>CM038677.1:136903572-137037435 GCA_021605205.1 Aegilops longissima | reverse complement strand
ATTTACTTGTGAGCTTACTAGGACAAGTATGCAGAATTTTAACTGCAGAAGAGACCGCCCAAAATCTGAATGAAGAAGTTTGTCTAGCACTTATTGTTTGCAACTAATCGACGTGAATAATTGGATATTATATCGAATGAGTAAGAAAGACAAGTAAAATTGTCAATAAACCTGGCTTGCAGTAGTAATCTGGGTCAATGTCACTACGACCAACAATCCAAAATGACTAGTTTCTGTTCCGAGGGCCGGAATTTTGTAAACCCTGTGAACTTTAGAGGTACTAAAGATTACCGGAATACATATGAACCATTAAGTGTAGGTAGCACTGAGAACACAACAAATCCTAATGACAGTCCTGCCTAATGAGTAATGAATCAATTAGAAAATGGGTGATGAGGAGTGGCTGCTGAGTGTTGAGAACGTATCTCAGGATAAATCGGGTTGGCTTGGTGGGTGCTGCACGCTGAGCCCTGAGAACGGATGGGAAGGTAGGGCACGGCGGCGCCCGAGCAGCGATGACGTTGTTGGGCGAGCGGCTCCTGGCCTCCTGTTAGTCCGGAGTCTCCTCCTAAAGTCATGCCGTCCGGGGACGGCAAGTCGCCGGCGAGGCATGCGGTGGGCAGTAGAGATCGAGCGCAATGAGCAGAGGGAATCGGGGCTGGGGCGACCCAAAATCCCAGGGTGGGCCGGCCCACCATGGGCACCCTGTAGAGATACACACCCGAGCGGTGAACATGCATTTTCGAAACTAATTTAGGAACATTTAGCTGACCAATTAAACAACTCTGTTTTAGTAATATCAGATTTGTATTTGAACAACTAAGCTTGTTTAGCTTGATGAGTGGACCAGTGTTATTATGACACGAAGCACGTATTCTGATCATATAGTGATCATAAAAGGGGGAAACTCTAAGCATATTTTTTAGCAAAAGAGGGTTTCCCCTTCGATTTCTATTAAAGAAACCACCACGGAACCAACATGATCAATTAAACCCTAAGCATGATCAATTAAACTGTATTATGGCTGTGCCATGGCAGATTTGAAGCTGCAAACCGAAGAAATGATATTTAGCATCCATTGTTTGCTTCGAACTAAGAAATAAATTCTAAGAGTTGAAAAGAAAGTAGAGTAACCAAGTTAAGATCTATTTTCTGGTTGAGATCAAAATGTTGAGGAGATATGAAGTACCACCTCTCTTGCGGCGCCGTGTAGGCATCGGGAGTGCGATGGCTGTCGGTGGCGTTGAAGCAGATCTGCGACGGTAGACGGGTGCATCGGGGGATAAGTCCCGTCGCGGTGGAAGAGAAGGTCGTGTGAGCGGCCCCGACAAAGAGGACGACGGCGCCGATGAAGCGAGAGGACGCGATGCAAGGCTGTTGGTCCGTCGCCGTGGATGAGAAACGTCCATCTCTAGCAGTGGACGACGCGGTCTTGGTAGGCGCTCCGGCATGGTGGAGGGAGGTGGCGATGGATGTGGTGGAGGACGACGGCGATGGATGGGGTGGCGGACGGAGGCTGGTGTGGGGATGGGGTGTTCTAGCGCGGACGGTGTATGAATGGGAACATGGAGGGAGAGGTACAGGGAACCATGTTTTTGGGACGCACCTGTCTGAAATATGGGAAAGTTATGAACTTAGCCCCCGTTTAAAATTTGGACGTCTCGTCGGTTGGGGATAGGACGGTAATCTCGCATCTCACCAATATTTGCCCAGAGCGATTTCGGGCGAGGAGAGGGTGGTTGGCGCCCACGGTGTATGAACAGGGCTGACAGGTATGCCGGTTGTGTCATGTCTGAGTGAAGTTACAAACATGCCCCTATTGAAAATATTTGCCTACATCGATTTCGGCCGAGTCGAGTTTGTTTTGCCGCCCACCGTGTATGAATGGGGAATGGAGGGAGAAACAGAGGTCTTTCGGACGAGCTTGAATCAAATGAGTTTTGCCGCCCATGTTTGATGTCCACTGTGTCGGAATGGGCTCAGAGGCGGTCGTGTCACGTCTAATTGAAGTTAGTAACCTACCCCTATTTAGAGCAGTGGAAATCGGGCCGATGGATTGTCCGTGTAATGGGTAGACAGTAATTTCCATCTCCCAAACACTTGGCAGACGCAGCCGCGTGGGAGTGGACATTTTGCTGCTTCTTTCAATTTTGGGACAATAAGCATCCACGTTTACCCTGGCAACTAAATTGAATCCATTTTGTATTCCTATATAAATCTTTATAAATCATTCTATGTGTTTTTATATATCTTCAAAAGGACGACAAAGATGTATTCCACTGTCATATATGAATATGGTTTACAGATGCCGATACTCAAATTCAGAAACTAGAATCCAGTTTAAGGTGAATTCGAATATTTGGAACACTTCATGTCCAACTGAAATGTCACACGCATCATAATGTGTACTCCCATTTAGATATGTACACAAGCGATGTATCAAGATTCAAATACCGAGTCAATCAACCAAGAATGTACAGAACTAACAGACATATAAACACGTATAGAGTATATGGATCAATAATATCAACTAACATACATAAGCCAGGCCGCTGTACTTTTTTTGGCTACAACAACATCCTTTTTTTAGCCAGCGTCTTGGCCCTTTCCGATGCGTGCCACTTATGGTCCATCTATACTACTACTATTGCTGAATGCACATCAGCCCGATTGGCATATTTGTAGGTCTGGCACAGCAATCCAAATGAAATGTCTCCGAGTCTTATCAATTAATACATACTTGTTCTCAAATAAAACTACAAACCAAAAAACAAAAAAACAATTATTACATGATCTCTAAAACAAATGGTTTGATTGATTACATGAATAGACAACACAAAGGTTATTCAACTATGGAAAGAACATTTCACCTATGATTTACCAAGTAGGAATTTAATTTCCTTTTTTCTTTCAGGACCTTAACAATTTGGTCAGTCTCAGCTTGCTTCGTTTTGAAATCCACCAAATATTTAATGGTTGTCTTGAGTACTGCTTGTGATTGTGCCGTTTGCTTCCTCAACATGTCAACTTCATCTCTAAGTGCAGAAGCAGAATCTCTTTCTACCACTAGTTTAGCCTCTAGAGCATCAGCAGTTGGCAATTCATAATGCACCATTGGGCGGTGCCACTGCTGTGGGATGATGCAACGTCCATGGGGACCTCGCTCTTTGATCTTGGGCTAACCTGTTTTGCCATTAAAGTTCCAATTGGATTCAGAAAAGTTGAAGTTAGCAAAACATCTCAACTGGGAGTTATAACAGCAAACCAGTTAAACAAACAAGGAATTAAAGAGTTTCAATTGGATGCTTAAAAGTAGTTATCAATATCATTGTGACCCATTGCTGTTGCAGCAAAGAAAGCGATTAAACAAACAAGTAGATATTTAAGTTAAGGCAAACAGGTAATTCTTAACAGTAAGTATCAAACACATAGATAGGCGCAGTCTGCAATAGGATTAACAGGCTGTACCATTATGTAATCAGTAGAGAACTAAATTAAGCCAAGCAACGTAATTGAACAATTTTGCAATAAGTGGCTAACTAAAAATCCGAGAAGCAGGTAACTGAACTTACGTTAGTTCTTTGTACAGGCACACTGCAACTTCTTTTTCGCTTACAAGGTTGTACGAAGGAGTCCATGGCATCAATTGCTTGGATACACAGTCCCAATACTTCTTTCTTCCCACACTGCATGGGTAAGTCGAATAGTTAATCTGGTAAGATGGTGCGTCCTTGATATGTTATATGAGGACGTGTAGTCAGACTAGTTGTAGCCAAACACATCACGCTGGCTTTTACTGTATATTTCATGCGATTACTTTTGGCATATCGAGATCTAAGCAATCTACAATAGGATGAAAATACTGGCATCATTCACATTATTGGCGAACTCAGTTCATAGAAACAAGCAATTCAACCATTCTGTGGGTAAATCAAAAGCGCCACTGGAATATTTTTCACTATCCAATCATAAACGCAAAAAGGGGCGATGCCACCATAGGGACTGGTATGGGCGGCCGCCTCAGGTGGCTGGAAAGTGTGCACCTAGTTTGAGTAGTCCAGGTTGGCCCATGCTAGTTTTGTTCGTCCCAACGCATGAGCAGGCGATGTAAAAAATGAAGAAAAATGTTTCAATTTGGATGGGCCAATAACATAAGTGCAAGGCAGGCCCTATAGCAGGCTCGCGGCCCAAACGAGCGCCTCCCATATTGATCGGCAGTAGGAAAAATCCCAATTCATTCCCTCCAGCCTCCAGTCTGGTTCGCTCCTAACCTAGCCGCCGCTGGACAGACCGACACAGCACTTCCTCGCACCCTCGTCGGAGGGCGGTCGCCGGGCTTCAAGCGGACGGAAGGAAAAGAAGATGAAGATCCAACCCTGGGTGTAGCCTGCGTGGGAGGCAGCGGCGGCAGCACGTGCATGGCCTCGAGCTTGCGCAAATGGACAGTCGCAGCTTGCAAGAGTAGCATGCGCAACGAGCAGGTACATCACATCCCTGATTATATCTAATTCAACTCTTCAATTTCTGGCCAATAGTTAAACCTGACGGTGTTGTAAAACTGCTTGTATGTAGGGAATCTATGAGAAAATGAAACCAACTTCTACTTATTTTATAACTCCCCCAATCAATACTGAACTGGCTGAATCTGATGGATCTAATCAAGTTTCCGGTGCAAACATACAAACTCATGTTGTTCTTGAGCCTGAAGTGTCTAATGAGCAGATCGCTAATGAAGGATTTGATGCAAACATTTTACATGCTCCTGGTGATGAACATATAGTGTCTAATGAGGGATCTAATGCAAGCATTTTGCAAGCTCATTGAAGGATTTAGTGTCTAATGATGATCTACTATGTTGAGAGAGACAGAGATTTGCGAGGCATTGATGACAAGCAAATTATAGTGCATTTTCATAGCTTGAGGAAGCGTCGAGGCCATCTACAAGAAAGTCCCCATATCATGACAACATAGCATAAATACTTTTCTAATCTGTTGTTTGAAACTATTGGCATACTTATGCAGGATAGATATATTGATATGCAGTTTATGCACTGGTTATCGTGCAATTACACTTTGATATTTTCAGCCGAGAGCGAATAATTCAAGCAGGTACAAACCATGTTTGTAGTCCTTGTACACCATGTTGCATTTTGTGTTTTTTGGTGCTTGCATCATTTAGTGTTTATAATCTGAACTACTTTGGATCATTAGCTGGTTTTTAAAGTGCATGTAGCTTCACATTTCTCAAGTTATGTTGATTTCCGGAGTGCAAGTGCCTTCATATTTTTTAAGTTAAATATTCGCCCCTGGTAACTTGAATTCGTGGATCAACCATTGCACACAAATCATACACGAATGCGGTCTGAAATAAATGAAATGCAGGGACTTACGCTAGCTCGTTGTGCAGGCTCATTGCAGCTCTGCTTGCGCTTGGGATGTTCCATGTACAAGTCCATGTTACCACTTGCTTGGATGTGCAGGCCTTGTGCTCCTTGAATCCCCCTCTGCATTTTTGACACGGTGAATGGTTGATCAAATAAGAGGAATCGACCTTGATGTTGTACCGGAGGACAGATACTTACAAGGTTATACGGGTGTGCATGATGTGTACCAGATCCCGTAGTGTTGTCATGCTTCGCTAAAAAATGGATTTGCTTGTTTCAGATGATATCTCCAGAAGAAATAAGAGTTAAAGTCAGAGTTGCATAGGCGTGTAAGCTAAGAGAGCAGTGAAAGGATATCCAAACATCGTCGGAACAGTGCACAAGGGAGTGATGTGTGGATACCTAGTTTGGGCCGGTGTTTGGGCATGCTCGCCTAGCTAGAGTGCGGGTCACTTCAGAGCCGTTGAGGGTGATGCGCTGGCGTTGGCTGGTCGCGCACGGATGCAAATCTTGAGTGGCAGCGGGCGCCTTCTGATGCGATGGGCGAGACCGTTGGTGAAGCCCCAATGGCCTCGAAGTGCGGAGGTGCGACGATGTGCTCGGTGAAGTAGCCCGGTGAGCCGGGAGGCGGTGTCGGTGAAGCGCTTTTGATGCGGTGTAACTTCGGTGTCTGTGAGGCACATCGGTTGCGGCGGCCGGCGTTGTCGGTGGACCACCGATGCGGTGGATGAGGCGTAGATGAGGTAGCTCCGGTCGTTGGTGAAGCGCGACCGTCGTCTTCGTTGTCGTCGTCCGGCATGAGAGGAGAGCGGTGGGGAAAGAGACGAGGCGAGGCGATTTGAGGTTGGCGGCGAATTAGGGATTTAGCAATCTGGGCGGAAGGGGCGGTGGAGAAGAGAGATTTTGCAGGGCTGGAATTGGGGCGCTAGATATTTCAATCCGAAGCGTGGAAGCGAACTTATATTGTGGTCGTCCTTTTTGGGGGGTGGGTGGCTGGGTGCTCTGGCGTCCGTCCGACACACGCGACCACCCGACAGGACTATGCTTGGTGCCTTAAGGCACCTGCCTTTGTGTCCATGACATGTGGGCCCAACAGGTGGCTGGCCCACATGTCAGTGACCCAAAGGTAGTTGCCTTTAAGGCACCAAAGCAACGTCCACCCCGACACGACCCTGGTCTGCCTGGTGCGCCTACATTTGAGAATGCAAACGAATCTTCTTTCGTTTGCAAACGGATCTGTATGTATTACCATGCCCGTGTTTTCCTTGCAATAATTAGTCATTCAAAACGAGATACTCCATCCGTTCACTTTTGTAAGTCGTTTCAGACAACTTAAAATGAACTGTTTTGCACATTGTCTGAAATGTCTTCAAGGTATTATAAAAGTGAACAGAGGGAGTACTATAAATTAATTAACGAGGAGTTATTTGAAAAAAAATCGAAACGGTACCCACGCAAACGTGGATTAGAGTGTGTGTCACATAATTAGTTATTTGAATTAGAGTGTGTGTCACGTAGTTAGTTATTTGAATTAGAGTGTGTGTCATGTAGCGATCTCCAATTCTAACGTGGATTTCGCATTTCACTGTATCCACGCTACTTTTTTAATACAAATTAATATGTATATGATGAACACCATGGTAGTGAGAAAACTTTTGGATGTATTCAAACATATGACCTACAAAATAGCACAACAAACTGAGTCAATGTCAACTTTTCGAAACTTAGTATGGCACGAATTCGAAATAATTACCCGTATGCCTGGTCCTCGGTTCAAATCTTACAATGTACACCGAATTGAAACATCGATATTAAGTCTCGTACTATGTACATTCTAATGTTGTTTTTAGCGCCCAAGACAAACGCTACATACTTCCTGTATCGGTCAATCTTCGTCTCCTAACCACCTTAGGAAGCTATCGGTTTCCAACACTCATTCATTCTTTCTCTCCATGTTTCGATCTCTAAGTCTCTCAACTACACAACCCCTTTTTCCACTCTGTTACCAAATGTATTTACCTCACACACCCGCCATTGCACCCCATGCCGAGCTCTCTCTCTCTCCCCCCTCTCCCTCTCACCCTCTCGCGCTAAATACATTCATTGCCTATCTAGCCCCCAACCTCTCGTGCGCACGCACGCACGCACGTTGTATGTCTAGGTCACTCCCTCGAGACTATCTCACTCTTTCTTCCGCACGGCGGGCCACACTCGCTTAATCTCGCTCTCTTTATCTGAGTCTCGTTTAACCTCGTCTTCTTTCACACACAAATGATATATCTCCCTGTTCGGGCCTCGATCGACAAACTCTATACTCTCTCACACAGATTGTCTATCTAGGTCAGTCCATCCAAGCCGCCGCCACTCTTTCGACCTCATGGTGGGCCACGCTCACTCAGTCTCTCTCTCTCTCTCTCTCTCTCTCTCTCTCCGTATGTCTCGATTGACCTCGCTCTTTCTCGGACAAAAACGATATATCACCATGTTTTTGAGCCCAATTCGACCTATTCACATTGTATACTCTCTCACGCACATCGTCTATCTAGGTCACTCTCTCCAACCCATCTCACTCTTTTGATCACACGGCGACCCTATGTGATCGGTTGACCTTGCTTCCTCCCACACACAAAATATATCTACACGTCTGTGACTGGATCATCTCTCAAGCTTTATCTTACAGCCCTCACCCTTGCCAAAAAGCTCAATCGGACAATATCTCTCCAGAGCATATATATTTGTTCAATGAATGTCGGACGACACTCACTTTGTCTCTCTATCTATATGTCTCTCGATTGACCTTGCTTTCTCACACCGTATCTTCCACGCGTTGAAGCTACTACCTCTCCATCCCTCGCAAAGCCGGAGCTATTTACATTGTGAGGGGCACTCCAACCTTGGATTAATTTGTGTAGGCATTTATTCCGGTCGGTTTAGATTATATATTCGTATCATTCAGCCCACAACTACTCCAAACACCGTTGCAACCCATGCAACTCCCCTAGTTGATTTCCCTCTGGCTCAGTCATCGCTCTCTCGCACGTCCTTTCTCGCCTTAAACGTCGCACCATGGTATTATTGAAAAAACTATGTTATTCTCTTTAATTATTATAAATAAGCTACAAAACTGCACACCGATAGTCCACTTGGAATGGAACAAATTTCGACCCGCAAATTAAAGTGCTACAAACTACACACCGAGGGGCCCACATGTGATGAAACAAATTTGGACCCATATACAAATTAAAAAATAAAGGACGAGGATCGAACATGCGACCGGGCCTTCAAGCCGCACGTCAATAGGCAACATACGTAGAATAGCAATGTTTGTTGTACCCCCTTTGTTCACATAATGTTTTTATATTACCACAGCCTAATTAATGGGTAACATGTAATATTATTTTTAGTACTATTCGCCTTCACTTACTGGTGGGTTCCATGTGTGCTCTCTCTCTCCTCTCCTTCTGCGTTTAGGCCGCGGGCAAACAGGAAGAACTTCATGGCGATGTTGCCGTTGACCATATCTGGACGCGTTCACAAGTAACGGCACCAGTTTCACGTACTAGCAGCACTAGTCAGTGTGTACGTGCAATGCACGTTAATTTGGAAGTATTAAGTGCATGCGGATATTAACTACTAGGATATTATTTGTGTGTTGTCATGTGATTAGCACTATTTTTGGCATGAAATTAACTGCACGCTAAACGTGTTGAGCGCTCGACATTGAAGCAGTCTAGGTCGTTGGATGACAAGGAATACATGTGGCTTGATGACGTCTTATATTTAATTTGATACGGCTCTAGCAGAAAATTCAATCGATCAAACCATACATTTCGTTCAGTTTGACTCCGACTTTAAATTATATGACGATTGATATAAAATAAACAGAAATGATAAACGTTCGGAATTTAAGCATGGCAATCCGAAAGTTTTTCATGGCAAATTTAGATTACGCGGCGGAGGCGGGGGCATCTCGCGGTGGGAAGCGGCTCCTCTGCCGTGTGTGTCGTCAGCCATCGGCCGACGGCGCGGCGGCGTCTTGCGCCGTTGTTGGCGTACTCTGGGCGTTAGCCTAGCTTCAAGGAAGGCCAAAATGTTCGGACTTGAGCGAGTCAAGCTGGCGGGAGGAGGTGATGGCGTTGGTGCAAGGAAGCGGTCGACGGCGGCCATCCATGCCGGCGAGGGGGCACCGCACCCACGCGGGAAGCGCTATCAACGGCGCGACGGAGACATTCGTGTGCACGGCACCAGCACGGGCGCCGCGTCGGTCTGCCGCCAAGATGCATCGCTGGCAGGTGCACGGCACCGGCACGGGCGTGTCGCGTCGGATGCACGCAGCAGTACATGCGCTGGCAGGTGCACGGCGCGTGAAAGTCGGCGGGACCTCGCGGAACCCGTGGGATCAAGCTTCGGCGACAATGTGCGGCTCCCAGCCCATCAATGCCACGGGATGGGCGCGGCGCGATCGGGTCGACGGAGCCGGAGCGGAGCGGGACAGCGCGGCGTCTTCCCGCAAGGCCAGTTCAAGCTCATCCCAGCGCCTTATGTTCTTGAGACTCCGGTGGGTGTCTTCTCTCGAAGCCGGAACACTAAGGGCAGACCATCGTGATGCGGCATGGCGTATGTTTAGGTCAGGCTAGTTGGAGGTAGGCGACAGGAGAATCGAGAGGAAGAGAGAGGATTGTAGCGATACCGGGTAGTGCGGGGTTGATTTTAAACTGTGGCGCCGGCGACATTAAAAGTGGGAGCAGTTGGGACGACGGTGGGCGGCGGAGCTGGTCAAAGGTCTCGCCTCGGTGAGCTCTGCACAGCGGTTCTTTCGACGCCTCCCGAGACAGGTGGCGCAGAGGTCTGCTCAAGACGCCTCCCGTCGACTCACACGCTTGCTCGAGACAGCACTGCCGATGAGAAGGGGGACTCGTGGCGGCACGAACGCATACGGTTTCAATAGTGAAAGCGTTACTTTAACGTGATAGGTCTTTGTTCCAAAATACCTTAGCTCTTCATTTGTGCAACTTGTCATAAGCAGCTTGTCTCAAATTGAAGAAAAAACTTACTAAGTAATATTTGTGCCATATCACGTGACCATGCTTAGTTTCAAAATTTATGCTCACTTTTGGATTTTCTAAAATTTAAGATCCGAGATTGAAACAATATCATAACCTGCATCATGCAATAAATTTTCAAGCCATACATATGTCTGTTGTATTTCTTAAGAAAGGATTTGATCAAACATTTTGCTTAGTTAGACTTGAGACAAGTTATATATGCGAGTAAAGGATAATCCTCCGCATCGATGGATTGCACGATATATTAACTCAAGTACTAGGCACGAACAAACAGGCTCAATTCTGTGCTCATCATGGTGTAGTAGTAGTAGTACTAGGCAATGCAGTTGACGGGTGACCTTGACGAGCGGCGACCGAGGGAATTGAACCGTGCTCGGCACGGTAGGTAACGTTGTCTAGTGATACATCTCCAATGTATCTATAATTTTTGATTGCTCCATGCTACTTTATCTACTGTTTTGGACTATATTGGGCTTTATTTTCCACTTCTATATTATTTTGGGACTAACCTATTAACCGGAGGCCCAGCCTGTAATTGCTATTTTTTTGCCTATTTCGTGTTTCAAGAAGCGTAATATCAAACGGAGTCCAAACGGAATTAAACCTTGGGAGCGTGATTTTCTCACCGAACATGATCCAGGAGACTTGGACCCTACTCCAAGGAACAAAAGAGGCGGTCACAAGGGTGGGGGGCGCCCCCTACCTCGTGGGCCCCCTGTTGCTCCACCGACGTACTCCTTCCTCCTATATATACCTACGTACCCCCAAACAATCAAAACAGGAGCCAAAAACCTAATTCCACCGCCGCAACTTCCTGCATCCACGAGATCCCATCTTGGGGCCTGTTCCGGAGCTCCACTGGAGGGGGCATCCACCACAGAGGGCTTCTACATCATCACCATAGCCCCTCCGATGAAGTGTGAGTAGTTTACTTCAGACCTTCTGGTCCATAGCTAGTAGCTAGATGGCTTCTTCTCTCTTTTTGGATCTCAATACAATGTTCTCCCCTCTCTCGTGGAGATCTATTCGATGTAATCGTCTTTTTGCGGTGTGCTTGTTGATACCGATGAATTGTGGGTTTATGATCAAGTTTATCTATGAACAATATTTGAATCTTCTCTGAATTCTTTTATGTATGATTGGTTATCTTTGCAAGTCTCTTCGAATTATCCGTTTGGTTTGGCCAACTAGATTGGTAGTTCTTGCAATGGGAGAAGTGCTTAGCTTTGGGTTCAATCTTGCGGTGTCCTTTCCAAAGGATGAAGGGCAGCAAGACACGTATTGTATTGTTACCATCGAGGATAACAAGATGGGGTTTTATCATATTGCATGAATTTATCCTCTACATCATGTCATCTTGCTTAAGGCGTTACTCTTTTTAACTTAATACTCTAGATGCATCTTTGGATAGCGGTCGATGAGTGGAGTAATAGTAGTAGATGCAGGTGAGTCGGTCTACTTGTCTCGGGCGTGATGCCTATATACATGATCATACCTAGATATTCTCATAACTATGCTCAATTCATCAATTGCTCAACAGTAATTTGTTCACCCACCGTAGAATACTTATGCTCTTGAGAGAAGCCACTAGTGAAACCTATGGCCCCCGGGTCTATTTTCATCATATCAATCTCCATCACTTTAATACTTGCTTTGTTTTTACTTTGCCTTTTACTTTTCACTTTGCATCTCTATATCAAAAATACCAAAAATATTATTTATCATCTCTATCAGATCTCACTCTCGTAAGTGACCCTGAATGGATTGACAACCCCTAATCGCGTTGGTTGCGAGGAGCTATTGTTTTGTGCAGGTACTAGGGACTCGTGCGTAGCCTCCTACTGGATTGATACCTTGGTTCTAAAAAACTAAGGGAAATACTTACGCTACTTTGCTGCACCATCCTCTCCTCTTCGGGGAAATCCAACGCAGTGCTCAAGAGGCAGCAAGAAGAATTTCTGGCGCCGTTGCCGGGGAGGTCTTCGCTCAAGTGAAGACATACCAAGTACCCATCACAATCCCTATCACCCGCATTACATTATTTTCCTTTTGCCTCTCATTTTCCTCTCCCCCACTTCACCCTTGCCGTTTTATTCGCCCTCTTTCCCAATCTCCTCCTCTTTTTTCCGTTTGCCTTTTTCCCGCTTGCCTTTTGTTTGCTCATGTGTTAGTTTTCTTGCTTGTCGCTATGTCTGAAATTGTGGAAATTATTGCCGATATGGGCGATAATAATATCATAGAAAATTCTGAAGCTCCTGCTGAAGAATCCCCTACCTATCATACAAAAAGATTTCGAATCGGTAGTGGTAATATTATTGAAAAAGTAGTTATTCAAGATTTATTTACTTGTGCTGGTGCTTTACCCTCTATGGGTGGTTCTATTCTCCATAGAACTAGTAGCCTTGCGGACGCTATTGCCATGCTTATCGTTGAACTTGAAAGGCAATTTATGCATATGCACCCTTCTATACAAAGAATTTTCCTGGAATTTTCTAATATTGAACACTCCTCTGTTAAGTGTGCCGCTACAATCTTTCGGCTCATGAATTCAGATTTATAATAAAATAAGCCAAAGAAATCTTTGCGCATTATAGGGTGGACGCTGGCCGTCCTCCCATAGAATCTATCCTTTTTGATCAAGAAGAAATAATGCGTTTTCAATCTATCGACTATGTTGCTTTCAATGAAAATCTTAGAAAAAAGGTGCCTACCAATATTTTAATTGATAGAATCTCTGAACTGAATGATGATTTGGCTATTCTAAATAATGATCTAGGATGCTCTCTTGAGTATAGGCTCACCAAGTTCTGTCAAAAGAACACTTATAATGATGAATTGGTTGTGCAATACGAAGGGCCGAAAGAGGAACCTATACCTCCTAAAATTGATCTTGGGGACTTTTGTCCTATTAAATTTAGCCCTTTTGATTACTTTTGCTTGCCTCAAAGAAAACTTGCTGCCGAACGTAGAGAATATGAAATGAGTTTCACCGATCTATCTTATTACTATGGCACTACTTAGATCTATCCTTGCTTTTATGCCTAGCTAGGGGCGTTAAACGATAGCGCTTGTTGGGAGGCAACCCAATTTTATTTTTATTTTTTTTCTTTTGCTTATGTTTAGGAATAAATAATCCATCTAGACTCTGTTTAGATGTGGTTTTATGTTTTAATTAGTGTTTGTGCCAAGCTAGACCTATTGGATCTTCTTGGATGATAGTTATTTGATCTTGCTGTAATTTCCAGAATCTTTCTGTTCATGAAAACAATTGTTAAAAATCACCAGAACGTGATAAAATACTGATTACAATTGCTGCTGATCAATAAACAACTTTTCTAGGTCTTCTAATTTTGGTAGATTTTTTGGAGTTCCATAAGTTTGCGTTAGTTACAGATTACTACAGACTGTTCTGTTTTTGACAGATTCTGTTTTTCGTGTGCTATTTGCTTATTTTGATGAATCTATGGCTAGTAAAATAGTTTATAATCCATAGAGAAGTTGGAATACAGTAGGTTTAACAGCAATATAAATAAATAATGAGTTCATTACAGTACCTTAAAGTAGTCTTTTGTTTTCTTTCTCTAACGGAGCTCACGAGATTTCTATTGAGTTTTGTGTTGTGAAGTTTTCAAGTTTTAGGTAAATTCTTTTGATGGATTATGGAACAAGGAGTGGCAAGAGCCTAAGCTTGGGGATGCCCATGGCACCCCAAGATAATCAAGGACACCAAAAGTCAAAGCTTGGGGATGCCCGGAAGGCATCCCTCTTTAAATCTACTTCCATCGGTAATTTACTTGGAGCTATATTTTTATTCACCACATGATATGTGTTTTGCTTGGAGCGTCTTGTATTATTTGCGTCTTTGCTTGTTAGTTTACCACAATCATCCTTGATGTACACACCTTTTGAGAGAGCCATACATAAATTGGAATTTGATAGAATACTCTATGTGCTTCACTTATATCTTTGGACCTTGATAGTTTTGCTCATAGTGCTTCACTTATATCTTTTGAGCTTGATAGTTTTGCTCATAGTGCTTCACTTATATCTTTTGAGCATGATAATTTTTGCTCTAGTGCTTCACTTAGATCTTTTAGAGCATGGTGGTGGATTTGTTTTAAATAAACTATTGATCTCTCATGCTTCACTTAGATTATTTTGAGAGTCGTTAATAGCATGGTAATTTGCTTAATGTTAATATACTTGGTATTCAAGATATGTGAAACTTTCTTTTGAGTACGTTGAATACTAAGAAAAGTTTGATGCTTGATAATTGTTTTGAGATATGAATATGGTGATATGAGAGTCATTCTAGTTGAGTAGTTGTGAATTTAAAGAATACTTGTGTTGAAGTTTGTGATTCCCGTAGCATGCACATATGGTGAACCGTTATGTGATGAACTCGGAGCATGATTTATTTATTGATTGTCTTCCTTATGAGTGGCGGTCGGGGACGAGCGATGGTCTTTTCCTACCAATCTATCCCCCTAGGAGCATGCGAGTAATACTTTGCTTTGATAACTTCTAGATTTTTGCAATAAGTATATGAGTTCTTTATGACTAATTTTGAGTCCATGGATTATACACACTTTTTCCCATCCTTCCACCATTGCTAGCCTCTCTAATACCGCTCACTTTTCGCCGGTATCATACACCCACCATATATTTTCCTCAAAACAGCCACCATACCTACTTATCATGGCATTTCCATAGCCATTCTGAGATATATTGCCATGCAACTTTCCACCGTTCCATTTATTATGACACGCTCCATCATTGTCATATTGCTAGCATGATCATGTAGTTGACATCGTATTTGTGGCAAAGCCACCTTTCATAATTCTTTCATACATGTCACTCTTGTTTCATTGCATATCCCTGTACACCGCCGGAGGCATTCATATAGAGTCAAACTTTGTTCTAAGAATCGAGTTGTAATTGTTGAGTTGTAAGAAAAATAAAAGTGTGATGATCATCATTCTTTAGAGCATTGTCCCAAGTGAGTAAAGGATGATGGATACCATGATTCCCCCACAAGTTGGGATGAGACTCCGTACGAAAAAGAAAAAAAAGAAAAAAAGGGGAGGCCATAAAAAAAGGCCCAAATAAAAAAATGAGAGAAAAATAGAGAAGGGACAATGCTACTATCCTTTTACCACACTTGTGCTTCAAAGTAGCACCAAGATCTTCATGATAGAGAGTCTCTCATTTTGTCACTTTCATATACTAGTGGGAATTTTTCATTATAGAACTTGGCTTGTATATTCCAATGATGGGCTTCCTCAAATGCCCTAGGTCTTCGTGAGCAAAGAAAGTTGGATGCACACCCACTTAGTTTCTTTTGTTGAGCTTTCATATACTTATAGCTCTAGTGCATCCTTTGCATGGCAATCCCTACTCACTCACATTGATATATATTGATGGGCATCTTCATGGCCCGTTGATACGCCTAGTTGATGTGAGACTATCTTCCCTCCTTTTTGTCTTCTCCACAACCACCATTCTATTCCACATATAGTGCTATATCCATGGCTCACGCTCATGTATTGCGTGAAAATTGAAAAAGTTTTGAAAATGTTAAAGTATGAAACAATTGCTTGGCTTGTCATCGGGGTTGTGCATGATTTAAATATTTTGTGTGGGGAAGATGGAGCATAGCCAGACTATATGATTTTGTAGGAATAACTTTCTTTGGCCATGTTGTTTTGAGAAAACATAATTGCTTAGTTAGTATGCTTGAAGTATTATTATTTTTATGTCAGTATGAACTTTTGTCTTGAATCTTTCGGATCTGAACATTCATACCAGAATTAAGAAGATTTACATTGAAATTATGCCAAAGTATCACTCCGCATAAAAAATTCTCTTTTTATCATTTACCTACTCGAGGACGAGCATGAATTAAGCTTGGGGATGCCTGATACGTCTCCAACGTATCTATAATTTCTTATTGCTCCATGCTACTTTATCTACTGTTTTGGACTATATTGGGCTTTATTTTCCACTTTATATTATTTTTGGGACTAACCTATTAACCGGAGGCCCAACCCAGAATTGCTGTTTTTTTTGCCTATTTCAGTGTTTCGAACAAACGGGATATCAAACGGAGTCCAAACGGAATGAAACCTTTGGGAACGTGATTTTCTCACCGAACGTGATCCAGGAGACTTGGACCCTACTCCAAGGAACAAAAGAGGCGGTCACGAGGGTGCGGGGCGCCCCCCTAGGCGCGCCCCCTACCTTGTGGGCCCCCTGTTGCTCCACCGACGTACTCCTTCCTCCTATATATACCTACGTACCCCCAAACGATCAGAACAGGAGACAAAAACCTAACTCCACCGCTGCAACTTCCTGTATCCACGAGATCCCATCTTGGGGCCTGTTCCAGAGCTCCGCCGGAGGCGGCATCCACCATGGAGGGCTTCTACATCATCACCATAGCCCCTCCGATGAAGTGTGAGTAGTTTACTTCAGACCTTCGGGTCCATAGCTAGTAG
The DNA here is from genome assembly GCA_021605205.1 of Aegilops longissima. Classification (NCBI taxonomy): domain Eukaryota; kingdom Viridiplantae; phylum Streptophyta; class Magnoliopsida; order Poales; family Poaceae; genus Aegilops; species Aegilops longissima. The sequence continues at coordinate 137,020,488 of CM038677.1, read as the reverse complement.
CTAGATGGCTTCTTCTCTCTTTTTGGATCTCAATACGATGTTCTCCCCCTCTCTCGTGGAGATCTATTCGGTGTAATCTTCTTTTTGCGATGTGTTTGTTGAGACTGATGAATTGTAGGTTTATGATCAAGTTTATCTATGAAAAATATTTGAATCTTCTCTGAATTCTTTTATGTATGATTGTTATCTTTGCAAGTCTCTTCGAATTATCCGTTTGGTTTGGCCAACTAGATTGGTAGTTCTTGCAATGGGAGAAGTGCCTAGCTTTGGGTTCAATCTTGCGGTGTCCTTTCCCAGTGACAGAAGGGGCAACAAGGCACATATTGTATTGTTGCCATCGAGGATAACAAGATGGGGTTTTTATCATATTGCATGAATTTATCCCTCTACATCATGTCATCTTGCTTAAGGCGTTACTCTGTTTTTAATTTAATACTCTAGATGCATGCTGGATAGCGGTCGATGAGTGGAGTAATAGTAGTAGATGCAGGCAGGAGTCGGTCTACTTGTCTCGGACGTGATGCCTATATACATGATCATACCTAGATATTCTCATAACTATGCTCAATTTTGTCAATTGCTCAACAGTAATTTGTTCACCCACCGTAGAATACTTATGCTCTTGAGAGAAGCCACTAGTGAAACCTATGGCCCCCGGGTCTATTTTCATCATATCAATCTCCATCACTTTAATACTTGCTTTGTTTTTACTTTGCCTTTTACTTTTCACTTTGCATCTCTATATCAAAAATACCAAAAATATTATTTATTATCTCTATCAAATCTCACTCTCGTAAGTGACCGTGAAGGGATTGACAAACCCTAATTGCGTTGGTTGCGAGGAGCTATTGTTTTGTGCAGGTACTAGGGACTCGTGCGTAGCCTCCTACTGGATTGATACCTTGGTTCTCAAAAACTGAGAGAAATACTTATGCTACTTTGCTGCATCATCCTCTCCTCTTCGGGGAAATCCAACGCAGTGCTCAAGAGGTAGCATCTAGTTACTAAAGCATCCCTCCGTTGTTCATCGGTAGTTATTATGGACCGGGGACATGAGGGGAATTTCCTAGTGCTGGAATTCTGGCCGCCAGATATTTCGACTTGAAACGTTGAGGCTCGACTGGTTGGGGTTGCCTAATGTGCATACCACGCACGCCACTGAAAGACACGAGCCCGATTTTTTTTAGGATCAACACGAGCCAAGGTCTGGCTGGTACGCCGTTGGGTCCTACCATTCGAGAATACGAAAGGAACCTTTTAAATTGCCGAACGAATCTACGTGTATTACAATACCTGTATTTTCCTTGCAAATACTAATCTCAACATGGTATTTGATTTATGACGAGTTGTTGAATTAGAGTGAGTTTGTGATATAGTGATCTCAACGTGGATTTCACATTTCATGGTATCCCTAGTAAGTTTTCCAATGCAAATTCAAATTTAAAAAATGAACAATATGGAGGTGAGAAAACCTTGTATGTATCAAGCATATGACCACACACACACACACACACGAACACAACAACAATCCAATAAGTATAGTGCATCTATTTTTCCAAACCATGCATGTATGCCACGAATTCAAAAATACTCCTTCTATTCCTAAATATTAGTCTTTTAGAGAGTTCAACAAGTGACTACATATGGAGCAAAATGAGTGAATATAGACTCTAAAATATGTCTATATACATCCGTATGTGCCAGTCCATTTGAAGCCTCTAAAAGACTAATATTTAAAACGAAAGGAGTAAACGTAAGACATCCATGGTCCTCGGTTCAATATTTAAAATGAACATGAAACTGAAACATGAATATTAAGTATAGTACTACAGTACATGCAAATATTGTGTTTAGGCGGAGCTATGATTGTCGGGGGTAAACCCCTCGACCTTAGATAAAATTGTGGAGCTCTATTTAGGGTTGTTTAGATTATATTTGTCCCCACCCTCCCAACCACCGATTGGTTGTGCACCCGCACCCTCCTCCCCGGAGAATATCATGTGCCCCATACCTTAGATGCTATATGCCGTCTGAGTTGCTTGGAGCTTGTAGATCTGAGATATAGCAGCTCACATGATGTGTCTTAATATTTTTGCAGAAACCTTGATGAGTTTGAGAATTGCACACAATTTGTACAAAAACTACTTAGATGCCCTTTGATCCCATATCCAACGACCTCGAAGCCCGTATCACCGCAACATCTAAGATGAAGGAGGACATCATATTCTCCTGTATGTAAGAATATCATGTGCTACCACACCTTAGATGCTTTGGTGATACAAGCTCTTCGGAGGCGTTGGATTTGTGACCCAACACCTCCTCGATGGTTCGAATGGTTTTTTGCAGAAAAGCCCCAAAAGAGTTCGGCCACTGATTACAGGCACAAAGACTGCTCAAATGCCATTGGATCTCAGATCAAATGACCTCCAAGCTCGTATCACCGTAGCATCCAAGCTGCGATAGCACCTTATGTTTTCTCGCACGGGAGAGTATGAGGTGCTCCCGCACCGTAGATTCTATGGTGATACGAGTTCACTGAGATCTAACGGCCCACAGTAGGAGGTTTGAATGTTTTTGCAATATACGGCTGATAGAGTTTGGGAAATGCGCATAAAGTACAAGTACTACGCATGTGCCATCTGATCACTGATCATACGACCTAGATGATCATATCATGGTAGCGGGTAATTAAGCTACGGGGAGCACCTAATATGAGCACCGAGGAGCCGTTGGATCGAAGATGCAGCGGCACACACGAGGCCTGAATGTTTTATTTCAAAAAAAAACCTTTGGAGAGTTTGGAAATTGCGCATAATTACAAAGACTACTCCCAAGCCATTGGATCTCACTTCCAACGGTGTAAAAACTCATATCACCATAGTATCTAAGCTGCGGGGTGGATGTGATATTCTATGCGCTGTCGTTTTGTTAAGTAAACTTGCAAAATCGTGTAACTCGTGTCATTACTTGTCTAACCGCGCAAAGTGTTTGTTCAAAAACCCATCCTACACTGAAATATCGGAACAACACACGGGGTCCCACTTGTCATTAATCAAATTTGGACCTAAAACTAACAAATCTGAAAGGCGAGATTGAGCGGCAACCTGGACTACAATGCGTAAGTCGATAGCCCGAAAAAACAAACGGTTGTTGGCTTTGTCCCATAACTTGATTTTATACAATACTTGCGTTAAGTAGAGTAGAGGGAGTGCCTCGTCAACACGTGCATGACCGTTGTCTCACTTACTGGTGGGTCCCAGGTCTGCGATCTCAATCCCTCTTCTCTCCATCGTCTAACCTTTGCACGGGCACACACGAAGAGCGGCGCTAGCTTTCCGTGGTGTTATTATAACTAAAAAAAAGCTTGGAAAATAGAAGAATCGCCTAGAACAAGAGACGTTGTGGCTGGTCGAGACGGAGCTAACCACATCTATCCTCCGTGCCACGTTTGCATGATGAAGCTGTGTGGCTAGTGGGGTGTTTTCGACCGACTGGCTGGGTCCCGAGGTCGAACCATAGGTACTACGTATGATACAGTATATTTTACACGCACATGTTTCCTCCGTGCCGAGACGTGGCACACCCTACCGCGCGGTTTCGGGGTCCTCCCGGGTGGTGCACGCATATATTCTTGCTGACGTGGGACGCCCTACCACGCGTTTTCTGGGTCCTCCTCGGTCGTAGTGCCGAAGCAAGTAAACGAGTCGTCAAATCACGAAAGACCACCTTTCCCGCCGAGTACATCAGTGAAGCACGGTGGCTAGCTAGTTGGGCTAGTTCGGCCGATTAGCTAGGTCGCCGCCACATTTGTTTTTTCACCCCTTTTTTTATCTACTTGCCGGCAGGTAAATTTAAATATCCACCGCGGCATTGCTCTGGTGTTTGGGTGCGGCAGGATTTTTAATTTTTTGATTGATCAGAGCAGGCGCGACAGGATTTTTAATTTTTTGATTGACGGGAGCAGGTGCGGCAGCAATTAGTCACGATGACTCCGCTTGTAAAAACCCACTGCTCCCTGATGTGAGAAGTCGTCGACTGATGTTTTACCGTGGTGAAAACCAAAAGATTCCCCGCTCCCTCCGCCTTCCCGTAGATTGCATTGCCTTTCAGCCGTTTCGCCCCCTTTGCTTCCTCTCCCCATTGCTTCTACCTGGTGCCATGGCGGCGCAGCAGATCACGGAGTCCGAGGTGAGGCGCCTGACATAGGAGCTCCATGCCAAGGATGCAGAGCTCAGGGCCAAGGACATGGAGCTCCATAAGCTCAAGGAGGAGAGGAGTGACATGCTCCTCCGTTATGTGCGGGAGTTCATGGAGCTTCAAAAGCAGCAGGCGTCCACCACAAAGATGCTCGAGGCGTCGGCGGCGTTGCTGCAGAAAGCGGGAGATACGATAGGCCATCAGGGGAGCCGGCTGGAGCGTGAGCGGGCCGTTCATGACGAGGTCCAGGATCGCCTCAGCCAGTTGGTGAACCAAGTTGCCATGCACGTGTTGCGACTATGCGATGCCTACCATCATGCCAGTGCGACGATGCCGGCCGTCGGGCTAAACCCGTTCGACAACTCGGTCGACTTCAACGAGCTGCGGCTTCCTGACCTGGTCTCCTTCTTCACCTATATCTCCAAGGAGCTGAGCCGTCTCCGCGCGATGGTGGGGGCTGAGCTGGACAAGGAGGGGTTGCGGGCTGCCGTCGCCGTTGCCGGGCGAATCCTTTCAGGGCTCCGTCACCGGAATCAATTCATGCCATTGGACGCCGTCTTTGACGAGCTGGCTCCCGTCGACCCGGAGCGGGCTCTGCGGGCGGTTGCACCCTGCATCACCAACGTTGTGCGCCTCGAGAAGCAGAGGGACTTTGGTGGTGTTTAGGCGCCCTCTGCATGGGCATGTCCATGTCTCGGCGCAACATGACTGTTGGATCAAACTCAGACGATGCAGATCATTCACTGTAGCACAAAGCGTGTGGGTGTGTTTGGTTGCATTCCCATCTCAATATAGTGTGTAAGTCACCTTACGAAAACCAAATAATCCCAAAAATACTTAGGCCCGGTACATTAACTCCCTCCCCGTTTCTTGTTTTGTCACATATCAACCAATAAGAGACGTGGGCCGTGCATGCTTTCAATGACTTGAGACTAATAAAAATGACATGCAGTGGTTAGTTCATTGCATGCAATGCTATTAATTAGCAAAAATACATTAAGTTTTCTCGTTTTCCTCTCCGCCTTGGTCACGGTGCACAACGTAAGATGACTTACACACCTAAAAGGGGTAGTTGTTTCCTCTTTGTTTATTTGTGTTAACTCTACTAGTGTGGACTCATGCACCCTTCATGCACTCTGCCAAACACCCAAAAGTGGGTCGAGAAGGGAACTTTTGCTCCCATCTCATGCACCCTTCATACACCCTGCCTAACACTATTCGTGCTTCATATGGTTCATGTTTCGTGGAGTACTATAGCACCGTACTCTCCGTGCGCTGTAGACATAGTTCTGTTAACATTGATCTCACCGTTCATTCTCGACAGGACAGTCGAGAAAGCGGTACTATGTTACTACATTACTGTTCATATAGTTGACATGCACACAACATCATTTGTTGTCGTCATATCTTACTACACTAGCAACAAGATTATGTAGTACTGACGTATGAACCACTGCACATGCCTAGTAGTAGGAGCACTGTGTATGTTCAAGTGGCTGCCGTGTTTCGTACTCCTCCGTCGTAAGAGTGGAAATGCTTGCTGTAATCATTTTTTTCTTCAGAAAAACAGTGGACACGCTCTACCGTGCGGATCCTCCTCCAGCCATGCACTAAATTACTCACTTTCGCCAACGTGTGGGACAGCCAGCATCGGGGTCCACCAGCCATGCACTAAATTACTCTGTAGTAGAGTGACGGTAGACTACCCCGATCGAAGTGCCGCAGTAATGCCCAATGAGCCACCAAATCACAAAAACCCCTCCTTTCCAGCAGTAAGTTGGACGGACGAAGCAACCATCATTTCACTCTTCTCTCTCAGCTTCCTCTCTACCCAACCCTCGCTTCTCCCTCATCTTGTTCTTCATTTCTTCAAGAAAACCCCGACCTGCTTCTGCCATTGTTCTTCTCTCCCAAAGAAGGAAAGGTGAGCGCATCAATGGTATTGATTCTGGCCAAGGTCCGGTCTTACAACCCCGAGACTGATCCTATAACTCCCTCTCTTTCTTATTTTGGGTTTGTGATTATGGTTTCTTTTCTTTTATTTCTATTTGACAGTTTCTTGATGGACGCGGAGCACCGGCGAAGTGATGTCTATGGCTCGCCAAAACCGTCGAGGCTCATGGTGCGAAGAAGCGCAAGCACCCCGCCGAGACTACATGAGACAAGCTCAAAGCCATCGCCTGTCCAAGCCCCCTCTCGGGATCCCTCATTAAGCAAGTCTAGGTAATGTCTCTTGTTGACGATCTTTTTCTCGATCTTGATCGTGTTTTTTCATCTAACACGCAGTACTAGTACTAGTAGTACAACTTTCTAGGTGATCTTGCATGTGATTTTAGTGTGCCAAATGACGGTTCTAAATTCCTCTTTTGACCAAAACATGCGAGAGGTTGACACTGATTTCTTATAGATTACTTTCAACTACTCCCTCTGTCCCAAATTTCTTGTCTTAGATTTGTCTAGCTACGGATGTATCTAATACTAAAATGTGACTTGATACATCCGTATCTAGACAAATCTAAGACAAGAATTTTGGGACGGAGGGAGTACTATAATTTATCAATGCTACCATTTAAGAGGTATATTTGCCTTAGTAACTTGTGTTATGGATATTGCATGTAATCCTCTACTCTCATGCCTTTGAAGACATGTTCTAGTGTCTTTGCTCACTCATTTCTGTGCGTATATGTAGTCATATATGGAGTATAATATAGAAAATCATCTTATATTTCTGAACGGAGGTAGTAATAAAGTATGGTTTCTGTTTGAATTAGAACCAAGTCCGCGGTGGAGATGAAGTTCTCAAAGTCATGCCGTGTGAACTGGAAGACCTAATGATGAGTTCTCTTCTGAACTATCCAGCTCTTTGTGTCCTTGTCGCCACGTGTCCTGAACTAGTGTTTTCTGTAGCATTGTTGTCGGCGTGTTCTCGAGGCTGTACTTGACCACAACAATTTCCTGGTTGTGCCTTCGATTATGAAGGGTGTGGTTCTTATAAAGCTTCCCAACAAATCTGATGCGGCCTGTCTTCATCATCATGTTTATGAGTGGAAAGACCACTCTGTTAGGTTCTTCAAGGTTGACAAGATGGTGATGGTGCATGTAGACATCTCACACGAAGTCCATGGCCTAGTCAGTTATGCGGGGTTCATCTCGTAGGTCGGTGGCAAGAAATAGTCTGCAGAGTTTAGTTAGTGCACCTTTGCTTGCGTAGTAAGTACTATTGTTCGAAGACTTGATTTGTGTTTGTGAACCCTATATTGTTTATTAGTACTGCCACTTTTGGTGTGTGGTCAGTCCTGAGAACGGTCTATGTTAATGTCTATCCACTCAATTCAGTCTGTATATTTTGAAGTATCCAGATCATATTTTTGTGAGGATGGTTTATCAATTATGGTTACACTCCAATATATGTATGCATTGCAGGGTTTATCGCACCCGCAAGGATTTCGATCCATGGATGTTCGGTCCATACGATTTGTCACGACCTTTGGACTGTCACCTTGTGGGAGTAAGCGGGGCCCATGCATGCCACGCGTGGTTGGACGATCAATCTTCATTTAGTACTTCAACATAGTGATTTCCTGGTAAGGATTCACTCGTGTCACATCAAGTAAATCTTATTGATTTCTTGTCTAAATCTTATTGATTTAATGTCATGTTTCCTTTCTTTTCCTGCAATTTTACGATGCAGGTTTTGCCATGTGACATTCATCACAGAATAAACCGTTTGGTTTGCTCTACGATGGCTATTTTTGTAGGTTTCACTTCTTATGTCGTGTCAGTAATGAAGGCACAGTCCATCACTTATATTACTGGAAAAAATTGGATCAGTCTGTTGTCTGAGTACAAGCTGAATCCCTATGATGAACTGCAGTTTGGTTTAACAAAAGCGCCACAATTAGTCCTTCTCGCGTTTAAAAGAAATGAAGAAAAAAACTGGATCACGGTCATGGATCCTAGTCAAGTTAGAAAGCTGATCATAGCAGACCGGAACACGACCGTCATTGTCTCGCACAGATCAAGCACCGGCAGTTGCTCTAGCATCGGTGGCGAGCTTCGACCGATCCGGTGAGGATTGGGCAGCGACAGCGTCGTGATCATCCGATCTATCGGAGGACCGGACATCGACACCGGCACCTGCTCCGACACCGGCACCAGCTCTACAAGGAGCACCATCTCCGGCAGCAGCAGCGGCTTCGGCACCTGCACCAACACTTGCACTTGCATCTGCTCCGGCCCGTGCAGTTGCACCGGCAACAGACTGGGCTGCAGTTCGCACTTCATATACCAAAGTCCTTACAAAAACCGACATGTCCACCTTCTTGGTAAGCATTGGTCGCCCAAGTGCTTCGTTCTTTTTTCTTTCCATGTTGTTTCACATGATTCACTGTGTTGATCTAACTGTTTGGGTATGTCTTCTTGTTTGCAAACAGAGAATTCCTAGAGCAACGAGGAGTCGTTCAACAATCCGGGCATCAGCGGTCAAGTTTCTCTTACCATGCGCAGCCTTGGTGTGAATGAACCTGCTCAATATACCGTAAGTACAAAGGATGGTCGCATGATGATTGATGCTAAAGGATGGTCAAGGTTCAAATCTAAATCATATCTTGCGGTAGGGGATGATGTCAAAATCGAAATCTCTCGGCAAGGGGAGCTGGTCCAAATCAACTTTGAAATTCTTGATGGCAGCAGCACGCAATCGCCGAACTGATCTATCCTCCAGAGATTTTGATGTAATAATCTGCATGGTGAAACAAGTGTCCTGCGTGTAAAAGTAGTACGACAGTATTATTTATCACATGGTATATCGTTGATAGAATTGCAACTCTGATTGCTGGTTAGGAATTGTCGTTCGATATGCACAAATTAGAGTGCACAACTTCACGGTAGACACACCCCGGTCGTAGCGCCGCATTAATGCCCAATGAGCCATCAAATCACAACCCCCCCCCCCCTTTCCAGCTTTAGCAGTAAGCTGGACGGACGAAGCGGCAATATTTCACTGGGCCCGAATCCCCTTCTCCCTCGTCTGCTTGTTCAGAGAAAACCCCCTCTCAGCGATTGCATAGGGTTTTCTCATGGAGAATCAGGTACGAATTCTTCATCCATCCCCGATAAATCCAAGTGCCATGGTCGCAGGTAATCCTAGGATGGCAGCCGCCGCCGTTGATGCATTTTTCTTCCTACTGAATCTAGTGTGTTTCATTTGCAGTGCCCAAAGTGTGAGTACCCTACAGGTTTCTGCGCCCTCGGCGAGACGCCACACTTGATCCTTCTCATCCTAACACAACATTTTGAAACGCGCACAGTATGTTCCTAGAATCCTCTTTTCTATCAGGGAGGGTGGTTTTTTTTAACATGTTGTGTTCTCATATTATTTTTCCTGCAGTGTATTATTTGCTCAGCCAGAACACATGTACTCAAGATGCTCGGCCTTGCCATAACTGAATACACTAGTTTAATGTACTCAAGTGTTACGGACTGAAAGTTGGCGCACGAATGTTGATGGAAATAGCAGAACCTAGTCTCATCTTCACTGCGATCTTCCACCCCAACGTCGTTCCAATTGTTCATCCATGTTAGTTTTGTATCCGGTTCTTGCTTGTTGCCTCGATTACTTCTTAATCCACCTATTCTGTCTAATTAATCACAATTTAACTTTAGAAGTAGCAATGAATCTCTCACAAAGATGCTACTTCTAACTAATATTTTCTTATAATTGGTGGCACGTGTAGGTTTTTTCAGAGTTAAGCAGTCTGCTCGTTTGTTACTCTGTAGTAACTCGGCTGTTACTAATGGCACTGAAGTTGGCTGGATCGACATCCACAAGTTCCTACACTTTATTGATCGTCTTGAGGTCCTTGTGGGGCGTTTCAATGGTGGAAGGCCACGTGGGATATGTGTGCCACTGCTGCACTCGTTGAATAGGTCCAACTGTGTCGAGAAACTTATGGTACGAGCTGTTTTCTGTTATATATGTTGTTCATAAACTATTGCTTATACACAGTTTTACGGTTGTGATCTTCTTGAAACAGGAACTGTCGAGTTCTATTGTTCCTATACAGATGCCTGACCATGGTCGGGTCAGACTTGCGCTTGGTCACAACATGATGTTTATGTCGACCTACTCAATTCCCCTTGGAGGTGAAAAGATACTTATTCATGGGTGGTCTCAAATAATGAAGGCCCGTCCATCTTGGAGAATAGGACAGAAGATTATGTTCATGCTTTTCCATGGCTCTAAAGTGAATATCATGTTTATTGACCACGTTGCGAGATGAAGCCGCTTTCAGAAGGTTGTGGATGCGCGGGGTGGCACCTGGGCCTTGTCCTGGGGCTTGGCGGCCTCACCCTTGGTTAATCAGAGGCAAAGTAGCCTTTAGAGGCGTGCTTTATGCGGTTGAACCTGTATAAGTACTCATACTGCTTTCAGCTTTGGTTGTTAAGTGCCCTGCTGGTTTGATTAAGGTTGTTAAGTACTCGGCTGCTTTTACGATGCTGTCGTGTTTCTTGATCATGTCTTCCTCCGGCCGCCAAAACCAAACCAGCGCCGGCGGTCGCCTTTGCTTCCGCCTCCCACGGCTGGCTGCGCCTCAGCGCGTGCATTGCTGCCCCACCGTCTCCTAAATCGTTAACGCCGACGTCCTCCGCGTGCTTTGGCGCGCTCGCCGCGGTGCTGCCCTCTCGCGTTGTCAACATGGTCAACAAACAACAGGAATCGGCAAAAGTACGTGGAGAGGATGACAAAGAGGGCCCCCACGTCAGCGTATGGAAAAATAAAATGCTTCCTCCTAGTGTCTTCGACATCCGGGACCCACGACATTGTGGCGTATATAGTCAATAGACAAGAGAACCATACAAGATCGGTGACACAGGGGCGTAGCTACTCGGCGATAATTTTCTTTTGTTTGGTATTATTGAGGCGGAGACAGGGTTTGAGCGGGTTGTGGCCCATCTAGCCCTGAGCTTATATTTTATGTTCACCATGTGACCAGCCCAGCTATTTTTCTTTGTGAAAATGAGCCCAGTTTATTTTTGGAAGAATACCCAATCCAGGCCTACTTATTTTCTCATACGATGGGCTGCAACTCTTTCAAGAGCACGCAAATCTTGAAAGTAATATGAAATGGGTTGTAAATATAAAAATAGATGACAAATCGGCAATCACTTTATAATTTCTGAATTTTTTCACATTTTCATATTCCTATTTCACTGGGCATTAACCTAATTTAAATATATCTTCAAAGTACTTTAAATCTGGTTCGACATTTCGGTATTTAAAATAGTTTGGAACCCACGAAATATCGAAATTGGCCAGCCAACAAAAAAAGACGCAATAAATTGCATAAGAAGTTGCCATGAGCTATATATAAGTTATTAAAAAAGAGGAGTGGTCGACTTGTGGGCCTGTTTAGTTGACGCAGTATGCAAGATTTTTTAGTTATTATATCGTCAACAAGCGATTCTAGCAGACGTAACCGTTGGATGTCAATCCAACGGCTGTATCTCTGATCTTCTTGCTCCAGCCGCCAAAGCAGCGTCGGCGGGACCGCCTACTCCCGCCTCCCGTGGCCGGCTGTGCTACCGCGCAGGCCTCGGCGCCCCCTACTACTCCCACCGCTGGCCAGGGCATCCCTCTACTCACCCACACCCCCTGTTATTCTGCAGCGACGGCAGCCTCACACCGCAGCCGAACTGGTGAACCCTCGTACTCCTCTCCGCGTGGGCTTCCACTGCCGCGTCTTCCCCGGCTCCGCGTCGTCCCCTTCCTAGGCCTCCCTGTCGTCCACCGCCGTGGTGCTCTCGGCGCGGTGTGGTCAATGTGGTCAACGACCAACTTCCATCGGAAGAGTACTGTACATGGAGAGGCTGACAGCTGGGTCAACGGCAGCCGCAACGAAGTGCCTCCTTATTACGCGGAAAATAATTATTCCTCCACGACAGCAGGGACCCTTGAGCAGGCCACCAGTATTTCCGCAAAAAACGCCCCACGATCGCTGGGACCCACAGGACGGGCCACCGTATTTCGTGAAAAAAATGTTCCCCCCGCTGCCAGCTCGGACCCACCGGAAGTGCCTCCTTATTACGCACAAAAAAATGAATACCCCTGCTAGCTGGGACCCACCTTGGTGGGAGACTGACTTGTGGGCCTACTAAGTTGACTGGGACGGAGGCCTTTGTCAACTTTAGTCAATATATGAACGATTCTATCTCCAGTGACCGTACGATGTCCATCCAACGGCCGTAGTGCTTCTTCAACCTCTGGTCTTCTTGCTCCAGCCGCGCAAAGCAGCGCCGGTCGTGCCGCCTGCTCCTGCCGCCCGTGGATGGCTATAATGCTGCGGAGGCCTCACCGCCCCTACTACTCCCACCGCTGGCTAGGCCATCCCTCTACGCACCCACACCCCATGTTATTCTGCGGCGACGGCAGCCTCACACCGCAGCCGAACGAGTGAACCCTCATACTCCTCTATGCGTGGGCATCCACTGCCGCATCTTCCCCGGCTCCATGTCGTCCCCTTCCTAGGCCTCGCCATCGTCCACCGCCCTGGTGCTCTCCGCGCGGCGTGGTCAACATGGTCAAGGAATGGCTTCCATTGGACGCGGACTGTACGTGTACGAGAGAAACGCGCATCGCTCGGCCTCCGACCTCCCACCGTAACCGGGAACTCCCCGAAATTTTCCTCGCCCTTGCTTCTACCTTGGTTTTTTCCATCATGGACGGCCCAAAGAATGTCATGCAGCTCCGTCTCCGGCCAGCCCAGGACGAAAAGCCCATTTTCTGTCATGATTTTTTGTCATAGAAGTAGGAGCCCACCACATCTATGATGATACCGGGTTTTTTCACAATTATCGTCATAGAAGTGTCATATGATTGACAGGAAAAAAATTCGTTCGGCCCAAAATATCACAGATGTGTCTTTTTTTTGTAGTGATAGCCTCTCCGATGATGTGTGAGTAGTTTACCTCAGACCTTCGGGTCCATAGTTATTAGCTAGATGGCTTCTTCTCTCTTTTTGGATCTCAATACAATGTTCTCCCCCTCTCTTGTGGAGATCTATTCGATGTAATCTTCTTTTGCGGTGTGTTTGTTGAGACCGATGAATTGTGGGTTTATGATCAAGTTTATCTATGAACAATATTTGAATCTTCTCTGAATTCTTTTAATGTATGATTGGTTATCTTTGCAAGTCTCTTTGAATTATCTGTTTGGTTTGGCCTACTAGATTGATCTTTCTTGCAATGGGAGAAGTGCTTAGCTTTGGGTTCAATCTTGCGGTGCTCGATCCTAGTGAAAGTAGGGGAAACGACACGTATTGTATTGTTCCCATCGAGGATAAAAAGATGGGGTTTAAATCATATTGCATGATTTTATCCCTCTACATCATGTCATCTTGCTTAAAGCGTTACTCTGTTCTTATGAACTTAATACTCTAGATGCATCTTTGGATAGCGATCGATGTGTGGAGTAATAGTAGTAGATGCGGTAGGAGTCGGTCTACTGTCTCGGACGTGATGCCTATATGCATGATCATACCTAGATATTCTCATAACTATGCTCAATTCATCAATTTCTCAACAGTAATTTGTTCACCTTTGTAATACTTATGCTCTTGAGAGAAGCCACTAGTGAAACCTATGGCCCCGGGTCTATTTTCTATCATATTAATCTTCCAACACTTAGCTATTTTATTACCTTTTATTTTACTTTGCATCTTTATCATAAAAATACCAAAATATTATCCTATCATATCTATCAGATCTCACTCGTAAGTGACCGTGAAGGGATTGACAACCCCTTTATTGCGTTGGTTGCGAGGATTTATTTGTTTGTGTAGGTGCAAGGGACTCGCGTGGCCTCCTACTGGATTGATACCTTGGTTCTCAAAAACTGAGGGAAATACTTACGCTACTTTGCTGCATCACCCTTTCCTCTTCAAGGGAAAACCAACGCAGTGCTCAAGAGGTAGCATGAAGGATTTCTGGCACCGTTTCCGGGGAGGCTTACGCGAAGTCAAGTCAAGATTTGAGTCCGAACAACGAGCCATTTCTGGCGCCGTTGCCGGGGAGTCTATGCAAAAGTCAACATACCAAATACCCATCACAAACCCTTATCTCCCGCATTACATTATTTGCCATTTGCCTCTCGTTTTCCTCTCCCCCACTTCATCCTTGCCGTTTTATTTGCCCTCTCTTTTCCGTTTGCCTCTTTTTGCCCGCCTCTTGTTTGCTCGTGTGTTGGATTGCTTGCTTGTCACGATGGCTCAAGATAATACTAAATTATGTGACTTCACCAATACCAACTACAATGATTTCCTTAGCACTCCAATTGCTCCTCTTACCGATACTGAATCTTGTGAAATCAATGTTGCTTTGTTGAATCTTGTCATGAAAGATCAATTCGCCGGCCTTCCTAGTGAAGATGCCGCTACCCATCTAAATAGCTTCGTTGATTTGTGTGATATGCAAAAGAAGAAAGATGTGGATAATGATATTGTTAAACTGAAGCTATTTCCCTTTTCGCTTAGAGATCGTGCTAAACCTTGGTTTTCATATTTGCCTAAAAATGGTATTGATTCTTGGAATAAGTGCAAAGATGCTTTTATCTCTAAATATTTTCCTCCCACTAAGATCATATCTCTTAGAAACGATACTATGAATTTTAAGCAACTTGATCATGAACATGTTGCACAAGCTTGGGAAAGGATGAAATTAATGATACGTAATTACCCTACACATGGTTTGAATTTGTGGATCATTATACAAAAAAATTATGCTGGATTGAATTTTGCTTCTAGAAATCTTTTAGACTCGGCCGCGGGAGGCACTTTTATGAAAATCACTTTAGGAGAAGCTACTAAACTCCTAGATAATATTATAGTTAATTATTCTCAATGGCACACTGAAAGATCTACTAGTAAAAAGGTGCATGCGATAGAAGAAATTAATGTTTTGAGTGGAAAGATGGATGAACTTATGAAATTATTTGCTACTAAGAGTGTTTCTTCTAATCCTAATGATATGCCTTTGTCTACTTGGATTGAGAATAATAATGAATCTATGGATGTAAATTTTGTTGGTAGGAATAATTTTGGTAACAACGCGTATAGAGGAAACTTTAATCCTAGGCCTTATCCTAGTAATTCCTCTTATAGTTATGGTAATTCCTACAACAATACTTATGGGAACTTTAATAAGATGCCCTCTGAATTTGAGACTAGTGTTAAGGAGTTTATGAATTCACAAAAGAATTTCAATGCTTTGCTCGAAGAAAAATTGCTTAAAGTTGATGAATTGGCTAGGAACGTTGATAGAATTTATCTTGATGTTGATTCTTTAAAACTTAGATCTATTCCACCTAATCATGATATCAATGAGTCTCTCAAAGCCATAAGAATTTCCATTGATGAGTGCAAAGAAAGAACCGCTAGGATGCGTGCTAAGAAAGATTGCTTTGTGAAAGCGTGTTCTTCTAAATTCTATGAAAATAAAGATGAAGATCTAAAAGTTATTGATGTGTCCCCTATTAAATATTTGTTTAGCAATATGAATCTTGATAATGATGGTACTGAATATGATCCACCTTTAACTAGAAGGCGTTCCAAAATTTCAGAGTTTTTAGATCTTAATGCAAAAATTGGTAAAAGTGGGATTGAAGAGATCAAGACTCTAGATAGTAATGAACCCACTATTTTGGATTTCAAGGAATTTAATTATGATAATTGCTCTTTAATATATTGTATTTCCTTGTTGCAATCCGTGCTAAATTCTCCTCATGCTTATAGTCAAAATAAAGCTTTACTAAACATATCGTTGATGCTTTGATGCAATCTTATGAAGAAAAACTTGTGTCAGTGTCAAAACCGGTGGATCTCGGGTAGGGAGTCCCGAACTGTGCGTCTAGGCGGATGGTAACAGGAGACAAGGGACACGATGTTTTTACCCAGGTTCGGGCCCTCTCGATGGAGGTAAAACCCTACTCCTGCTTGATTAATATTGATGATATGGGTAGTACAAGAGTAGATCTACCACGAGATCGAGAGGCTAAACCCTAGAAGCTAGCCTATGGTATCATTGTTGTTAGATCCCCACGGACTAAAACCCTCCGGTTTATATAGACACCGGAGAGGGTTAGGGTTACATAGAGTCGGTTACAAATGGGAGGAGATCTACATATATGTATCGCCAAGCTTGCCTTCCACGCCAAGGAAAGTCCCATCCGGACACGGGACGAAGTCTTCAATCTTGTATCTTCATAGTCCAGGAGTCTGGCCAAAGGTTATAGTCCGGCCATCCGGACACCCCTAATCCAGGACTCCTCGGTAGTCCCTGAACCAGGCTTCAATGACGATTTAGTCCGGTAGCAGATTGTCTTCGCATTGCAAGGCGGGTTCCTCCTCGAATACTTCATAGAAGATTTTGAACACAAGGATAGTGTCCGTCTCTGTAAAATAAGTTCCACATACCACCGTAGAGAGAATAATATTTACACAAATCCAATCTGCTGACGTATTTCGCAGCATGACATCACACCATGGCCAAGCCTTTATTCAAATTGTTTTTACTGTCCCACCTCAGCGCACTTAGCGAGGCGGTTTCCTTGGCACGTCTTGTCGAAGGAGAGATCATGTCCCCTTATTCCGGGATTCTCATCAATACGGGCGTGGGTAACCCAACCGTGCCATTAATTTACGGCGCTTGGGAGATAAGCGAGTTTTACCAGGCTGGTGGGGGCACATAGTTTCGTCCGCCCATATAAGGGGATAAGGATCCACCTTTTCCATCTCGCCTTCTTCCTCCTTTGCCTATCCATTTTCGCTTTTCGAGCTCCGGCGCCCAAGTCCGCACATCCCACCTCAACCTTCTCCAGCAATGTCCGGAGCGGGAGGCAAGTGGATGGTCTCCTCCATCATGGAGGGACACATCAAGAAGCTGAGGGAGGCCGGATACTTGTCTAACGACATCGGGCACCGGCTCCCAGACAAGGGGCAGCTCATCCCCACCCCCAGGCCCCATGAGAGGGTGGTGTTCCTCACCCATTTCCTCCGCTGACTAGGTTTCCCACTTCACCCATTTGTCCGGGGGCTCATGTTCTACTACGGCCTGGATTTCCATGATCTGGCCCCGAACTTCATCCTCAACATCTCGGCATTTATCGTCGTGTGCGAGGCCTTCCTCCGCATCAAGCCCCACTTTGGCTTATGGCTGAAGACCTTCAATGTCAAGCCAGAGGTAGTGGGCGGCCAACAAGCGGAGTGCGGAGGCGCCATCGTGGGCAAGATGCCCAGCGTAACATGGCTCGAGGGATCCTTCGTGGAGACCATAAAGGGGTGGCAATCGGGGTGGTTCTATGTCACCGAGCCGCGTGACCCTGAATGGGCAGCGGCCCCCGAATTCCGATCTGGCATCCCCACACAGCTCACCTCCTGGAAAGAGAAGGGCCTGTCATGGGGTAATTCGGAAGAGCAGACCGGACTCCAAACCTGCGTCCAAAACCTGGTGGACAAAAAGGTTAAACTCGTCAACATAGTCCAGGTCATGCTCATCCGCCGGATCCTCCCGTGTCAACGACGGGATTTTAACTTACGGGAGTTCAACCCGGCCCGGCACAAACTCGACCGGGCTCTTTGACACAAACACGAGGATGCAGGAAGGTGCTATTCAAGGGCGCCGAGGTTCCCCCTCCCATCATCGAGGATCGCGGATTCCGCGCGAAGTGCCAAGCCAGCGTAGTAAGCTTATTTTACCCTTTACGGGATACTTGTTTTTCATAGTTTGACTCTATGCGGGATCTAAGCTCCCGTTCCTTTGACAGGAATGGCAGAAGAAGACCGGACAGATCGACTGTCCGGCTCCTTTGCCCGAAGATCCAGTGGAGGCCCGCTTGACGGGGCTGCTGGTTCCGGCACCTTACGTGGTGCCGGAGAAGAAGGCCAAGAAGAAGGCCAAGGGAACTCGAAAGAGTTCCCGATGCCCGGTGGTGTCGGATTCATCATCCGATGACTCGGAGGCGCACTCCTCCCACGAAGACGAGGAGGGGGAGGAAGAAGAGGCCTCTCCCCCTCCAACATGGGGAGGAACGAAAAGGAAGGCCGCCCCAACTGGGGGGGGGGGGGGCGGAGGGTCCAAGAAGGGAAGGACCCTTCCTCCGGACTACTCCGCCAACGCCGACGATGGCAAAGAGGAGTGGCCATCCAGGGCCAAGCCCCTGGCAAAATCATAAGTATCCGGATACCAGAATAACTCATGGCGTTCCTCTGTGGCATAGTATCTTCTGACGCCAAATATAATCATGCAGTCCGCCCAAGGCTGGGCTCGACGCTTTGTTGAGCGGCTCCCTGGGTTCATCGGATGTGAATAGCACTTCACTTCCGGCCGCCTCCTCTCCTCGCGCTGCGGATGATGCCGAGGTGGAGTCCCAAAAGGGTCCAAGCCAGGAGGAGGTGGTCCTAGAGGCGCCGCAAGGCGACCTCCCGGACTCCAGGCGCAAAGGGGACAAAACCTCCAAGGGCTCCAAGTCCGGCCCTAGGCCGGACACCGCACCGAACCGGTGGTTCCGAGTCCGTGGCGCCCCACCCCCTAGTAAGAAGGGCAAGCCTACGACGCCGGTGACCTCCGTCCAATCGGAGGCACCGGATAATCTGCTGGAGGTGCTTAACGGCGCCTCCATCGACGAGGAGCACCGCACTATTATGAGTGTGGTGATCCAGAAGGTTCAGTCTGCCAAGAGCGGGCTGACTGAAGCTTGTGCTAGCCTTCTAACATGCTTTGAGGTATGTATTTAAGATATGTAAAAATATTACCGCATAGATAGTAGCCCCTGATGCTCAGTTTTGGTGTTCGAAAAGAAAAACCGAACTGAGGATCTAAAAGATATACGCAGGAGTCTAACATAAGTATGTCAATATGGGAATGCAGGCTGCACTGCTGACCTCTCGCCAAGACCCTTCACTGGAGGTCGATGCATTGAAGCAGAGCCTCGAGCGGTCCGAGAACGAGCTCGGCCTTGCCAAGAAGCAGCTCGAACACAAGGAAGGTAAGTAATACCTTATGTAAGTATATAAAAAGATGTGGTTGCAAAAAATGACAGGACCAACGTGAGTATTACAGGGGCCACAACCGAGGTGGCAACCCTGGAGGAAACGTTTTCCAAGGCCGAAGATAAGGCGGCCATGGAGCGCACCGAGCGAGAGAAGCAGGAGGCGCGGGTGGCGGAGGTGCAGCAAGAGCTCCAGGCTCTCGTGGAAAAACACGAGAGTTTGGAGCTTGACTCAAAGACTCGAGAGTCCGAGCTGGCCTCGGCCCTTGAGAGCGCCAAATCTGCCAAGGCCGAAGCCCAAAAAGCCCTCCGGGAAATTGAGGCGATGAAGAAGATAGCGGCAGGTAAGGCATTCTTTATGCCAAGCAAGCACATGAAAGTGAATTATTTGTTACTTACCTGAGTCCGGAGCTCTCCAGGAGCATTCGCAGATCTTCCCTGGAGTGTGTCCGACGCTGCCGCATTCTACCGAGCCCAAGAGGGGAGCTCGACGGAGAAGGTGTTCTGGTCTCAGTATGCTGAGGCCGGACACCCGGTGCCCTTGAGCGACCAGCTGAAGTAGCTGGTAGAGCTCCATAAGGTGGCCGAACAGGCCATGAAGGGTCTCGTAGTCCGGCTGTGGCCCGGGAAGCCATGCCTGAGAGCTACTTCGGGCTGGTGAGGCGGCTGGTGGATGCATCGAAGGTGCCCGTAGGGCCCTTGCCCGTGCTAAAGTGCACTGGGGCAAGATGGACCCCGAGAAGCTTGTGATGGACGGACCACCGCCGGGCAAGGAGCATCGCAAGCCCGAGATGTATTATGATGGTGTCCTGAAGGGTGCCCGCCTTATAGCAGATGAATGCTCCAAAGATGTAATTTTTGAGTAAACTCGCTTTTGTGATCATGTACGCTGAAAACTTGTTCATATGCGCTAAGCAACGCTTTTGAATTTAAAATATTACCTTCTGTGCGGCCGTTTATTAAGTTTGAGAGATGGCAAGTCGTCGGCTTCTGCCCCCGTGCCACGAGTGTTGGGGTGTTCGGGATAAGCTTGAGCGCTCTTTTTCCCATTCTTGGGTCCTTCGAGGGAGGCGCTCAACACAACGAACAAGGCAATCGGACTATAATGCTTGAACACTCTCACTTAGCCATAGAATTCTATAATTATAAATTTCGGCGAAGCCCCTAGTATTCGGAAGACCGAGTTCGGGGCGCTATCCACGCCTAGGCCGGACAAAGCCAACTCCTCGCTCTAAGCGGCATAAGTATTTAGGGACTCGAAAACCTCTCGAACAGCGACCAGCTCTCGCCCTATCATGACGGTCAGTTTTAGCTTTCTCCTTCGAGGTGCTTAGCCCAGCTCAGCAGGGCACAATCGCAGTGGTTCTCCCAGCACTACCTTAGCCGATATAACGTAACGTAAGGTCCCAAAACATGGGAGCCGGGCAAACCCAACTATTGACCCAAGACATGATTCGGAGCCGATGCATATAATGTTATAAGTTCGGGGTGCCGCACTTGTGAAAGTGTTCGGACTTATCACACTATATGTTGGGGTACTTAAGCCCCTGGTGTATTTGGCCGTACCAAAGTGTACGGGTGCAACATGTCATTAATGAACATATATAGATAAAAAAAGGGAATGCAATAATAGACAAAAGCTATGTATTGTTTATTCGAAAAGGCTGCGGTAAAAGCAGGATGATACAAATATTGCGATAAGCAAGAGATGGGACTATTTGACATGTCCCCCTCCAGGGGCGAGCTGCGGGATGATATGTGAAACAAGTATAATGCTCGTTATAGAGACCACCTGGACACTCGACGTAGCTTTCTGCCTCCCTGGCTGTTGCATCGTGTGTTCGGCGATTGTACTGCCGGACAGGCCTTCTGTAGAGTGGAGTCCTGAAAGTAAGAAAAAGAATGACAAAATCGGGAGCCCCTAGTGCGGTTGAGACGCATTTTGGGCATGCCGTGGTCGTGCCCCTCCCCCTATGTCCATGGTATTTCCAGAGCATAGTTATGTACGTGTAGTCTGGTTTCGCAATTCGCGAGGGCTGTGGTTGGGGCCGCATTACTCGCTTGCTCGTAGCGTGCCAAAGCGGGCTTGTTGTAGGTTACTCGGGCGCTTGACGGTGTCCGGACGTTTAATAGCCGGACTGGAGAATTGCCTTGAGAGGCTGCTTTGTACTTCTGCCGCGAGGGCCGCCGTATGCTCCTCCGTTCGGAGAGAGCCTTTAGTGTTTCCATTGACCGTAATGACTCCTCGAGGGCCTGGTATCTTGATCTTGAGGTATGCATAGTGTGGCACCTCACTGAACTTTGCAAATGCGGTTCGTCCGACCAGTGCGTGATAGCCACTGCGGAACGGGACTATGTCGAAGATTAACTCCTCGCTTCGGAAATTATCCAGGGATCCGAAGACCACCTCAAGTGTAACCGAGCCTGTACAGTTGGCCTCTACACCTGGTATGATGCCTTTAAAGGTCGCCTTTGTGGGTTTAATCCTTGAGGGATCTATGCCCATTTTCGCACTGTATCCTGATAAAGCAGGTTCAGGCTGCTGCCGCCGTCCATAAGGACTCTAGTGAGGTGAAATCCGTCAACGATTGGGTCTAGAACCAATGCGGCGAATCCGCCATGGCAGATGCTAGTGGGGTGGTCCCTTCGATCAAAAGTGATCGGGCAGGAGGACCATGGGTTGAACTTTGGGGCGACTGGCTCCAACGCATATACGTCCATGAGTGCATGCTTCCGCTCCCTTTTGGGGATGTGGGTTGCGTATATCATGTTCACCGTCCGCACTTGTGGGGGGAAACCCTTCTGTCCCCTATTGTTCAGCGGCCGGGGCTCCTCCTCGTCATCGCTATGCATCCCCTTGTCTCTGTTTTCGGCACTTAACTTGCCTGCCTGCTTGAACACCCAACAATCCCTGTTGGTGTGATTGGCTGGTTTTTCAGGGGTGCCGTCTATCTGGCACGAGCGATTGAGTATTCGGTCCAAACTGGACGGGCCCGGAGTATTTCTTTTAAAAGCTTTTTTCCGCTGACCGGGTTTAGAGCCTCTGAATCCGGCATTATCTGTCGTATCCTCAGCATTGTCGCCGTTAATGCGGCGCTTGTGCTTGTTGTGACGCGACCTGCCATTGCTGTCCTTGGTATCCGAATTACCAGGGCTCTTGGTCATGTTATTACTACGAGCTAGCCAGCTGTCTTCTCCCGCACAAAAGCGGGTCATGAGTGTTGTGAGGGCTGCCATGGATTTCGGCTTTTCCTGTCCTAGGTGCCGGGCAAGCCACTCGTCACGGATGTTATGTTTGAAGGCTGCAAGGGCCTCTGCGTCCGGACAGTCGACTATTTGATTTTTCTTGGTTAGGAACCGTGTCCAGAATTGTCTGGACGATTCCTCTGGCTGCTGAATTATGCGTGAGGGAGTCCTGGATTAGGGGGTGTCCAGATAGCCGGACTATAGCCTTTGGCCGGACTCCTGGACTATGAAGATACAAGATTGAAGACTTCGTCCCGTGTCCGGATGGGACTTTCCTTGGCGTGGAAGGCAAGCTTGGCGTCTGGATATGTAGATCTCCTACCATTGTAACCGACTGTGTAACCCTAACCCTATTCGGTGCCTATATAAACCGGAGGGTTTTAGTCCATAGGGCGAACAACAATCATACCATAGGCTAGCTTCTAGGGTTTAGCCTCTCTACGATCTCGTGGTAGATCTACTCTTGTACTACCCATATCATCAATATTAATCAAGCGGGAGTAGGGTTTTACCTCAATCGAGAGGGCCCGAACACAGGTAAAACATCGTGTCCCTTGTCTCCTGTTACCATCAGCCTAGACGCATAGTTCGGGACCCCCTACCCGAGATCCGCCGATTTTGACTCCGACATTGGTGCTTTCATTGGGAGTTCCACTGTGTCGTCATCCTTAGGACCGATGGCTCCTCCGATCATCAACAACGATGCGCTCCAGGGTGACTTTTCTCCCCGGACAGATCTTTGTATTCGGCGGCTTTGCACTGCGGGCCAATTAAGCAGCCATCCGGAAGCGGTCGAAAGCTCGCCCCAGCCATCGAGGCCAGATTTGGAAGATTTGAACTACGGTGACATCGCGGAGACTTGATCTTGGCGGGCTCGAGCCACAGCCAAGCGCGCCGCACTGTCACGAGGGGCATGATCTAGGTCTGCTGCCGAACAGTGTCCTGGAGGCCGCACCAGAGTCTTCTCCGACCTTTAGCTCGGAGCCGACCGTGCCGATCGAGAACGGGTGGCTGGACACTGCCTCGGGGGCTGCGATACGTATGGTGATTGAGCCGTACACCTACCCCGTCTGTTGCGAAGCTCGTAACTCCAAGGTGCCGGACTCCTCTCCGGACTCCGAGCCTTCCGCGCCTCTGCCAATCGAATCCGATTGGGCGCCGATCATGGAATTCACGGCCGCGGACATCTTTCAGCACTCGCCCTTTGGCAACATTCTGAATTCACTAAAGGTCTCTCTCTCTATCAGGAGAGCCCTGGCCGGACTATGGTCAGGAAGGTTGGGATGCGGAGGACGAAGAAAATCAAAGCCCACCCACCACCCACTTCATAGCCACTGTCGAAGATTTAACTGACATGCTCGACTTCGACTCCGAAGACATCGACGGTATGGACAACGATGTAGAGGAAGAACATGAACCAGCGCCTATAGGGCACTAGAGAACCACCTCATCTCATGATGTGTACATGGTGGACACACCTAAAGGAATCAACGATGAGGAATAACAGGACGCTACGAAGGATCATTCCCTTGAAAAGCAGTCAAAACGGCAGCATAAGCGCCGCTCAAAGTCCCGCCTCGACAAAGACAACAACCATACAAACCCGGCCATAGAGCAGGGCGAGCCGGGGGACGACGAAAATGCTATCGAGCAACAGTCCGAACAGGACAACATAGATAAACAACCCGTCCCTGGCGAAGACAACGGTCCGGACGATCTAACGCCGGACAAGTTGCTGGAGCAGAAGAATCTCCACAAAGGCTCATCGCCTTTGCACGTAGCCTGAAAAAGCGAAGCGGAAGCTCAAAACAGCGGAAGATGCACTCAGAATCAGATGGGCGAGTATTCAACACCGAGACAAATACAGCTGACAGTCGCCGGACAAAGAGCTACCCAAAGCGAAAACTACTACCCGAATTTGATGAGGAGGCCGTGAAACCCCGCAATCAAAAACAAGGAGGCCACCGGTCGGGTGGGCGACCTCATAACAAATAGAGAGCGGCAAGCGGCGCCGCACACAAGCCGACACGCGATCCGCTGAGGATTCGCATCAAAAGATGGCCCGATTATATCTATCTACGGGCCAAGAAAGCAAGCTCTACTAAGCAATGCAACACATCAAGTATCCGAACATCACGGTACACCTAAATATAGGGATGCCACACACCCCCTATGTTTCACCGATGAGGTGCTGGATCATGAATTCCCAGCTGGGTTCAAGCCCGTAAACATAGAGGCATCTGACGGAACGGACCACAGAGTCTGGATTGAGGATTACATCCTCCATATACACATGGCTAGAGGAGATGATCTCCACGCCATAAAATATTTACCCCTCAAGCTCAAAGGGCCAGCCCGACATTGGCTTAAAAGCCTTTTTGAAAACACCATTGGAAGTTGGGAGGAGCTCGAGGATGCCTTTCGGGAAAATTTTCAAGGGACTTACGTCCGACCTCCGGATGCCGACGATTTAAGTCACATATATCAACAACCCGGAGAGTCAGCCCGGAAATTTTGGAACAGATTCCTTACTAAAAAGAACCAAATAGTCGACTGTCCGGACGCTGAAGCCTTAGCAGCTTTCAAACACAACGTCCGAGATGAATGGCTCGCCAGACACCTCGGCCAAGAAAAGCCAAGAACAATGGCCGCATTAACAAGCCTCATGACCCGCTTTTGCGCGGGAGAGGATAGCTGGCTAGCAAGATGCAGCACCAGCAACCCAAGTACATCCAAGTCGGGATGGAAGCGGAAACCACGGCGCAGCAAGGACCAGCGTCGGACCAAGAAACAACCCAAAACACGACGATCAGCGCCGGATTCAAAAGCTCTCGACAGAACCATAAAAAGCTGCCCTCCAAGAATAACAGGGACGAGCTATCTAACTTAAACAAAATCTTGGATAAGATATGCCAAATCCACAGTACTCCCGGGAAGCCTGCAAACCACACCCACAGAGATTGTTGGGTCTTCAAGCAGTCCGGCAAACTTAACGCCTAACACAAGGGGCTCGACACACCAAGCGAGGATGATGACGAACCCCAAAAGCAGAGCATCAGAAAACAAAAGAATTTCCCACAAGAAATCAAAACAGTGAACTCACTTCACATGGCAAAAGGGAAAAATAGAGCGCGCCCATAGAGGTACGCGCCATACGGCCCATCCCGGAGGAGTCCCACCACTGGTTGTTAAAAACAATCACCATCGACCATCGGGATTACTCTAGAAGTATACGGAATGCAGGTTGGACTGCCTTAATATTAGATCCGATAATTGGCGGACTCCAATTTACACAAGTCCTAATGGACGGCGGCAGTGATCTAAACCTGCTATATCAGGACACAATCCGCAAAATGGGGATAGACCCAACCAAACTTCGCCATAGCAACACTTCCTTTAAAGGGGTAATGCCAGGCCCATATGCCCATTGTACGGGCTCTCTACTGCTAGAAGTTGTATTCGGATCACCCGACAACTTCCGCCGTGAAAAGTTAACCTTCCACCTCGCCCCATTCACAAGTAGCTATCAAGCACTATTGGGACGCGAAGCTTTCGCCCGCTTTAACGCAATACCGCATTATGCATCTCTTACACTTAAAATGCCCTGTCCACGCGGCATCATCTCATTAAAGGGAAACCTCGAGGGTTCCTCGAGTCCAGAAAATTGTGCGGATGCCTTGACAGCCCCACAATAAACCGGCTTCACCAATACAAGCACTTAGACAGGTTGTCTAAACTCGGACACGGCTGGACGAGTCCGGCATAAACATACAAGGGCTCGTTAGACTCATACCCCGGTACAAGGGGCTATGCGCATCCATAACAAGAGACAATAAAGCTCAATTTTGTTCATTCTTTGAATTGTACTTTGTTTGTTTAGTATAACGTACATTTTTGCATGATCTTTTTCAACTAAGTTCCTCTCTTTTACAGATGAACACCATGCTACACCCGTCCGGGATACGGCTGCGGAGACCACAGCGAGCGTGCGATAGGGACCCGTTGCAAGGATTCTTTTCAGATTAAGACCCTGCGTAAACCTTTTTCTGTCTCTTGTTGATACAAATCCCTGGTTTCTTGCTATAACCAAGGAGGAGGCTGGCGTTTTGGCATAGGCCACGTCGAGAATGTTGCGATGCACAGACACCGGGGCTTATTACCAAGGCGTTGTTCGCCCGTTTTCATAAAGCCCGAATACCTTAGGGAGTGTTGGCGTCTCGAGTTAGGCCTTATATGCATCAGCTCCGAATCATGTCTTTGGTCAAATGTTGGGTTTGCCCGGCTCCTGTGTTTTGCTGCCTTGCGTTCCGTTCTATCGGCTAATGCGGCACCAGGAGAACTACTGCGATTCTGCCCTGGTTCGGCCAGGCGAGCACCTCAGTAGAGAAAGCCGAAAACTGACTGTCATGATATAGCGTGAGACTGGTCAACCACTCGATGACCTGCTGGAATGTTTAGAATTCCTCCGCATTGACGAAGGGCGTTTCGGTCAGCACATCTGGCGCCCTGAATTCGGATGAGCGCGGTGCCCCTAGGGGCTATATAGTAGCCCCACTATCGAACTCCTATGGCTAAGTGAAAGTGATAAAGCATTATAGTCCGGTTGCCTAGTTTGCTGCGCTATAACCTCCTTTGTAGGACCAAGACGTCGGGTCAAGTATGAAAATGCGTTTTCTGCAAACACCCCCGCATTATATGCATGGGGGCTGAAGCCAAGGACTGCCATCTTTCAGGTTATATACACATATACATTAACGGCCGCATGGGAGGTATTTTAATTCTTGAAAGCACAAGTATAAAAAGCTTTTATATTCCATCGAAACATTGTTTCGCAATAATACATGTTATTCGAACATAATATCCTTCGAGCACTGCGTCTCTATTAAACGAGCGCCCTGCAGAACTTCCTGAAAATAGTGCTCGACAGGTACTCGGCTTCCATCTGAATCTTGGGATGCAACATCGGTGGCCTTCATCTCCGCCCAGTATGTATTGACACGGGCAAGAGCCATCCTCGCACCCTCTATGCATGCCGACCGCCTCATTGCTTTAATATACGGCACCGCACCAAGGAACTGCTGCACCAAGCCAAAATAACTCTTCGGCTCGGGCCCTTTCGGCCACAAATGAGTCATGACAGCCTTCATGGAAAGACCAGACAATCTATTTAGCTCCGCCCATTCGGCCAAACGATCGGTTAGTGGAAGTGGATGCTCCGGACTACGGAACTGCGACCAAAAGAGCTCTTCCATCTTGTGATCCTTTTGATCACCGAAGTGTTCGGCCGCATCCGCGGCACTCGCCGCCAAGTCCAGATAAGCATCCTGCAAACTCCACAGCCGGTCCAACTGAGCATATTTAGGATCCGTGAATTTCCTCCCTGATAGGAAGGGTTTTCCGGCGCGATATCTCGGCTGGCGCAGCTCCTCCTTCATAGCTCTCATCATGAGCGAGCATCCTTGGCCTCGGTGGTGGACTTCTTCAGGTCCTCTTGCTCCGCTCGACCTTCTTTTTCAAGAAGCTCGCAGCGGTCGGTAGCATCCTTCAACTTCACGGCCATTTCGGCCATCTCTTTCTTGCTTCGGTAGTGAGCAGCCTGTTCGGCTTTTAGCTCTTCGGCCGCCTTTAAGGCGGCCGCATCACTTTTTCAGGCCTGCTCCTTGGCTCGGGCAAGCTCCGCCCGAAGGCTCTCCATGGCAACGGCACCATCTGCATCAAGCATACATATTGTAAGGAACGGGCATTAAGCTCCCTTACCAGGTGTCCACGGAGAAACCGCATACCTTGTGACTCGTCAAGCCACTTATTAACAAGTGCGATGTCGGCATCCGCCACGTCAAGTTGCCGCTTTAGTTCGGCAAATTCATCGATCCGGCTAGCCACGGACGATCCGCCACCTACATTGGAAGGCGACATATTATAAGCGGGATCATCATCCTCGACGCGCCGTCATTTTGACAACACACGAGTCTCGGGGCTACTATCTACACAAAGGCGCATCTTATATATGCGGAACCATCAAAAGGTACATCATTGCACGTACCTCAAAACCCGTCAGTAAACTCCTGGCGGCCTCGTACAACCCGCTTTCCGCGGACGGAATCTTTTCAATCACCATACCCATCAGTGCACGGTGATCCTCTGAAATAGACACTCGCCCGAGCAGACCCTTCAACCTCGCCGACCGTGCACCAGGAGGTGCCGGACTCGTCTGATGGCCTTTTTCGAAGGCCGGACACGGAGGGCTCTGGGGGGCCCTACGACTGCCCTCCACCCCCACCGGATTCGGGGAAACCCTCCGCGACGACACCTCGGGGTCGTCCGCCTTGCTAGGCGGCATGACAGGGGGAGGCGTTCCACTCTTCATCATCTCCAGACGAAGATCCCCCGAAGACGAGCTCTGCTGAGAAGGGCTGAGATCCGAACTACAAGGTAAAATTTCGGTCATCTTCAGAGATAAAATAGGGATGTCTCTTATTTTCAGAAAAACCACCCTCTCTACTTACGGCTCGCTGGAGGGCTGATCTCCTTGGGGAAATAATGCGGCTGGGACA
This sequence comes from Aegilops longissima, assembly GCA_021605205.1. Taxonomy (NCBI): domain Eukaryota; kingdom Viridiplantae; phylum Streptophyta; class Magnoliopsida; order Poales; family Poaceae; genus Aegilops; species Aegilops longissima. The sequence goes on along the minus strand of CM038677.1, from coordinate 136,991,451 downwards.
TCTTCCGGCGCAGGACCCTCTGGCGAGGATTTCTTCCCGCGCTTCGAGGCCTTGGTCTCCGGATCTTCAGAGGCGGTCCTCTTCTCCCCTTGGATGGAGGGATTCTCGATCCCTCCTTGCTTGATAACCTCCTTCGCGGAGGCAGTAGCTTCCTTGTTTCCCCCTTCTCCTTCTTCCAAGGGCGCAGCCGCCAGCATCTTGTTTAACACAGGATCCGGCGTGGTCTCAGGGAGGGGGGCCGGACACCTGATCAGTTTTGCTTTCGCTATCCAATCATGTTTAAGGGACAACTCTTTTAAGGGCAGGTTTATGATAAATGTACGGATAGCGTGTCCGGGTACGGAACTACTTACTTGAGTATCCGGGCGATTGCAGCTCAGACCTGCGTCCTCGGTCAAGGCCGGACACATTGCTTGTGATCCGAAGAACAGTTTGTACATCTCCACAGGCGTTGCGCCCATAAAATGTTGGAGAGCTCGTGGTCCCTCGGTTGAACTCCCACAGGTGGAGAGGCGGCGTTTGCGAGGCAGGATCGGCGAATCAGCATGACCTACATTACTACGACCAGATTGATCTCTCTCTCTAGGAGGTCTCGAATGCGGCCCTGCAACAAGGGCACGTCCTTGGGCGGCCCCCAGTCAAGCCCTTTATTGACCCACGACGCCAGCCGTGGTGGAGGACCCAAGCGAAAGGCAGGTGGCGCCACCCATTTGGTGCCCCTGGGAGCTGTGATATAAAACCACTCTCGTTGCCATAGGCTGAGCTCCTCTTGAAAAGATCCCTCGGGCCATGGAGTGTCAGCACTCTTGCTTATAACAGCCCCTCCGCACTCTGCCTATTGCCCCTTGATCATCTTCGGCTCCACCTTGAAGGTTTTGAGCCACAATCCGAAGTGAGGGGTAATGCAGAGGAAGGCTTCACACATGACGATGAATGATGAGATGTGGAGGATGGACTCTAGATCCAAGTCGTGAAATTCCAGCTCGTAATAAAACATGAGCCCCCTCACAAAGGGGTCCGTCAGGAAGCCTAGCCCCCGAAGGAAGTGAGACGCGAACACCACACTTTCACCGGGCTTGGGAGTGGGAATAACCTGCCCTTGAGCAGGCAGCCTATGCGAGATTTCGTCGGTTAAATACCTGGCATCTCTTAGCTTTAGGATGTCTTCTTCCGTGATGGAGGAAGACATCCACCGTCCTTGGAGGTCGGAGCCGGACATCATCGAAGGTCCGAAGCGCCTAAATCTGGAGCTTTGGGTGTTGGAACTCGAGGCGAGGGGCGGATTCTATGGGGATTGAGAAAAAGAAACGGGGCCTTGGTCTCTTTATAAGGAGGTCGAATACCAAGAGCCCTCCCCGTGACTGTTCGGGACTCGCCTTCGATAGAGGAGGCGTGACAACGAGCACGATTGGGTTATCCATGCACGTATTGATGAGAATCCCGGAATAAGGGGACACGATCTCTGCTTTGACAAGACGTGCCAAGGAAACCGCCTCGCTAAACGCGCTGAGGTGGGACAGTAAAAACGATTCGAATAAAGGCTTGGCCGTGGTGTGACATCACACCGCGGGATACGTCAGCAGATTGAACTTGTGTGAATATTATTCTCTCTACGGTGGTATGTGGAACTTATTTTGCAGAGCTGGACACTATCGTTGTGTTCAAAATATTCTACGAAGTATTCGGAGGAGGAACCCGCCTTGCAATGCCGAAGAAAATATGCACGGCGGACTCGTCGTCATTGAAGCCTGGTTCAGGGGCTCCGAGGAGTCTGGATTAGGGGTGTCCGGATAGCCAGACTATAGCCTTTGGCCGGACTCCTGGACTATGAAGATACAAGATTGAAGACTTTGTCCCATGTCCGGATGGGACTTTCCTTGGTGTGGAAGGCAAGCTTGGCGATACGGATATGTAGATCTCCTACCATTGTAACCGGATCTGTGTAACCCTAACCCTATTCGGTGCCTATATAAACCGGAGGCTTTTAGTCCATAGGACGAACAACAATCATACCATAGGCTAGCTTCTAGGGTTTAGCCTCTCTGATCTCGTGGTAGATCTACTCTTGTACTACCCATATCATCAATATTAATCAAGAAGGAGTAGGGTTTTACCTCCATCGAGAGGGCCCGAACCTGGGTAAAACCATCGTGTCCCTTGTCTCCAGTTACTGTAACATCCCAAATTTTCAATTTGGAATGTTATACATTAGGTCATCATGCATATCATATTTTTCTCGCATTTTTCCGATCCTAGAAATTTCACGCAACTCAAGGACCCTCGGAGAGAGTTGGAAGTTTCATAATTTTCATATTTGGGATTTCTCAAATTTTGAAAATGGGATCATTTGGATTTATTTAAATTATCTTCATAAAGTTTTTCCTATAAAAATATTTTGAGAGGGAATAATATGACTTTCCCAACAATTAGGAAAAATGAAGATATTATAAATAAACCAAATTTGGTTTTGGAAGATTTATTTTGCTTAGGCAAAAATGAGCATTTAAAAAAAAATTACGCATGTTTGCCGTTTTTAAAGTTCATTTTGTTCGACTCATTTTTAGGAGTCGGGGAAAATTTGTTTATTTAATTTGGAGTTCATTTGGTTTTTTTTTTAATTCATTTGGTTTAATTTTTGTATTTAAAAAAAATAATTAGTAGCATACTGGCCGAGGCCCAGGCCGGCCCCAACCAGCGCCCCACCGCCCACCTCCTCCTCCCTCGCAGCGCCGCCAAGACGCCATCGCCCGCCGCCCTGGACTCGGCTCAGCCGCCCCCCCTTGCCCCTCCCCAAGCCACCCAGGCGCCCCTTCCTCTCCATAAATAGCCGCCCCCCTCTCTCTCACCGCCGCCCCAACCCAGCGCCCAAGCCGCCGCCGCCCGCCAGGGCGCCGCCGCCCGCCGCCGTTCCCCGCCGCCGACGCGGAACCCGCCGCCCCTCGCCTCCCGACCCGCGGACCTCCCGCCGAGCGAGCCCGCCGAGTCTCGCCAGCGAGACCACCGGAGGTAGCCAGCGCCCGACCAGTTTTCCCCTTATAAACCGATCCGTTTTATTTAAAAAAAGATGTTGGTTTTTTTAAACCCTAGATTGGTTTTATTTTTTGGTTTTCTTAGTTAATGACGTTCACCGAACCGTTCGTTTTAATGAACACGTTCGTTGGATTCGATTCGTTAACGAACGTCCGTTCTTTAAACCGTTCGTCGTTTTTCTTTTAATCGGATTTAATCCGTTATTTTTCCGATTCGATTTGAGATCCGATTTTCAAATCTATTTTATTTCTCGCTTCGTTTATCGGAATCAGGTGATTCAAGCGCTGGAGTTTAAAATGAAACCGCCGTTCGACTACCCTACTTTCACAGAGTTTTGCTACTGTGAAATTTTGACCTAATTTCAGATTACTAAACCGAGTCGTTCTCTCTCGAGTTCGACTTTCGATGTTTATTTTGATTCGATTCTTTTGCAACCAGGGTTCTTAAGTTGAACTATCTGGTTAGATCTTTTATTCGAGATTTCCCGTGCATTAGATGAGTACTTATTGTATGCTTGTTGTTTGTCTGCGTTAGATCACCGGAGTCGCCGCTTGTTACTTGAATCTCTAGGTCTCATGGATCATCGCAAGGCAAGTAACACTTTGATCATACTCTTCTCATACCCAGTTTTTATGCATTAGATCTATTCCTCGAACACTTGCATGATTAGGATCTAATTAAATTGTGGGTTTGGGAAGTAGATTGAGTAGTACCTATTACTGTTTTACTTATGAAACCTTGGGAGTTACTTCTCGTTTGCTTGTTCATGCCATGCTATGCTAGTAGGCGTGGATTGGGTGAGTGAATATCCATGACAGATGTGAGATTGTTAATTAATGGTTTATCTAAGGTGGCAACCTAAACACACATCTGGGTGGATTGAGGCACTGGTTTCTATCAGATTTGCTGTATTTCTTGGACCGCCACCCGGGCTCTAAGGGATCATAAGATTATTCAAGCTGGAAACTTCGTGTGCAGCCACAAGCCAATTATGGGCTCTAGCGTAGTTGACTAAGTCGTGCGATCTCTTACGGGTAGGCTAGCTGATGTAGGGGACGTAGGTTGGTACGGTCTACCCACATGTAAGGTGCTAGCGCTTCTGAAAGACTATGTCTCGGTCATCCGTTTCTCAAACACCATGTAGTCACGAGAACCAAGCGGAGGCGATCGAGTCTTGTGGGGAAAAGTGCAAACCTCTGCGAGTGTATAAACTAATCATGATTAGCCGTGTCCCGGTTATGGACAATTTGAGTATCCTGTAATTGAATATCATGTGAATCTCAACATGTTACTTCTAAATAAAAGTTATTGGGATTTGATGAGTACTTTTTAATTGGGATTGAGGATCTGTCAACCATTCTCAATGTTTAACAACCACCATGATAGTTAAATAAAATTATTCCTTTGATGTAGGGAAAATCAGCTTTATGCAAATGTAACGTAGAGCCTTACCACCAGCCATATATGCATGTAGTATAGGCTTATTTCCTTCATTGCTCTTTATGTGTTACATTGCGGCATATTCCATGTCTTGACCCGTTTTGGCTGCAACTTTCACGTTGCAGACTTTTCGAACGACAGTAAGGTGTTAGGTCGTGGTTCTATACTCAGTGATGCCGTTGGAGTTGATGGACTCGCTTATCTTCCAAGCCTTCGCTGTTATTATTAGATGGCCTTAAGCCATATTATTGTATTAAGTTCCCTTGTGGACAACGATGTAATAAGTGTGTGATTGCTACTCTGCTATAAATCCTTGAAATCTTGTGTGGTGTCGGCATTATTGATCCGAGGATGACATCGAGCACGAGACTTGATCCGTTTGGGTCTGGTCGCTACTGAGAGAATGGTATCGAGCACACTGCCGATTGTAGACACGACCACTAAGTTAAAGCCATAGATCACTACTCTCTTCCCATTTTCTAACTCCTCATCTTTTCTACTCTCTTTAGGATGATGGACGCGAAGATCAAGTACACCCAACCGGATGAAGGCACACCTTTTGGATTTCACTTGAAGGAAGTTACTAAGTACCGAACATTGGATTACCAAGCTTCACGGGACTTTCAACGCCACTCTGCAAGAAGAGCGCTGGAAGATTCATGCTCACGTTCGGGAAGGACATTCGCCCCAATCACCAAGCCTATAGATAGTGTTTTCAGTGCACCAACTTGGAGTCTGGGAAAGAGCATGGCAGCTCACATCACCATGGGACGCATTGGAGAAGTTTATCAAGAAGACCTCAAGGATACCATCTACCAGATTTGCGGACGCCGAGATGACAACTGGGACGTCGTCAACACCAAGAAGGATAGGTCCATTGCAGCATTCATCCAGAGTTAAATCAGCACATTCGGCGCCGGAGAACCAAATGTGCAATGACATGTTGGAGTTGCGAAGACAAAGGAAGGATCATCGAACTGGAAGAAGAACTAAAGACTACACGCAAGGACTACATGGACGAGATCGTAGCTCTGGCAAGACACAATAACGATCTTAAGTACGAGATCGAAGAACTCAAGAAGAAGTTGGCGCTCAGGAATGAAGACCAGTATGTCAAATACCCAATCGACTACATCAACATCGACGACACCGATTCGGATCCAAGTGAACCCGACTTTGAAGACGAAGCTGGAGCAGACATCATGGAGTCTTCCACCGGTTCAAATTAGTAGAAGTCCCCCACATATTAGTAGTATTCCCTCCATGTAAACATTATAGTACACGCACTTTTGCGATAGTTAGATCGTTGTAAGCCCTTGTTTGATTGAATGAAGTGATTTTGTGTGCATTTGCTCATGAGCATTTGGGTAGTGATTCCCTTAGACCTTATTCTATTCTACATTTCTCTCCTTTTCTAAACCCATCGATGCCTCCGAGACGCGACCCGGATTCGTTTTCCGCCAGAGATCACCCAATTGATCCAGCAGCGAGAATACCCTGATTCAAACATTGGTGCAGAACAACAACAACAACAACAACAACAACCCACCGCCACCACCACCACCTGCGGATCATCGATTTCGTTTCCTTAGACTGAATCCGCGGTGTATTCGATAACACCGAGCGATTGTAGCAGATGGTGGCTCCGCAAGATAGGAAGGAGTTGACCACTGCAGGATGCACAGATGGTGAAAGAGTGAAGTTTGCAGCACATCAGCTTGAAGGACCCTCGGAGAGATGGTTGGAACTTATTAAGGATTATGATATGAGATTGCATTATCACCCGGAAAGGCTAATGTCGAAAGGCAGGCGCATTGAGCCGTAAGAGCCACGTCAATACCCTAATGATGGGAGGAATACCCAATGAGTTAGCCGAGGACCTTGAGAGCTATGTTTGGAAATAGTTCGAGAGGCTATGTAGCAGCATTGGAGATTGATCGACACTAATGGACAAAATCGAGAAGCCCAAAAGGCGATAAGGAAGTTGCCTCTATAAAGGAGAAAATGAGCAAAGGAAAAGCTAAAGGATTTCGTGAGGATGAGCACGATACCCTATGGTTTGAAGACCGTGTTTATGTGCCCAATAACCCAGAGATCAGGAAGTTGATTTTACAAGAAGCCCATGATTCACCCTATTCGATTCACCCAGGAAATACCAAGATGTATTTGGATTTGAAGAATGTTTTCTGGTGGACCGGAATGAAGAAGGATATTGCGGAATATGTAGCAGTTTGCAACGTATGTCAGAAAGTAAAGGCAGAGCATCAGAAGCCAGCAGGATTGTTACAACCGTTGCCGATACCCGAATGGAAGTGGGATAAACTAGGCATGGATTTCATCACAGGTTTGCCAAAGACCCGTTCAGGATATGACTCGATTTGGGTCATAGTCGACCGTTTGACCAAGGTAGCTCATTTCATTCCGATCAAGACTACCTATAGCAGTGCTAAGTTGGCAAAGATATACATGACCAGAATTGTGTGCTTACGGAGTTCCGAGGAGCATCGATCGGATAGAGGAACCCAGTTTACTTGAAATTTTGGAACCGGTTACACGAAACATTGGGAACCTGATTGGAATTGAGACAGCTTTCCACCCACAGACCGATGGACAGACCGAGAGAGTCAATCAGATTTTGGAGGACATGCTGAGAGCTTGTGCACTAGATTATGGATCTAGTTGGGATGATAATTTGCCGTATGCAGAATTTTCCTACAACAACAGTTACCAAACCAGCTTAAAGATGGCACCTTTCGAGGCTCTGTATGGAAGAAGGTGCAGGACACCGTTGTCATGGGACGAAACTGGAGATCGTCAGTTGTTTGGACCAGATTTGATTAAGGAGTCTGAACAGAAAGTTAAGTTGATTCGAGACAGGCTCAAGGTAGCCCAGTCCGAACATGTAAGAGCTATGCCGATTCAAAAGCATAAGCGATTGAGTATGAAGTTGGAGACAGAGTATATCTCGAGTATCCCGCTTGAGGAGTTAAGCGTTTTGGAGTGAAAGGAAAGTTAGCACCCGTTTCGTTGGACCATATAAGATTTTGCAACGCATGGGAGAAGTTGCGTATAAATTGGAATTGCGGAAGGACTGTCGGGGAGTTCATGATGTATTCCATGTTTCTCGATTGAAGAAATGTCACCCGAGATAGCAGAGGTACCATTAAGAGACACAAGTGCCCTTGGAAGCAATTCAGTTGAAGGATGACTTGACATATGAGGAAAAACGGTTAAGATTCTCGATTATGCCAGCAGAGTTACCCGCAGCAAGGTTATCAAGTTTTGCAAAGTTCATTGGAGCCACCACACCGAGGATGAAGCCACCAGGAAAGAGAGGAAGTTTTGTAGGACCACCTCACCTATTTTCTAGCCAACCCGAATCTCGAGGGCGAGATTCATCTTAAAGGGTAGGTTTGTAACATCCCAAATTTTCAATTTGGAATGTTATACATTAGGTCATCATGCATATCATATTTTCTCGCATTTTCCGATCCTAGAAATTTCACGCAACTCAAGGACCCTCGGAGAGAGTTGGAAGTTTCATAATTTTCATATTTGGGATTTCTCAAATTTTGAAAATGGGATCATTTAATTTATTTAAATTATCTTCATAAAGTTTTCCTATAAAAATATTTTGAGAGGGAATAATATGACTTTCCCAACAATTAGGAAAAATGAAGATATTATAAATAAACCAAATTTGGTTTTGGAAGATTTATTTTGCTTAGGCAAAATGAGCATTTAAAAAAAATTACGCATGTTTGCCGTTTTTAAAGTTCATTTTGTTGACTCATTTTAGGAGTCGGGAAAATTTGTTTATTTAATTTGGAGTTCATTTGGTTTTTTTTAATTCATTTGGTTTAATTTTTTATTTAAAAAAAAAAAATTCGCGGCCCAGGCCGAGGCCCGGCCGCCCCAACCAGCGCCCCCGGCCCACCTCCTCCTCCTCCTCGCGCGCGCCCCCAGCGGACTCCCGCCGCCCGACGCCATCGCCCGCCGCCCGGACTCGGCTCGGCCACCCCCCTGCCCCCTCCCAAGCCACCCGCCCCCCCCCCTCCCATAAATAGCCCCCCCCCCTCTCTCTCTCACCGCCGCCGCCCCAACCAGCGCCCCAAGCGGCGAAGCGCCCGCCCTTTAGGACGCCGCCGCCGCCCGCCGTTCCCGCCGACGCCGGAACCCGCCGCCCTCGCCTCCCGACCCGCGGACCTCCCGCCCGCTGAGCCCGCGAGTCTCGCCGGCGAGACCACCGGAGGTAGCCCGCGCCCGACCCGGTTTTCCCCTTATAAACCGATCCGGTTTTATTTAAAAAAAAAGATGTTCGGTTTTTTTTTAAAACCCTAGATTGGTTTTATTTTTTTGGTTTTCTTAGTTAACGAACGTTCACCGAACCGTTCGTTTTAATGAACACGTTCATTGGATTCGTTCTGTTAACGAACGTCCGTTCTTTAAACCGTTCGTCGTTTTTCTTTTAATCGGATTTAATCCGTTATTTTTCTGATTCGATTTCAGATCCGATTTTCAAATCTGTTTTATTTCTCGCTCGTTTATCGGAATCAGGTGATTCAAGCGCCTGGAGTTTCGTAACGAAACCGCCGTTCCGACTACCCTACTTTCACAGAGTTTTGCTACTGTGAAATTTTGACCTAATTTCAGATTACTAAACCGAGTCGTTCTCTCTCGAGTTCCGACTTTCGATGTTTATTTCGATTCGATTCTTTTGCAACCAGGGTTCTTAAGTTGAACTATCTGGTTAGATCTTTTATTCGAGATTTCCCCGTGCATTAGATGAGTACTTATTGTATGCTTGTTGTTTGTCTGCGTTAGATCACCGGTGCGCCGCTTGTTACTTGAATCTCTAGGTCTCGCGGATCATCGCAAGGCAAGTAACACTTTGATCATACTCTTCTCATACCAGTTTTTATGCATTAGATCTATTCCTCGAACACTTGCATGATTAGGATCTAATTAAATTGTGGGTTTGGGAAGTAGATTGAGTAGTACCTATTACCTGTTTTACTTATGAAACCTTGGGAGTTACTTCTCGTTTGCTTGTTCATGCCATGCTATGCTAGTAGGCGTGGATTGGGTGAGTGAATATCCATGACAGATGTGAGATTGTTAATTAATGGTTTATCTAAGGTGGCAACCTAAACACACATCTGGGTGGATTGAGGCACCTGGTTTCTATCGAGATTTGCTGTATTTCTTGGACCGCCACCCGGGCTCTAAGGGATCATAAGATTATTCAAACTGGAAACTTCCGTGTGCAGCCACAAGCCAATTATGGGCTCTAGCGTAGTTGACTAAGTCGTGCGATCTCTTACGGGTAGGCTAGCTGATGTAGGGGCGTAGGTTGATACGGTCTACCCACATGTAAGGTGCTAAGCGCTTCGAAAGACTATGTCTCGGTCATCCGTTTCTCAAACACCATGTAGTCACGAGAACCAAGCGGAGGCGATCGAGTCTTGTGGGGAAAAGTGCATAAACCTCTGCAGAGTGTATAAACTAATCATGATTAGCCGTGTCCCGGTTATGGACAATTTGAGTATCCTGTAATTGAATATCATGTGAATCTCAACATGTTACTTCTAAATAAAAGTTATTGGGATTTGATGAGTACTTTTAATTGGGATTGAGGATGCTGTCAACCATTCTCAATGTTTAACAACCACCATGATAGTTAAATAAAATTATTCCTTTGATGTAGGGAAAAATCAGCTTTATGCAAATGTAACCGTAGAGCCTTACCACCAGCCATATATGCATGTAGTATAGGCTTATTTCCTTCATTGCTCTTTATGTGTTACATTGCCAGCATATTCCATGTGCTGACCCGTTTTCGGGCTGCAACTTTCACGTTGCGAGACTTTTGAACGACAGTAAGGTGTTAGGTCGTGGTTCTATACTCGGTGATGCCGTTGGAGTTGATGGACTCGCTTATCTTCCAAGCCTTCGCTGTTATTATTAGATGGCCTTAAGCCATATTATTGTATTAAGTTCCCTTGTGGACAACGATGTAATAAGTGTGTGATTGCTACTCTGCTATAAATCCTTGAAATCTTGTGTGGTGTCGGCATTCTTGATCCAGGATGACATCGAGCACGAGACTTGATCCGTTTGGGTCTGGTCGCTACAGTTACCATCCGCCTAGACGCACAGTTCGGGACCCCCTACCCGAGATCCGCCGGTTTTGACACCGACAATGTGGCTTAGGTCATCGGCGTCTGGTGGTTGCACATAGGTGCCCTGGAAATTGTCGAGGAATGCGGCTTCCAGGTCCTCCCAACAACCAATTGATTCTGCTGGCAAGCTGTTAAGCCAATGCCGAGCTGGTCCTTTAAGCTTGAGTGGGAGGTATTTGATGGCGTGTAGATCATCACCGCGGGCCATGTGGATATGAAGGAGATAATCCTCGATCCATACCGCAGGATCTATTGTGCCATCGTATGATTCGATGTTTACGGGTTTGAAACCCTCGGGGATTTGATGATCCATTACTTCATCTGTGAAGCATAGTGGGTGTGCGGCGCCTCTGTATTGGGCTATATCACGACGTAGCTCAAATGAGCTTTGTCTACTTTGTTCGGCCCAGCCGGATTTACCATATCCGGCATGACGGTTATCGTCACGTGTCGTGGGGCGCCCACGCGATCCATAGATCGATCTTGTTTGCCTTGCCTTGTCCTCCAATATATCTCGCAGGTCTGGCGCATTTCCTCGTGCCTTGGTGTTCTTTGAGCGACGCCGGGGAGGCTTGAGTGGAGGGCCGAGAGGCCTCTCTGTCGCGGCCACGAGGTGGCCGGTCGGCCGCATCATGCGCTGGTGATGTAGGTCTAGGTGCTTCCTCCTCTAATCGGGGTAGCAGCCTGCATTTTGGGTAGCTCTTGGAGGGGCATTCGAGTTCGTACTCTTCGGCCGCAAGGACTTCAGTCCATCTGTCGGCTAGCAAGTCTTGGTCAGCTCTAAGTTGTTTCTGTTTTTTCTTGAGGCTGCTCGTCGTGGCCATAAGCCTGTGTTTGAAACGCTCTTGTTCGACGGGATCCTCAGGCACGACAAATTCGTCGTCGTCGAGGCTTGCCTCGTCTTCGGAGGGAGGCATGTAATTATCGTCCTCTACCTCTCTATCTGCCGCTCTCTCATGAGGCTGGTTTCTCCATCCTCCGCGCTGAATCCTCTTGGAGGGGTTGTCTTCGCACTTGTCCGAGGTATTATTGTCTCCCGTGCCGGAATCACCGTTTTTGCTTTGGCGGGATTTAGAGCGGCGCCGCTGACGCCGGAGCTTAGGCTGCTTCTTGGAGGGGTCATCCTCCGTTGTTCCATCGTTGTTCCCTTCTTTTGGGGTGTCCACCATGTATATGTCATATGACGAGGTGGCCTTCCGATTGCCCTGTAGGTGCTGGTTCTTGGTAAATCTCCTGCATCGGCGTCCATACCGTCGATGTCATCGAGTCGAAGTCGAGCATGTCGGTTAAATCATCGGCGGTGGCTACGAAGTGGGTGGTGGGTGGGCTTGAATTTCTTCGTCGTCCGCATCCCAACCTTGCTGACCATAGTCCGGCCAGGCTCTCGATAAAGAGAGACTTTAGTGAATTCAGAATGTCGCCAAGGGCGAGTCTTTGAAAGATGTCATGGCGGTGAACTCCATGATCGCGCCCAATCGGATTCGATTAGCGAGGGGCACGGAAGGTTGAGTCCGGAGGAGTCCGGCACCTTGAGTCACAAGCCGCAAAGGACAAGGCTGGTGTTCAGCTCGATCGCCGAGAGATTGCAGCCCCGAGGCGGTGTCCAGCCACCCATCCTCGACAGCGCGATCAGCTCCGAGCTGAGGTCGGAGCGGACACGGTGCGACCTCAAGGGCACTTTTCGTGGCGAGCTAGATCATGCCCATCGTAATATCGGGTGGCGCTCGGCTGTGGCTCGAACCGTCGAAGATCAAGTCTCCACAGACGTCGGCCGTGTAGTTCAAACTTCCAAATCTGACACGATGGCGGCGTAGCTTCGATATGCTCGAGATGGCCAAGCGAATTGCCCATGCGGTGCAAAGCCGCCCGAATCGAAGATCTGTCCGGGAGAAAAGTCTCACCTGGACCATATCATTGTTGATGATCGGAGGAGCCATCGGGCCTAAAGATGGCGACAGAGGAACTCTCAATGAAAGCACCAATGTCGGTGTCAAACCGGCGGATCTCGGTAGGGGTCCCGAGCTATGCGTCTAGGCGGATGGTAACAGGAGACAAGGGACACGATGTTTTACCCAGGTTCGGGCCCTCTCGTTGGAGGTAAAACCCTACTCCTGCTTGATTAATATTGATGATATGGGTAGTACAAGAGTAGATCTACCACGAGATCGTAGAGAGTCTAAACCCTAGAAGCTAGCCTATGGTATGATTGTTGTTAGTCCCACGGACTAAAACCCTCGGTTTATATAGACACCGGAGAGGTTAGGGTTACATAGAGTCGGTTACAAATGGGAGGAGATCTACGTATCCGTATCGCCAAGCTTGCCTTCCACGCCAAGGAAAGTCCCATCCGGACACGGGACGAAGTCTTCAATCTTGTATCTTCATAGTCCAGGAGTCCGGCCAAAGGTTATAGTCCGGCCATCCGGACACCCCCTAATCCAGGACTCCCTCAACTTGAATTGGAAGTTTCTATCCCTAGAAAACTCTATGATGAGTGGGAACCTACTATTAAAATTAAAATTAAAGATCATGAATTCTATGCTTTGTGTGATTTGGGTGCTAGTGTTTCCACGATTCCAAAGACTTTGTGCAATTTGTTAGGTTTCCATGATTTTGATGATTGCTCTCTAAACTTGCACCTTGCAGATTCCACCATTAAGAAACCTATGGGAAGAATTAATGATGTTCTTATTGTTGCAAATAGGAACTACGTGCCCGTAGATTTTATTGTTCTTGATATCGATTGCAATCCTTCATGTCCTATTATTCTTGGTAGACCTTTCCTTAGAACGATCGGTGCAATTAATGATATGAAGGAAGGAAATATTAGATTCCAATTTCCGTTAAGGAAAGGCATGGAACACTTTCCTAGAAAGAAAATAAAATTACCATATGAATCTATCATGAGAGTCACTTATGGATTTCCTACCAAAGATGGCAATACCTAGATCTATCCTTGCTATTATGCCTAGCTAGGGGCGTTAAACGATAGCGCTTGTTGGGAGGCAACCCAATTTTATTTTTTAGTTTTTTTGCTTTTTGCTTATGTTTAGGAATAAATATTTGATCTAGCCTCTAGTTAGACTTGTTTTTATGTTTTAATTAGTGTTTGTGCCAAGTTAAACCTATAGGATCTTCTTGGATGATAGTTATTTGATCTTGCTGAAAATTCCAGAAACTTTCTGTTCACGAAAATAATTGTTAAAAATCACCAGAACGGGATAAAATATTGATTCCAATTGATGCTGATTAATAAACAAATTTTATAGGTCGTCCTATTCTGGCTGAATTTTTGGAGTTCCAGAAGTTTGCGTTAGTTACAGATTACTACAGACTGTTCTGGTTTTGACAGATTCTGTTTTTCGTGTGTTGTTTGCTTATTTTGATGAATCTATGGCTAGTAAAATAGTTTATAAACCATAGATAAGTTGGAATATAGTAGGTTTAACACCAATATAAATAAAGAATGAGTTCATTACAGTACCTTGAAGTGGTGTTCTGTTTTCTTTCGCTAACGGAGCTCACGAGATTTTCTGTTAAGTTTTGTGTTATGAAGTTTTCAAGTTTTGGGTGAAAGATTTGATGGATTATGGAACAAGGAGTGGCAAGTGCCAAAGCTTGGGGATTCCCATGGCACCCCAAGATAATCTAAGGACACCAAAAAGCCAAAGCTTGGGGATGCCCCGGAAGGCATCCCCTCTTTCATCTACTTCCATCGGTAACTTTACTTGGAGCTATATTTTTATTCACCACATGATATGTGTTTTGCTTGGAGCGTCTTGTATTATTTGAGTATTTTCTTTTTAGTTTACCACAATCATATTTTCTGGACACACCTTTTGAGAGAGACACACATGATTCGGAAATTATTAGAATACTCTATGCGCTTCACTTATATCTTTTGAGTTATATAGTTTTTGCTCTAGTACTTCACTTATATCTTTTAGAGCACAGTGGTAACTTTTGTTTTATAGAAACTATTATTCTCTCATGCTTCACTTAGATTATTTTGAGCGTCTTAAAACAGCATGGTAATTTGCTTAAATAATCCTAATATGCTAGGTATTCAAGACTAGTAAAAACTTTCTTATGAGTGTGTTGAATACTAAGAGAAGTTTGATGCTTGGTGATTGTTTTGAGATATGGAGGTAGTGATATCAAAGTTGTGCTAGTTGAGTAGTTGTGAATTTGAGAAATACTTGTGTTGAAGTTTGCAAGTCCCGTAGCATGCACGTATGGTTAATGTTATGTAACAAATTTGAAACATGAGGTGTTCTTTGATTGTCCTCCTTATGAGTGGCGGTCGGGGACGAGCGATGGTATTTTCCTACCAATCTATCCCCCTAGGAGCATGCGCGTAGTGCTTGGTTTTTGATGACTTGTAGATTTTTGCAATAACTATGTGAGTTCTTTATGACTAATGTTGAGTCCATGGATTATACGCACTCTAACCTTTCCATCATTGCTAGCCTCTTCGGTACCGTGCATTGCCCTTTCTCATATTGAGAGTTGGTGCATACTTCGCCGGTGCATCCAAACCCAATGATATGATACGCTCTTTCACACATAAACCTCCTTATATCTTCCTCAAAACAGCCACCATACCTACCTATTATGGCATTTCCATAGCCATTCCGAGATATATTGCCATGCAACTTTCCACCGTTCCGTTTATCATGACACATTCATCATTGTCATATTGCTTTGCATGATCATGTAGTTGATATAGTATTTGTGGCAAAGACACCATTCATAATTCTTTCATACATGTCACTCTTGGTTCATTGCATATCCCGGTACACCGTCGAAGGCATTCATATAGATTCATACTTTGTTCTATTATAGAGTTGTAATCATTGAGTTGTAAATAAATAGAAGTGTGATGATCATCATTTTCTAGAGCATTGTCCCAAGTGAGGAAAAATAAAAATAAAGGAGAAAGGCCATAAAAAAAGAGAAGGCCCAAAAATGAGAGAAAAAGAGAGAAGGGACAATGTTACTATCCTTTTTACCACACTTGTGCTTCAAAGTAGCACCATAATCTTCATGATAGTCTCTTGTTTTGTAACTTTCATATACTAGTGGGAACTTTTCATTATAGAACTTGGATTGTATATTCCAACAACGGGCTTCCTCAAATGCCCTAGGTCTTCGTGAGCAAGCAAGTTGGATGCACACCCACTTAGTTTCTTTTGTTGAGCTTTCATATATTTATAGCTCTAGTGCATCCGTTGCATGGCAATCCCTACTCCTTGCATTAACATCAATCGATGGGCATCTCCATAGCTCATTGATTAGCCTCGTTGATGTAAGACTTTCTCCCTTTTTTGTCTTCTCCACATAACCCCCATCATTATATTCTATTCCACCCATAGTGCTATATCCATGGCTCACGCTCATGTATTGCGTGAAGGTTGAAAAAGTTTGAGATTACTAAACTATGAAATAATTGCTTGGCTTGTCATTGGGGTTGTGCATGATGAGAGCATTCTTGTGTGACGAAAATGGAGCATGACTAAACTATATGATTTTGTAGGGCTGAACTTTCTTTGGCCATGTTATTTCGAGAGGACATAATTGCTTAGTTAGTATGCTTGAAGTATTATTATTTTTATGTCAATATTGAACTTTTGTCTTGAATCTTTAGGATCTGAATATTCATACCACAATTAAGAATAATTACATTGAAATTATGCCAAGTAGCATTCCACATCAAAAATTCTGCTTTTATCATTTACCTACTCGAGGACGAGCATGAATTAAGCTTGGGGATGCTTGATAAGTCTCCAACGTATCTATAATTTTTTATTATTCCATGATATATTATATTCTGTTTTGGACATTATTGGGCTTTATTATACACTTTTATATTTTTTTTGGGACTAACCTATTAACCGGAGGCCCAACCCAGAATTGCTGTTTTTTGCCTATTTGAGTTTCGCAGAAAAAGAATATCAAGCGGAGTCCAAGCGGAATGAAACCTTCGGGAGCGTGATTTCGGAACGAACGTGATCCAAGGACTTGGACCCTACGTCAAGACATCAACCAGGAAGGCACGAGGTAGGGGCGCCTACCCCAGGGCGCCCTCCACCCTCGTGGGCCCCATGTTGCTCCACCGACGTACTTCTTCCTCCTATATATACCTACATACCCCCAAACTACTAGATACGGAGCCAAAAACCTAATTCCACCGCCGCAACCTTCTATACCCATGAGATCCCATCTTGGGGCCTGTTCCGGAACTCTGCCGGAGGGGGCATCAATCACGGAGGGCTTCTACATCAACACCATAGCCTCTCCGATGATGTGTGAGTAGTTTACCTCAGACCTTCGGGTCCATAGTTATTAGCTAGATGGCTTCTTCTCTCTTTTTGGATCTCAATACAATGTTCTCCCCCTCTCTTGTGGAGATCTATTCGATGTAATCTTCTTTTGCGGTGTGTTTTTTGAGACCGATGAATTGTGGGTTTATGATAAAGTTTATCTATGAACAATATTTGAATCTTCTCTGAATTCTTTTAATGTATGATTGGTTATCTTTGCAAGTCTCTTCGAATTATCAGTTTGGTTTGGCCTACTAGATTGATCTTTCTTGCAATGGGAGAAGTGCTTAGCTTTGGGTTCAATCTTACGGTGCTCGATCCCAGTGATAGTAGGGGAAACGTCACGTATTGTATTGTTGCCATGGAGGATAAAAAAGATGGGGTTTATATCATATTGCATGAGTTTATCCCTCTACATCATGTCATCTTGCTTAAAGCGTTACTCTGTTCTTATGAACTTAATACTCTAGATGCATGCTGGATAGCGGTCGATGTGTGGAGTAATAGTAGTAGATGCAGGCAGGAGTCGGTCTACTTGTCTCGGACGTGATGCCTATATACATGATCATACCTAGATATTCTCATAACTATGCTCAATTCTGTCAACTGCTCAACAGTAATTTGTTCACCCACTGTAATACTTATGCTCTTGAGAGAAGCCACTAGTGAAACCTATGGCCCCGGGGACTATCTTCTATCATATTAATATTCCAACACTTAGCTATTTTTATTACCTTTTATTTTACTTTGCATCTTTATCATAAAAATACCAAAAATATTATCCTATCATATCTATCAGATCTCACTCTCGTAAGTGACCGTGAAGGATTGACAACCCTTTATTGCGTTGCTTGCGAGGATTTATTTGTTTGTGTAGGTGTGAGGGACTTGCGCGTGGCCTCCTACTGGATTGATACCTTGGTTCTAAAAAACTGAGGGAAATACTTACGCTACTTTGCTGCATCACCCTTTCCTCTTCAAGGGAAAACCAACGCAGTGCTCAAGAGGTAGCACCCCTCCGAGATCCTCCCCCATGGCCTCCGGTGACGATGGCCCCCTCCAGCAGGGTGCCAGAGAGGGCCTAGATTGATTTCTGTGGCTACAGAGGCTTGCGGCGGCGGAACTTCCGATATAGGTTATTTTCTAGGGCTTTCTGTATTTATAGGAATTTTTGGCGTTGGTTTCACGTCAGGGGGGTCTCCGGGTCGTCCACGAGGCAGGGGCACCACACCCAGGGGGTGGGCGCTCCCCCACCCTCGTGGACAGCCCGGGACTCTTCTGGCCCAACTCTTTTGCTCCAGGGGCTTCTTTTGGTCCATAAAAAATCAACAAAAATTAGCACGTCAATTGGACTCCGTTTGGTATTCCTTTTCTGTAAAACTCAAAAACAAGGAAAAACAGAAACTGGTACTGGGCTCTAGGTTAATAGGTTAGTCCCAAAAATCATATAAAATCTATATCTATACCTACTATTAAAAGGAGGTGATATTCTTGGTATCGTCCCGCTTCATTTGGTCCCGCTTCAATTAATTTCACGTAGGTGATATTCTTGGTTTCGTCCCGCTTCATTTGGTCCTGCTTCAATTAATTTCACGTAAGCTATTTGGTTTCGTTACTTGCCACCCGTTTTGGCCCAACAGAGGAAGCCCATCTGGCGGTGCACTGTGGGCCAGGTCGGAGAAAAATAAAATTGTCGAGTCATAACCTACCAACCGGCCATGCATAATTTGTCCAATTGACCCAGCTAAAAAAATGAACGGATTTTTTTCTCCCGTTGCAACGCACGGGCCTTTT
Source organism: Aegilops longissima (assembly GCA_021605205.1). Lineage (NCBI taxonomy): Eukaryota > Viridiplantae > Streptophyta > Magnoliopsida > Poales > Poaceae > Aegilops > Aegilops longissima. Next base: position 136,972,682 of record CM038677.1, on the reverse strand, counting down.
TGCTAATAGCATATAAATGCATATAAAACATCTAAGATGGACAATATAATAGCATGAATACTTCATAAATTATAGATACGTTGGAGACATATCAGCATCCCCAAGCTTAATTCCTGCTTGTCCTCGAGTAGGTAAATGATAAAAGAAATAATTTATGAAGTGTGAATGCTAGCAGGTGCACAAGTTTGATCAATGATAATTTCAATCACCTTTTCTAGCATCATTATATGTCATAACAGTAGCTCATCTCATAAAAAATTTCATGATCAAGTAACAAGCTATTCACATGTTAAAGTATAGATCATAAACTTTCTTGAAAACTAACAAACAATATTCTCAGTCATCAAACAATTTCAATTCATCTTATTTTCAGGAAGGGTCTATGTTAGAGCTTTGATTCAGCAAACTCCACATACTCAACCATCATTTAATCTTTCACAATTGCTAACACTCACGTGATATTTATGGGTTCGAAGTTTTAATCAGACACAGAGAAAGATAGGGGCTTATAGTTTTGCCTCCCAACCTTCTACCTCAAGGGTAATGTCAACAATAATAACTCATGAAAACCTACATCCAAGTGGATATATATATATATATATATATATATATATATATATATATATATATATATATATATATATATATATATATATCCGGATCACTCCAACACAAAGTGATTGCCAAAGGAAAAAGTGTAAAAAGGAAAGGTGATGATCACCATAACTCTTGCATAAGGGTAGAAGGTAAAAGTAAAAGATAGGCCTTCGCAGAGGGAAGCAGAGGTTGTCATGCGCTTTTATGGTTGGATGCACAAAATCTTAATGGAAAAGAACGTCACTTTATATTTGCCTCTTGTGATAAAGACCTTTATTACGCAGCCCGTCGCTTTTATTTCTTCCCTATCACAAGTTCGTATAAAGCTTATTTTCTTCGCACTAATAGATCATACATATTTAAGGAGCAATTTTTATTGCATGCACCGATGACAACTTACTTGAAGGATCTTACTCAATCCTTAGGTAGGTATGATGGACTCTCATGGCAAAACTGGTTTAAGGGATGTTTGGAAGCACAAGTAGTATTTCTACTTGGTGCAAAGAATTTGGCTAGCATGAGAGGGAAAGGCAAGCCCAACATGTTGGACGATCCAAGACAATATAACGTTACAGATATAGGAAAACATAACCCATTAAGTTGTCTTCCTTGTCCAACATCAACCTTTTAGCATGTCATATTTTAATGAGTTCTCACAATTACAAAAGATGTCCAAGATAGTATATTTATATGTGAAATCTCTCTTCCTTCAATATTCTTTCATGAATTGTTCAAGTGACCAATTCTGCGTTTGCTAACTTTCAATAAGTTTACTACCTATACTTATTCTGTGTGAAGTCGTTACTCCCCATGGTATAAGCATATGAAACATATATAAATTCAGATTTATGATATTCAATTCATTCAACCATTTACTCACAGGATATATGTGAAGCACGTGAGTAAATGACAAACTACTCCAAAAAGATACAAGTGAAGAACACTGAGTAGTCAAATAATTAACTAGCCATGGGAGGATTCTTTCATTCAAGATTTCAGATCCAATGATTTTATTCAAATAGCAATTCAAATTTAAAATACGCTCCAAGCAAAACACATATCATGTGACGAATAAAAATATAGCTCCGAGTAAGGTATACCGATAGTTTTGAAGACGAAAGAGGGGATGCCTTCCGGGGCATCCCCAAGCTTAGGCGCTTGAGTCTTCCTTGAATATTAACTCGGGGTGCCTTGGGCATCCCCAATCTTAGGGTATTTCCACTCCTTATTCTCGTCATATCGATATCTCACCCAAAGCTTGAAAACTTCAATCACACAAAACTTAACGGAACTTCGTGAGATAGGTTAGTATGATAAAGAGTAAACCATTCACTTTGGTACTGTTAAAGACAAGGTTCATAATTTTCATCACACAATGCCTACTGTACCATATCATTTCTACAATGTATATTGAGAAATATAAGCCATAGAAACTAGAAAACAAGCAAACTATGCAATGAAAACAGAATCTGTTAGAAACAGAACAGTCTGTAATGATCTGAACATAACCCATAGTTCTGCTACTCCAAAAATTAAGAAATAAATTTGTGCACGTGAGAAATTTGTCTATTAATATTTTGCAAAAAGAATCAACTCAAAAGCACTCTTCCGTAAAAAATGACAGCTGCTCTCGTGAGTGCAAAGTTTCTGTTTTTTACAGCAAGATCACATTAACTTTCACCCAAGTCTTCCCAAAGGTCTTGCTTGGCACTTTATTGAAACAAAAGCTATAAAACATGATTACTAAAGTAGCTTAATCATGTAAACACACAAAAATAGTAAGGGTAAATATTGGGTTTTCTCCCAACTATCGCTTTTCTTTAATGCCTTTTAGCTAGGCATGATGATTTCAATGATGCTCACATAAAAGATAAGAATTGAGACATAAAGGGAGCATCATGAAGAATATGACTAACACATTTAAATATAACCCACTTCCTATGCCTAGGGATTTTGCGAGCACATAATTTATAGGAACAAGAATCAACTAGCATAGCAAGGAAAAACAAGTATAACACATAAAGCATTCTTTTCATGATCTATAAGCATAGAAAATTTTCTACGCTTCACATAAGAAAAATTCTTCTCATTCGGAATAGTGAGATCACTAATTCCCAAAGTTGACACTCTTCCAAACCCACTTTAGATGATGGTATTATGCATACTCCAAAAGATATAAGTGAAGTTCATGGAGCATTCTACAATTAATATAGACTAACCAATATCCAAGCTCAAAATGTATAAGTGAAGCACACGAAGCATTCTATAAAACCATACTCAAAAGATTTAAATGAAGCACAAAGAACAATTCTATAAGGTCATACTTAAAATATATAAGTGAAGCACATGAAGTATTCTATAAATTTATGAAGGGACATCTCATACTAGCATGGTTCTTAAAGAAAAAGAAAAACACAAAGGACACAAATCATGTGAACAAAACAAAAACCGAGGTATACTGATAATTGTTGAAGAAGAAAGATGGGATGCCAACCGGGGCATCCCCAAGCTTAGATGCTCGAGTATCCTTGGAATATTTACTTGGGGTGCCTTGGGCATCCCCATTCTTGAACTCTTGCCTCTCTTTATTCTTCTCACATCGGTAACTCCTCATTCTTCGAACACTTCATCCACACAAAACTTTAACAAAAACTTTGTGAGATCCGTTAGTGTAATAAAGCAAACTACCACTTTAAGGTATTGTAATGAACTCATTCTTTATTTATATTGGTGTTAAATCTACTGTATTTGTCGGGGAGGCTGATCGGACCCACGAACACCTATGGGACCGGCGGACCGAGTCCCTTTTGGTTCGGAGGGGGGCGGAGATCGCACGAAGAGCGGATCGAGGCGAAGCACACGAGCAGTTTACCCAGCTTCGGAGCTCTCCGGAGAGATAATACTCCTATTGCTGCTTGTCTGATTGTATTGTGTTCTTGCTAGGGAGCGATGAGAGCTACAAGACCTAGTGTGAGTGTTCTCTGGTTACGTTGGAATCGAATCGAACCGAACCCCCTCTACGTTGTGCATGGGCCTCCTTTTATATGCTCAAGGGGTCTCCCACAGGTGGCAACATAGACGAGGGTACAAATGGAAAAATAGTGGTTGGTACACCTACTTGTACAGTGTACAGTGTACTCTACCTAACCCTGACGGCAAGGGACAAAAGCATTAAATGCCCGTCCCTGTCGCCTAAACAGTGCAACAGGGACCGTCAGGAGCGCCACCGTTCGCCACGATGGCAAGCTTGTTAGCGCCGCTTATCGCTGCTCCCCGCTGGCTGCACAGCCTCTTGACGTGCGCGCATGGAATGGTCCCATGGCGACACGTTGGTGGATGAGCTGGAGCGGAGATGAAGAGAGGTTGCCTGCCGCGGCAAGTGCCTTGCCGCGGCTGAATCCTTGTCGCGTCCGGAGGCTTGTCGCTCTCCGAGCCTTCCCGGCAAGCTCCTCTTGCCGGGGTCTTGTCTTCTGCGTGCTTTGAGTGGCCTTCCCGGCAAGCTCCTTTTGCCGGGGCCTTGTCTTCTTGGTTAAATACTTTGTTCTTGAATGGCTCCAAAGGAACCACGGAGGATCTTGGCGGTGACCAGGCAAGCCTTGCCGCGGGGTGTTGCAACTGCCCGTGCATGAGTTCGGGATACTAGGGTACCCCTACTCTAGTACACCGACAGGAGCCCCCGGGCCTGGGCCACACATGGTGCCGAGCGCTGTTGGGCCAGGCCCAAAACAGTGCACGGTCACACGCGGCCTTGATCACGCCGTAACTTGCTCTGGACCCACCACGTCCCCCACGAACAGCACGCGTCGAACGTGGCGTCGTGGGAGAGATCATGGGGGGTTTCTTTATTAGGAAAAGCGGAACGTCCGCCCCCTCTCCCTCCTTATAAACAGGGGAAACAGGGGCAGGTCGCCCACCTCGCCATTGCTGTCTCGTCTCGAAAACCACCGCCGCTCCCCCCTTCTTCTCTAGTGTGAAGAGAGCAGCGCTCCGCCCCCTTTCGCCACAGCGCCATCAACACCGTCGGTCTCCTCCACCGCCTCCACCATGGCTCCGAAAGCCGACAAGGGGAAGGGCGTGAAGTCAGCCGAGGCGCAGCGGCTCGCGGCGCTGCGAAAGGAGCGGGCCATCTTCTCCCCCCAGCTCGACGCAAAGGAGCTGAGGGAGGGCAACTACCTCTTCTGGTCGACGGAGACGCGTGCGCATCCGCGCACGAAGGTACTCCCCGCCACCGCTTCGGAACTAGCCCCAACTGGGTACCCATTCTTCGCTCTTTTCTTCTATTGCGGGCTCTGCCCGCTGTGACGCCCCCGATCTAATCATACACTAATCATGCACGCAAATGTGTACGATCAAGATCAGGGACTCACGGGAAGATATCACAACACAACTCTACAAATAAAATAAGTCATACAAGCATCATAATACAAGCCAGGGGCCTCGAGGGCTCGAATACAAGTGCTCGATCATAGGCGAAGTCAGCGGAAGCAACAATATCTGAGTACGGACATAAGTTAAACAAGTTGCCATAAGATGGCTAGCACAAAGCGGGATACAGATCGAAGAGGAGCAGGCCTCCTGCCAGGATCCTCCTAAGCTACTCAGTGGTCGTCGCCGGCGGGCTGCACGTAGTAGTAGGCACCTCCGAGTAGTAGTCGTCATCGACGGTGGCGTCGCCCAGGCTCCATCGTGCAGTTGCAGCAACCGAGTAGAGGTAGGGGAAAAGGGGAACAAGGCAACCGTGAGTACTCATCCAAAGTACTGCAAGCAAGGAGCTACACTACATATGCATGGATATATGTGTAAAGGGCCATATCGGTGGACTGAACTGCAGAATGCCGAATAAGAGGGGATAGCTAGTCTTAACGAAGACTACGCTCGGACACTGTCTTGCAACAGGTAGGAGGGACAATCTGAAGTCCTCCAAGTAACAACACATAGCAATAATCCTACCCGGCGATCCTCGCTCATATCCACGAGCGAGAGCGACCACCGGTTGTATCGGCACTTGGAAGGTGTGTTTTATCAAGTATCCGGTTCTAGTTGTCATAAGCTCAAGGTACAACTCCAAGTCGTCCTGTTACGAAGATCACGGCTATCCGAATAGATTAACTTCCTGCAGGGTGCACCATCTTACCCAAAGACGCTTGATCCCATTTGGCGGACACACTTTCTGGGTCATGCCCGCCGCGGAAGATCAACACGTCGCAGCCCCACCTAGGCACAAGAGAGGCCAGCACGCGGTCTAAACCTAAGCGCAGGGTGCAGGCCCATCGCCTCGAAAGCACACACACTTGCGTTGCGAGGGCGGCGGAAGCAGACCTAGCCTAGCGAGCGTTCCAGTCCAATCCGGTAGCGCCGCTCCGTCGCCGACGTCTGAAGTGCCGGCTGATACCACGACGGGATACCCATAACTACTCCAGCGTAGATGGTTAGTGCGTATAAGCTCAGAGCCAACTCAGATCAAATACCAAGACCTCGTTAAGCGTGTTAAGTATCCGCGAACGCCGAACAGGCCAGCCCACCTCTCTCTAGGCGGTCTCAACCTCCCCCTGCCGCTCCGCCACAAAGTAACGATCGCGGGCGCCGGAACCCAGGCCCACCTCTACCGGGATGGAGCCACCCGTCCTTTCAGCCCCCATCTCCGAACAGTACCACAGGTAATGTAATAGTGTAAAGTATATAGTATATACCCGTGATCACCTCCCGAGTGATCACGGCCCGATAGTATAGCACGGCAGACGGACAAGGATGTAGGGCCACAGATGAAAGTACTAGCATCCTATACTAAGCATATAGGATTGCAGGTAAGGTAACAACAGAAGTAACAAGGACAGGCTATGCAGCAGTATAGGAGTATCTGAAAGCAGTAACATGCTACACTACTCTAATGCAAGCAGTATAGAGAAGAGTAGGCGATATCTGGTGATCAAGGGGGCTTGCTGGTTGCTCGGCAAGAGAGAGGGTCGTCGGTGGCGTAGTCGATCACGAGGACATCGAGATCGGTCTCGGGTCTACCGGAGAGAAGAGGGGAAGAAACAGTAAATACATAGCGAGCAAGTGCATAACAGGACAATGAGCGAGCTAGACGTGTTCTAACGCAGTGCTAGGCGATACTGGCGAAGGGGGAAACATCCGGGAAAGTTTTCCCGGTTCCGGACGTCTGTCAGACAGATGAACCGGAGAGGAAAGTTTGCAGGTTCGATAGGTTAGGGGTGTGTGGCGGACGAACGGACTGCGTATCCGGATTCGTCTCGTCGTTCTGAGCAACTTTCATGTATAAAACTTTTTCATCCGAGTTACGGTTGAATTTATATGAATTTCCAAAGTTTTAGCAATTTTCAGAAATTCCTGGAATTACTTTAATCTCGAAAATCTCCAGAAAACGTTGGGTGCACCAGGTGCACTACACCCAGAGTGCACCAGAGGGGCTGACAGTGGGGCCAGTCAACTGCTGACATAGCAGTTGACTGGTCAATGGTTGACTAGTCAGCGGGTCCAGTGGGACCCGCATGTCATTGACTCAAAGCTAGTTAACATTTTTCTTAAACAAAACTTAACTAATTAGTTAGTGGCCTCGGGCCCACTGTCATGGACTATTAGAGGGGGGTTAGTGCCTAATTACGGGCCATGTCAGCGCCTAGTCGGCGACCAACGCCGGCGCTAATCCAGCGCAGCGAAGGAGCTCCTGCCGGTCGATTCCGGCAGCAGGTGGACGCGCGGCGGGGTCCGCCGGGCAGTGGCCGTTGCGGCGCGCCCAATGGTGGGGAGGGCCGGCGCCGGGGTGGACTACTGAGGGGCGCGGCGGCTGCAGCGCAGCAAGACACGTCTGTGAGGCAGAGCTTGGGCAGCCATGGCAAGCGGACCTCATGGCCTTGACACTACGAGCACGGATCGGCAGTGGCAAAGGCCGGAAACGAAGGAGGTGCTCTGGCGCACTCGAGGGCGTGGTCGGGAGGCCGGAGGTAGTCGGGAGGCGGCGAATCGAGGCGGCGACCGTGGCGGTGCAGACGGAAGAAGAGGACGATGGCGGCGATCGGCAGTTCCGTGTCGATCTGTGGGCGGAGAAGATGAGGGCGAGCCAGCGAAGCTGCTGGACTTCCAAACGCAGCTCGAGGTGACCGGTGGCGCGTCAATGGCGGCAGCGCGGCTCGAGATGCGTCGGGCGTGAAGGAACGGAGGGGACGAGCGAGAGAGGGGAGGAGTGGTGATCTAGGGTTCGTTCCAGGGCGAGGAGGGGTCTCTTATCCTCTCGGGGCATCGGCAGATGGTTGCCCCGTGGCCATCGACGCCATGGACGTGTGCCCGGCGTCCACGGGGGCTTCTGTGAACAGAGGAAGATGGAGATGGGAGGTGGACTGGGCCAGCACACTGTGCACTCATGGCCCATGTGCGTAGTGGGCTGCCTTGTTTCTCTTTTTATTTAATAACAAAGAGAGGAAATGAATTATTTGGGCAGTCTATTGACTCGGGAAAAACTTGGGAAGGTGCCATTAAATCCTGGTAATTTTAGACACTTCCACAAAAGTTTGGGCAAGTTTGGAATTCATTTGATTTTTTTGAAAAGAATAGGGCATTTAAAGTGTCGTTTTGGCACTGTTTTAAATGCTCAGACCCATATGTGTTGAAGATGATGTTGTTTTCCTTAACAGCATTTGTTTTGGAATATTTGCTAGATGATGAACATTTTAGTTTTACTGCTCAAAGAAACAATTTATTTGACTCTATTTCAAATTTGAAAATGGCTTTGGATTTTGGACAGGTGGCAAGCTGCATAGTAACCATGATGACATGGACACCATTAGGGGGAGATTACTGTAACAAGATTCTCGGGGTGTTACAAATCTCCTCCACTACAAGAAATCTCGTCCCGAGATTTAAGTGGGGAAGTAAAGAGTAACTTCGAGAGAACTGACACTTATAGGGTTAATTATCTGGTAAACAATTCAGGGAATGAGGTAGAAGTATCTCTCGAGTTGAAACTCAAGAAAGTCATCAAGAGCAAGGTGAGGTGCAATAAGAAGCTTCAAACTGGTAGACAATAGTTTGTTGCCTGAAACAAGGGGTGAAAGGGGTTCAGAGCAACGGGAATAAGTATTGCATCTGATATCAGAATAGATCGCCTCTCGGAAGGCGGCTCGGGATTTTCATATGAAGCCAAGCGTGAGAAATAACCTTAGAAACAAGGGTGTACAGGAGAGTCAGGTTTCGATCTTGTGGAACTATGGGTTATGGGCCCACCATGTGGTTAAAAGTAGAAAGGTTGGTGACATCTTGCACGATCATGTAAGCTAGGCATGTCGAGGAGAGTCGAGGGTCATGTCGGCAACAACATAGGTACCAAGGGCGAGGGACTAAGAGAACCATTTTCCTGCTTTCGTTGAACGAGGCGGACCAATAGGAAAGGTTCTCGTCCATCGGTGGTTACGGAATGTCATCAACAATAGTAATAGGGTCTTACTTACAGTGGTACAACGAAGTGCTTACCTAAGGTGGGATTATCCTTGCTTAGATTATATATATCCCAAGAAGGGTCAAACAGACCCATGGAAAGGAAAATGTGATCATTAGGTTAAACAGAACAATGGAAAGGAAAAATGTGTTTAAACACATATTTCAGGGGTATATCCTTCCCAAGGATAAGCAGAGCATGATATCCATGACAGGATTTAATGTAGAAAACTCTTTAGGTAAGGGGGGAGGAATCTCATGATATTACCCATACAACGGTGTTAGGATAAATGATAAATGAAATTTAGCATCGTGCTTCAAATGTTCCTGTTGAAAACCGGAGTACCATTGACATGCTTCGAGATAGCATTGACATGGTCTTCAAGTGAAGATCAGACCCTGGATACACGAAGGATTCACCAGGAACAACTTGTAGAACCAGTATTACAATCCCCTCATGGATGAGTGGATAACCCTGCTGAAAAGGAATCTATAATGATAGGTTCTCCGGTAGGAAGTGCTAGGCATGACATCATGCTACCGGGTCATCAAAGGGTCAACATCATAACTCTTGGAAAGCTGTCCCAACCATCATATCTGACCGAGATTCAGATCCGATTGGTGTCAGGATACCTCAGACTTAGGATACCTGAGAAGAAAAGGTGTAACGCAAATTGACGAGATGACATTGTAAGATTCCGGGGAAATGAACTTTGAAGAGATTTCTGTTAACAAGAGTCCATCATTAACCCAAGGAGAGGACAAGGAGGTGTCTGGTGAAGTCAACGGCAATTCACCGAGATCCCCAAAAGATGGACTTCCACAATTAAGTGAACAAGGAGATAACATTTGTCAGATCAAATGATATAAGGAAGTATGCTCGAGGAAAACATACACAAGTAAACATTGGTTGAAAGGTGCGCCCGATGGGTTGGGTTGCACGACCAATGTCAGAATGGTGATTCAATAATCGATAGACTAAGAATGAACCATCGACCATTAACTTCAAAAAAAATAGGGTTGCTAGAAGGAAAGAATCCAAACAACACCGTCCACTTGTTGGTACCCCTGTTGGAATCAACACGAGCACCAAGAAAGAATGGTGATGATGAGAAGTATCACTGTACCAAGAATCCTTAAGAGGTGGAGTAATCCTCACAACATTCTTGTCATAAAAGATGGTAACACTCCAAGGTAAAGAAGAACAAATGCTAGATAGCAAGGAAATCAAGGTATAACACAAAACATGAACAAGTTTGTGTTGGAGGGAAGGCAATAAAGTGGCCGATGATAACACAACTCATCGAGGGCAAGGATGGTATTTCTCATCATAAATTCAATTGATATCCTGGATGAGCTCAGAATGCTGATGATCATCACGACACAATTGTCGAGAGATTTCATGCAGATGTAGTCAATCAGCGACGACATCAAGTCAAAGGAATGATGAAGCAAGAGGTTATTGGAACCACAGTTACGACACAAACTCGAACTCAAGCTTGTTGTTTAAGGTGAAAGGGTATGACGAGGAAAATCGACATAAGCTTAGCTATCGTCGCAAATTGGTGCTCTGAGAATAAGGACCAGGTAGCACAGTTAGAATCATCACGACAATGATATAGCCAAACAGGCTAGGAATGGCGTGATCGGGTACAAACTTCGTACTTATAGAAGCTTCTTGAAGAGTTGTTGATCCGAAGCGGACTTGGTTCGATTATCGGTGTCTTTGAGTGTTTAATAACTCGAGCCCGTGAAAAATTGGAATCATGGGAAGGTAACACTTGATGAAGAACTCATAAGATGTTATGCAGTTCCATGATAAACTCGAGATACCAGGGGGGTAATACTCGACACAAGATCAAAGTAAAGGTTGACTGGGGTATTGCTCTACCAAAGACAAGTGCTAAAACTTGCACGAGAAATGGTATTTAAAAGAGGACATGGTCGGAACCATGATTGCAAAAGACCAGAACCCTGATATAAGATGAACTTATACCAAAGGAATAATTAATTTAAGAGAAGCTTTAATGACAAGATCTACATCGTGTCCATGGGCATGAACACAAGTTCAAGGTCGACTCCCACTTCTCCAATGCATAACCCTTCATTCACTTCTCACGTTCGATGAAGTTGCAGTGTTGAAAATTTTATCTGGCGAAGCACCAGAAGAGTATGATTCGTGAAAACTTTCGGGTTCACACGGTTTAGTGAAGGCATATGTTCTACCCATAGGGGCTTCTTGGAATCATATACCAGAATCTTTAGAAATAATTAACTCAAGCTCGAAGGCAGAGCATGGTTGAGAAAGCAGAGGATACAATTTACCAAAGGCATTATGTATCAGGGGAAAGGCTCACAAGGTTATTGAATATGAAGGGCGTTGTCAGATAAAATCCAACAAATGATCTGGTGGTCCACAAGGGATCCGCGTGAGCATCGATTACTCAACAAGAGGAAGAAGAATGCAAGGAGATCAAATTATAGAAACAATGACTAACTCAATTGTCAAATGCAAATGAATTACGATTCCCAAATCAAGGGTCAAGCAATGCTCGATTAGGGATGGATACGTTGAATAGCCTTAGGGTACAATCAACGACACTTGGATTGGTCGAGAACCAATTCCAGTTGAAAGAATGGCAGCTCAGCCGAAAGGTAATTTATAAGGATCAATGATGATTATGGTGTTCAGAAACATATTGAGTCAACAGACTCAAAATGATAATGACAAGGAATGTCAATATGACTACGAGACTTATGGGATTAACCATAATGCAAGCAAGCAAGAATTTCAAGAGCCAAAGGCTCCAGAGGGTTTTCGGAAGATCGAATAGTATTTTGAAGACTTTTGTGAAACACATGAACAACTGGGGTTGAGCGGATACTCGACAAGTGCGAGAAATTATCCGTAGGGGTATTCATGTAGCAAAGAACTGCAAGGCAGTAGGCATGAAGTATCCTCGGAACAATAGAGAAAACTTCGGGGTATCTTGTAATAACAAGATAAATGGGGAATGATCGTATGAATGGCAAGTGTAAGTAGCTTTCATAGGGGTTGACAGTGGAAGGAAAATCGCATATGCGATGGCTCAAAGACTCGATAAAACATCGTAGAGTAACTTCAGAATCTTCTAGTGCAGCAGGCGATCATACGAAGTGAGGGGCTCTCCGGGAGAAAGTATTAACGAGAACCTAAAGTTAGTTTTGTTTTTAGCAAAATCGTTTAACCCGAATAGAAGAGAGTTCAGAATCCCAGAGTAAAGATCGAGGAGTAAAAGATCCTAATACCACCCAATGGCGACGTGGGCCCATGGGCCTCACAGCCATGTTAGTAAAAGTTTTTGCAATGTCTAGACTCGACTTCGGCCAAGGAGTTGGAAGGGGGATTCCTACAGCGATCGGCTCGATACCAACTTAGACGCCCCGATCTAATCGTACACTAATCATGCACGCAAATGTGTACGATCAAGATCAGGGACTCACGGGAAGATATCACAACACAACTCTACAAATAAAATAAGTCATACAAGCATCATAATACAAGCCCGGGGCCTCGAGGGCTCGAATACAAGTGCTCGATCATAGACGAAGTCAGCGGAAGCAACAATATCTGAGTACGAGACATAAGTTAAACAAGTTGCCATAAGATGGCTAGCACAAGCGGGATCAGATCGAAGAGGAGCAGGCCTCCTGCAGGATCCTCCTAAGCTACTCCCAGGTAAATCGTCGCTGGGCTGCACGTAGTAGTAGGCACCTCCGAGTAGTAGTCGCCATCGACGGTGGCGTCGCTCCTGGGCTCCATCGTGCAGTTGCAGCAATCGAGTAGAGGTAGGGGAAAAGGGGAACAAGGCAACCATGAGTACTCATCCAAAGTACTGCAAGCAAGGAGCTACACTACATATGCATGGATATATGTGTAAAGGGCCATATCGGTGGACTGAACTGCAGAATGCCGTAATAAGAGGGGATAGCTAGTCTTAACGAAGACTACGCTCGGACACCTGTCTTGCAACAGGTAGGAGGGACAATCTGAAGTCCTCCAAGTAACAACACATAGCAATAATCCTACCGGCGATCCCCGCTCATATCCCCGAGCGAGAGCGACCACCGTTATATCCGCACTTGGAAGGGTGTGTTTTATCAAGTATCCGGTTCTAGTTGTCATAAGCTCAAGGTACAACTCCAAGTCGCCCTGTTATCAAGATCACGGCTATCCGAATAGATTAACTTCCTGCAGGGTGCACCATCTTACCCAAAGACGCTTGATCCCATTTGGCGGACACACTTTCTGGGTCATGCCCGCCGCGGAAGATCAACACGTCGCAGCCCCACCTAGGCACAACAGAGAGGCCAGCAGGCGGTCTAAACCTAAGCGCGCAGGGTGCGGGCCCATCGCCTCGAGCACACAAGACGCGTAGGGCGGCCGGAAGCAGACCTAGCCTAGCAGGCGTTCCAGTCCAATCCGGCGCGTGCCACTCCGTCGCTGACGTCTTAAGTGCTTCGGCTGATACCACGACGTCGGGATACCCATAACTACTCCCGCGTAGATGGTTAGTGCGTATAAGCTCGTAGCCAACTCAGATCAAATACCAAGACCTCGTTAAGCGTGTTAAGTATCCGCGAACGCCGAACAGGGCCAGGCCCACCTCTCTCCTAGGCGGTCTCAACCTCCCCTGTCGCTCCGCCACAAAGTAATAGTCGGGGGCTGTCGGGAACCCAGGCCCACCTCTACCGGGATGGAGCCACCCGTCCTTTCAGCCCCCATCTCCGAACAGTACCACAGGTAATGTAATAGTGTAAAGTATATAGTATATACCCGTGATCACCTCCCGAGTGATCACGGCCCGATAGTATAGCACGGCAGACGGACAAGGATGTAGGGCCACAGATGAAAGTACTAGCATCCTATACTAAGCATATAGGATTGCAGGTAAGGTAACAACAGAAGTAACAAGGACAGGCTATGCAGCAGTATAGGAGTATCTGAAAGCAGTAACATGCTACACTACTCTAATGCAAGCAGTATAGAGAAGAGTAGGCGATATCTGGTGATCAAGGGGGGGGGCTTGCCTGGTTGCTCTGGCAAGAGAGAGGGGTCGTCGGTGACGTAGTCGATCACAGGGACATCAGCATCGGTCTCGGGGTCTACCGGAGAGAAGAGGGGGAAGAAACAGTAAATACATAGCAGGCAAGTGCATAACAGGACAACGAGCATGAGCTAGGCGTGTTCTAACGCAGCGCTAGGCGATACTGGCGAAGGGGGAAACATCCGGGAAAGTTTTCCCGGTTCCGGACGTCTGTCAGACAGATGAACCGGAGAGGAAAGTTTGCAGGTTCGATAGGTTAGGGGTGTGTGGCGGACGAACGGACTGCGTATCCGGATTCGTCTCGTCGTTCTGAGCAACTTTCATGTATAAAACTTTTTCATCCGAGTTACGGTTGAATTTATATGAATTTCCAAAGTTTTAGCAATTTTCAGAAATTCCTGGAATTACTTTAATCTCGAAAATCTCCGTAAAGCGTTGGGTGCATCGGTGCACTACACCCAGAGTGCACGGAGAGGGGCTGATATGGGGCGATCAAGCTGGCGACATAGCAGTTGACTGGTCAATGGTTGATTAGTCAGCGGGTCGATGGGACCCGCATGTCATTGACTCAAAGCTAGTTAACATTTTTCTTAAACAAAACTTAACTAATTAGTTAGTGGCCTCGGCCCCTTGTCATGGACTATTAGAGGGGGGGGTTAGTGCCCAATTACGGGCCATGTTAGCGCCTAGTCGGCGACCAACGCCGCGCTAATCCACAGCAGCGAAGAGCTCTGCCGGTCGATTCCGGCAGCAGGTGTGGACGCGTGGCGGGTCCGCCGGCGATGCCGCTGCGGCGCGCCTAGTGGGGAGGGCGGCGCCGGGTGGACTACTGAGGCGGCGGCGGCTGCAGCCGCAGCAGCAGACACGACGCGAGGCAGAGCCGGGCAGCCATGGCAAACGGACCTCGCGGCGCGGACACTACGGGCACGGATCGACAGGGCAAAGGCCGGGAATCGAAGGAGGTGCTCACAGCGCACTCGAGGGCGTGGTCGGGGAGGCCGGAGGTAGTCGGGAGGCGGCGAATCGAGGCGGCGACCGTGGCGGTGCAGACGGGAAGAAGAGGACGATGGCGACGATGCGGCAGTTCCCGGTGTCGATCTGTGGGCGGAGAAGATGAGGACGAGCCCGGCGAAGCTGCTGGACTTCCAAACGCAGCTCGAGGTGACCGGTGGCCGCGTCAATGGCGACGGCGCTTCGGCGACTGCGTCGGGCGTGAAGGAACGGAGGGGACGAGCGAGAGAGGGGAGGAGTAGTGATCTAGGGTTCATTCCAGGGCGAGGAGGGGTCTCTTATCCTCTCGGGGCATCGGCAGATGGTTGCCCCGTGGCCATCGGCGCCATGGACGTGTGCCCGGCCTCCACGGGGGCTTCTGTGAACAGAGGAAGATGGAGATGGGAGGTGGACTAGGCCAGCACACTGTGCACTCATGGCCCATGTGCGTAGTGGGCTGCCTTGTTTCTCTTTTTATTTAATAACAAAGAGAGGAAATGAATTATTTGGGCAGTCTATTGACTCGGGAAAAACTTGGGAAGGGTGCCATTAAATCCCTGGTAATTTTAGACACTTCCACAAAAAGTTTGGGCAAGTTTGGAATTCGTTTGATTTTTCTTTGAAAAAGAATAGGGCATTTAAAGTGTCGCTTTGGCCTTTGTTTTAAATGCTCGAGACCGTATGTGTTGAAGATGATGTTGTTTTCCTTAACAGCATTTGTTTTGGAATATTTGCTAGATGATGAACATTTTAGTTTTACTGCTCAAAGAAACAATTTATTTGACTCTATTTCAAATTTGAAAATGGCTTTGGATTTTGGACAGGTGGCAAGCTGCATAGTAACCATGATGACATGGACACCATTAGGGGGAGATTACTGTAGCAAGATTCTCGGGGTGTTACACCCGCCCTTTTCTGAATTCTTCTGCGATATCATGAACACCTACGGGCTTCGCCTCCTTGATTTCACCCCCAATGCTGTCCTGACCATGGCAGTTTTCGCACACCTTTGCGAAAACTTTGTCGGAGTACACCCAAACGTAGCCCTCTTCCGCCACTTCTTCATGCCCCGCGTTAAGAGAGGAGAGCCACTTGCCGGAGGGATTGCTTGGATCTCCAGGATCGGCAAGAAAGAAGCTTATCTGGAAGGAAAGCTCCGCAGCAAGTGGGAGGAATGGAGAGCCAATTGGTGTTGGATCGTTGAGGAGAACCCGCAGCCCTTCACTGCCCTGCGCCAAACCCAATAGTGCGCGGCAAAGATTGGAGCAACTTGGCGCCGGAAGATGCTAGGTTGAAGACTGCTGTGACCCGGATCTTGCGCCTCAGGCTTGCCGGACTCACTGTAGGCGCAGCTGGCGCAGATTTCCTTCGCCGCTGCATCGCTCCCTTGCAGGAGAGGAGGAGACCTGCTTGGGAGTTCCAAAACGCAGCGGACATCATGAGGCTGCGCCCGGGCCTCAACTGGAATTTCACTGTCTTGGAGTTGGATGCGATGCTGCTAGAGCTGTTCAAGCATGACCCGATCACCCGAGTGGTTTAGGTTGCCGAGGGGTCGCCCCATTGTGCAACAACTCTTCGCTGACCGCATCCGCGCCATGATGCCCGCCAGCGATTCACATGGGATCGTTCCAACCTGGCAAGAACCTGCGGACGACGTCGTGCGGCAGTTCTTCGACAGCTTGGAGGAAGTGCCGATCCGCCCCGACGAGCAGAAGAAGCTCACCCGCGACACCACTGACAACGAGATGCAGCACATTGCCACCAGGTTGGAGGAGGCGGCAGCAGCTGCTGCCGCTGGCGTCTTCGGGTACACCGTGGAGGAGGCAGATGCAGCAGAGGCGGCAAGCCTTGCCGAGCGAAGGGAGTTCGCCGGTGAGGAAGAGCTTGCCGAACCCGAGGCCGAGTCGAGCGAACCAGCCGAGGGCACTTCTTCCCCACCATCCAGCAGCTTGCCGCAAACGGAGCCCCCGGCTCCGCCAAGGAGGCGTCTCCGCAAGGCCGGAGACGGGACGGGGCGGCAGACGGGCCAACAGCCGCAGCGCCGCGCGACGCGCTCTACCGCGGCAAGTACTGTTACCGCGGGAGCACCCCACACTGCTGCGACAACTGAGGCGGGATCCTCCCAGGCCACCGTTGCCACTCCCGCCAAGCGGTCAAGAGAAACTACTCCTCCGCCTCTTCGCACCGGAGGCGAGCCGGAATTTGATCTCTCCGCGCTCAGCTCCGATGAGGAAGAAGAAGAAGAGTAAGCTTCTATGCTGTGCTTGTATTTCTTTAATTTTATTGCTTCGTCTTGTATCTGATTTGCTTCGTTCTGAACTCTTACCTTTTCAGGACGCTGGCCCAGAGAGCGTCGAAGAGAGCCAAGACCCCGGTGGTCGTCATTGAGGACGATCCACCCGTGGCAACAGGAGGCGCGTCTGAGACCCCCTTGCCGGACCCGGCAACCCTTCCTCAAAGCAGCCCCCAGCACAGCCCCCAGGGTAAGTATATGGTTCACTTCTTACTGTCGGGTGTGCATGGGTGCTTCTTCTTTATTGATATCTGACTGTTGATTTGTGTAGGAACAGAGCAGCCTCATCAGGAGGGCCCGGAAGTCGCTCCCGAAATCCCGTCTGCTTCAACTACGCCGCCAAGGGAGGATTCTCCGGCAAGGGAGCGTTCTCCGGCAAGGGAGACTACTCCGGCAAGGGACAGCACCAATGATCCTCCGGTGGTCGAGACCATGGCTACAGATCCCTTCGCAGGTAATCCTCTTGCGTGAAAATTTCCCTTGGGTTCTTTTTCTTCTGTTTTTCTTTTTGAACATTTGCTTGACTGTTCTTTCTTTGTCTGATCGTCAGATCCATCTGTCGCAGAGCCAATGGAGACTGAGGTCGCCGGCGAGGAGGACGCGCGCGGCAACACTGACGACGTCGCCACCATGGAGGAAGAGGCTGGTGCCGATGCATCCGCTGGCGAAGAGGCCGCCAAGGCTGCCGCCGCAAAGGCTGGCGAGGGGTCGGGCGATCGCACTGACGACCCTGAGGCCGCAGGAGCGCCAGGCGCTACGCCAACCGCCGATCCCTCCGCCACTGGTGCAGCGTCGGGCTCCGAAGAGCCCCAGCCCGGCGCCTATCTGAAGGCCGGCGACGGCGTCTTCATCAAGCTCCCCTGGGCGTCGAGCTCCAGGGCGCCGGTCGAAGGAGAGACCTTCGACGGAGAGCTGCTCGCCTCCGCTGGCTGACGCTGGTGGACGCGCCAAGCAGCAAAGAAAGCGAAGTCCGAGGAGGAGCAGCTGCTGAAGAAACTGCTGTCGCTCTACCGCGCCCGACAAGCCAAGTTGGAGTCCCGGGAAGCACTTGTCGCGAGGGCGGGAGCAGACATGGATAAGCGCGCAGAAGAGCTCCGGGGCGCCAACCAAGAAGCTCTCCGAAACGTAGCAGAAGAGCGGGAGCGACTCGCTGAAGAGTGCACATCCTTCATCCTTGAGAAGGCTGAGGTCGAGGAGCAGCAAAGGCTTGCTGCCGAGAAGCTATCTGCGCAAGAAGGCGAGTTAGCGCAGCGGAAGATCAATCTTGACAGCTATGAGGAAGAGCTTGTCGCGCGCGAGGAGTCACTTGGCGGAGCTCTCAAGGAAGCAAAGGACGCTGCCGCAGCTGCCGAGGCCGCCAAGAAGGAGTTGGAGACTAAGGTGACGCAGCTGGAGGCCAACCTCCAGAAGAGCGGCGAGGAGCTTGCTGTGCTGAAGCACGAGCGCGAGAAGGACGCCTACACTCTTGGCGAGTTGTAGGGCTGTCTCGCTGAAAGGATCAAAGAGCTCGACGCCGCCAAGGACTCCAAGGCGGATCTTGAGATGAAGCTGACCACCCTAAAGCAGACGCTGGACGGCGCCATGGAGCGGGAGGTGGGCCTGTTGGAGAAGATCAAGGCCAACGAGGAGCTGCTGGCGAATGCTACTACTGCCCAGAGCACCTTCAGGGAGAACGTGGAGCACTGGACTGAAGGTCTTGTGAACATTGCCGCCGCCATCGACAAGGAGTTGATGGAGCTGGGGATGGTGGATCTCGGGTACTCCACCGATGATCACCTCCAACCCAGCGCCAAGCTCAGCATGTTCCTCAAGGGCATGGTGACGGCTCTCCAACGACTCCGGGAAGAGATCCCAAAGCAGCTGGCCGAGGAATCTCGCCAGATCTGTGCAGGAGCCCTCCAGAAGGTGTTGATGAAGGTGGCCTTCCGCAATCCAGGCATCAACCTCAACGACGTCCTCAGATCCTTGCCACCAGATGCCGATGTGGAGGCGCTCAAAGCCCTTGTCGCACCCATTGTGGACAAGGTGGGCAAGATCAAGCGGGTTGATGGTGACCGCGTAGACTAGGCCGCCAATTTTATCTTTCCCTTGTCGCTGCTGATCATGTTTAGAACAATTTATTAGATCTGCGACAAGCTATTTTGTAATATAACTCTATTTTAGGCGATGATTGCAATGTTATTTCCTTTACTTGATTCCTTCCTTTGTACGTTTTTGCCCTACGCTTTTAGGGAACTTGCCGGTGCAGGTACCCTTGCCGCGAGCGCTGAGTGCGGAACGTCAGCAGCCTGCTGGCGGTGCCGCTTCCGACAAGCAACCTTGTCGCAACTAGTTGCGGCTCACCTAAGTTGTTGAACGGACTCGAAACAAAGTAAGGGTGCGACTAGCTACGAGTTGGTTCCTCTGCGCACAGGTTTTCCATACAAAGTACTATCCTTCGAGGAAGGTAACTTAAAAATTTAAAAACTAATTGCTCAAACTTTGGCAACTTAGCTTTTCTGTCGTTTGCTTCCCGATAAGGCGAAACTTCCTCGAGCAACGCTTGGTCCATAGTATTATCTTCTCCTTCCCGCCTGGTTAACTTGTGCGCGAGGGAACCTTCCTTTCTTTGAGAAAAGAGAAAGAAGAGAAAATAAAGTTATGGAGCCTAGCGGCTCGTTATTGCTTACCGGGTGTGGGTGCTGCACAAAGTGTTAGCCAAAACATGCAACAAAATGATGAAAGCATGAATTTGACAAGTTGTGCGCAACACATGGGCTTTACTTATGCACGGGATCTGCGCCCGGCTTTGTACAAAGGTGGTTGCCGGAACAGGTTCCGGCAACCGCGCCCTACGGGTAAAACTTATGAAGATGCTCAATGTTCCAGGAGTTGCTCACCGGAATGCCATCTTCGGTCTCAAGGCGGACAGCGCCAGGCCTAGTGACTCGTTTCACCCGATAAGGGCCTTCCCACAAGGGGATAATTATTTACAGAGAAACTTCCATGAAAAATTCTACATTGATTCCGTGAGCATGAACACAAGTGCTCAAGGTCGACCTTCACTTCTTCAATGCATAACTTTCCAATCACTTCTCTTTTTGAAAAACTTTTTAGGCATGAGAGGCAAGTAATATTTTTTTTGTATTTTCATTCTTTAAAAAAATTGTATGTTTCACCCACAACTAAACAGAAACAAAAAGGAAAAACAAAATCTACTTAGTGAAGAAAGCAAACAAGCACACACAAGAATATTAACCCCACACTATTGCTCCCCGGCAACGGCGCCAGAAAAGAGCTTGATAATCCCCAAGTGCAGGGAACCATCGTAGCAATTTCCAAAGGTGGAAGTGATAAGTATGGAGTGTCGAACCCACAAGGAGCTAAAGGTAACATCAATATTCTCTCAAGCCCTATCTTCCACTGATACGACTCTACGTGCACCGAACGTTTGCTTCCAACTAGAAACGAGAAATAAAACTAAGTTGTGGGTATGAGGAGGATAACTTTGCATGATATCGGAGAGCTAAAACATAAAAGTAGGTGTTGTTATCATAAAGTTAGAATATATTACTAAATATTATAAATAGCGAGTGTGGAATAATGATGGATCGGTCTGCGGAATTGTCCTAGGCAATTGTTAACAAGTCCGATAGTCGTCATCGCAATTTCATATGAGGGAAAGGCATAAGCTAACATAGTTTCTCTTCTTGGATCATATGCACTTATGATTGGAACTCTAGCAAGAATCCGCAACTACTAAAGATCATTAAGGTAAAACCCAACTATAGCATTAAAGCATCAAGTCCTCTTTATTCCCATACGCAACAACCCCCTTACTCGGGTTTGTGTTTCAGTCACTCACCAACCCACTATAAGCGAATCATGAACGTATTGCAACACCCTACAGCGGGAATCCCTCACGCTTGCACGACACGGAGGGCACAGTAGGACAACACCAAAATAAAACATACAACTAATACCAATCTATATCATCGATCAACCCAAAGACAAAGGATATCTACTCAAAACATCATAAGATGGCAACACATCATTGGATCATAATATGTGGCATAAAACACCATGTTGAAGTAGGGATTACATCGGGGTGCGGGAGAGTGGACCGCTTAAAATAGATGAGGATGGTGATGATGATGGTGATGTTGATGAAGACGATCACCGCGGCGATGATTCTCCCCCTTGTGCTTCCTCCTCCATGGCCTCCCCCCTAGATGGGGAGAGGTTCTCCCTCTGGTCCTTGGCCTTCATGGCGATGATGGCTGTCGGATTTCGGGTTTCGGCAGACCCTTGAGGTTCGAACACTGGGGTGCAAGCGGAATCTCACCCTCTACCTACCTGCACCCCGCTGCCTCGCTAGGATCTAAACTACGAAAGGAACAACACAAGAGACACAAGGTTTATACTAGTTCGGGCCACCATTGTGGTGTAATACCCTACTCTAGTTTGTGGTGTGGTGGATTGCCTCTTGGGCTGATGGTGATGAACAATACATGGAAGAACAGCCTCGCGAGGGTCTGTTCTTGGCCGGGGGGATGAACTGCTAGGAGGAGTTCAGTCCCTCTCTCTCTCTCTGCTGATTCCAGATCTCAGATCCCTCTACCCTATGGGTGGCTAGTCCTATTTATAGGAAAAGGCCCTGGGCCTCTTCCCAAATATTGAGCGGGAAGGGCGCCAACAATTGGCCATTTTGAAGGGGAACATCTGGTACACTTATCCTGACTAAAGTTGGTCCTCGCCTGTCAAAGGCTCTGGTGGTGACGCCGGCTTGGGCTCCACAATGACCTCCTTCCTGCCGTTGGACTGGTCTTGGTCTTGTTGCATCGAAATGGACGCCTTTGCTTGATGCTCTCGCCTGCGCTTGCTCCCTTTGCACCAAAGAGGAAAGGAGGACATCTGCAGGTGGCGCCGCCTGGCGCCCTTGGTCGTCATGGCTTGCGCCATGGGCGCCTCGTGAGGTACCCGCCTTGATCTCTCTGCCTCCTCATGAGCCCACTGACGAGGCCGTGCTCGAGGAAGCTCCCTGTCGTCCGCCCCGCGAGGCTTGGCCCCTCACGAGGGTCTTGAGCTCGTGTTGATGTAGATGGGCCATGTTGGGCTCCCCTTTGAGCCACACTGCAGGACGCAGGCAGGCAAGTCTGGGGACCCCCGTTCCTAGAACGCTGAGAATGGCCCCTCCGGGATCCTCCCCCATGGCCTCCGGTGATGATGGCCCCCTCCGGCAGGGTGCCAGAGAGGGCCTAGATTGATTTCTCGTAGCTACATAGGCTTGCGGCGGCGGAACTTCCGATCTAGGTTATTTTCTAGCGGTTTCTGTATTTATTGGAATTTTTGGCATTGGTTTCACGTCACGGGGGTCTCCGAGTCGTCCACGAGGCAGGGGCCCATGCCCAGGGGGGTGGGCGCCCCCCCCACCCTCATGGACAGCCCAGGACTCTTCTGGCCCAACTCTTTTGCTCCAGGGGCTTCTTTTGGTCCATAAAAAATCAAAGAAAATTGGCACGTCAATTGGTCTCCGTTTGGTATTCCTTTTCTGTAAAACTCAAAAACAAGGAAAAAACAGAAACTGGCACTGGGCTCTAGGTTAATAGCTTAGTCCCAAAAATCATATAAGATAGCATATAAATGCATATAAAACATCTAAGATGGATAATATAATAGCATGAATACTTCATAAATTATAGATATGTTGGAGACGTATCAAGCACACTTGACAAAAAATCGTTGTGATTTTGATGTGTAGGTAAGAATGGTTCTTGCTAGAAGCCCGTAGCAGCCACATAAACTTTCAACAACAAAGTAGAGGACATCTAACTTATTTTTATAGGGCTTGTTGAGATGTGATATGGTCAAGACGTGCTGAGATATAAATTGTTGTATGAGATGATCATGTTTTGTAACCGTTGTCGGCAACTGGCAGGAGCCTTATGGTTGTCGCTTTATTGTATGAAATGCAATCGCCATGTAATTGCTTTACTTTATCACTAAGCGGTAGCGATAGTCGTAGAAGCAATAGTTGGCGAGACGACAACGATGCTACGATGGAGATCAAGGTGTCAAGTCGGTGACGATGGAGATCATGACGGTGCTTTGAAGATGGAGATCAAAGGCCATATCATGTTACATATTTTGATTGCATGTGATGTTTATCTTTTATGCATCTAATTTGCTTAGTACGACAGTAGCATTATAAGATGATCTCTCACTAATTTTCAAGGTATAAGTGTTCTCCCTGAGTATGCACCGTTGCTATAGTTCGTCGTGCCGAGACACCACGTGATGATCGGGTGTGATAAGCTCTACGTTCACATACAATGGGTGCAAGCCAGATTTGCACGTGCAGAATACTCGGGTTAAACTTGACAAGCCTAGCATATGCAGATATGGCCTCGGAACACTGAGACCGAAAGGTCGAGCTTGAACCATATAGTAGATATGATCAACATAGTGATGTTCACCATTGAAAACTACTCCATCTCACGTGATGATCAGACATGGTTTAGTTGATATGGATCACGTGATCATTTAGATGACTAGAGGGATGTCTATCTAAGTGGGAGTTCTTAAGTAATATGATTAACTGAACTTTAATTTATCATGAACTTAGTACCTGATAGTTTTTGCATGTCTATGTTGTTGTAGATCAATGGCCCGTGCGACCGTTCCTTTGAATTTTAATGCGTTCCTAGAGAAAGCTAAGTTGAAAGATGATGGTAGCAACCACACAGACTGGGTCCATAACTTGAGGATTATCCTCATTGCTGCACAGAAGAATTATGTCCTGGAAGCACCACTAGGTGCAAGGCCCGCTGCAGGAGCAACTGCGGACGTTATGAACATCTAGCAGAGCAAAGCTGATGACTACTCAATAGTTCAGTGTGCCATGCTTTACGGCTTAGAATCGGGACTTCAAAGACGTTTTGAACGCCATGAAGCATATGAGATGTTCCAGGAGTTGAAGTTAATATTTCAAGCAAATGCCCGAGTTGAGAGATATGAAGTCTCCAACAAGTTCTACAGCTGCAAAATGGAGGAGAATAGTTCTGTCAGTGAACACATACTCAGAATGTCTGGGTACCACAACCACTTGACTCAGCTGGGAGTTAATCTTCCGGATGATAATGTCACTGACAGAGTTCTTCAATCACTGCCACCAAGCTATAAAGGCTTCATGATGAACTATAATATGCAAGGGATGGAAAAGTCAATTTCCGAGCTCTTCGCGATGCTAAAGGCTGCGGAGGAAGAAATCAAGAAGGAGCATCAAGTGTTGATGGCTAACAAAACCACTAGTTTCAAGAAAAAGGGCAAAGGGAAGAAGGGGAACTTCAAGAAGAACGGCAAGTGATACGTCTCCAACGTATCTATAATTTATGAAGTATTCATGCTATTATATTATCCATCTTGGATGTTTAATGGGCTTTACTATGCAATTTTATATTATTATTGGGACTAACTTATTAACCCAGAGCCCAGTGCCAGTTTCTGTTTTCCCCCTTGTTTTAGTGTTTCGCAGAAAAGGAATATCAAACGGATTCCAAACGGAATGAAACCTTCAGGAAAGTTATTTTTGGAACGGAAGCAATCCAGGGGACTTGGAGTGCACGTCAGGGAACCAACGACGAAGGCACGAGGCAAGGGGCGCGCCCTCCACCCTCGTGGGCCCCTCGTGGCTCCCCTGACGTATTTCTTCCTCCTATATATACCAATATACCCTAAAACCTTCGGGAGCAGAATAGATCGGGAGTTCGCCGCCGCAAGCCTCAGTAGCCACCAAAACCAATCGGGACCTGTTAGGCACCTGCCGGGGGGGGGAACCTCACCGTGGCCATCTTCATCATCCCGGCGGTCTCCATGACGAGGAGGGAGTAGTTCACCCTCGGGGCTGAGGGTATGTACAAGTAGCTATGTGTTTGATCTCTCTCTCGTGTTCTTGAGGTGATACGATCTTGATGTATCGCGAGCTTTGCTACTATAGTTAGATCTTATGATGTTTCTCCCCCTCTACTCTCTTGTAATGGATTGAGTTTTCCCTTTGAAGTAATCTTATCAGATTGAGTCTTTAAGGATTTGAGAACACTTGATTTATGTCTTGCGTGGGATACCCATGGTGACAATGGGGTATTCTATTGATCCACTTGATGTATGTTTTGGTGATCAACTTGCGGGTTCCGCCCATGAACCTATGCATAGGGGTTGGCACATGTTTTTGTCTCTCCGGTATAAACTTTGGGGTACTCTTTGAAGTACTTTGTGTTGGTTTGAATAGATGAATCTGAGACTGTGTGATGCATATCGTATAATCATACCCACGGATACTTGAGGTGACATTGGAGTATCTAGGTGACATGAGGGTTTTGATTGATTTGTCTCTTAAGGTGTTATTCTAGTACGAACTCTATGATAGATCGAACGGAAAGAATAGCTTCGTGTTATTTTACTACGGACTCTTGAATAGATTGATCAGAAAGAATAACTTTGAGGTGGTTTCGTACCCTACCATAATCTCTTCGTTTGCTCTCCGCTATTAGTGACTTTGGAGTGACTCTTTGTTGCATGTTGAGGGATAGTTATATGATCCAATTATGTTATTATTGTTGAGAGAACTTGCACTAGTGAAAGTATGAACCCTAGGCCTTATTTCCTAGCGTTGCAATACCGTTTACGCTCACTTTTACCACTTGCTACCTTGATGTTTTTATATTTTCAGATTACAAAAACCTATATCTACCATCCATATTTCACTTGTATCACCATCTCTTCGCCGAACTAGTGCACCTATACAATTTACCATTGTATTGGGTGTGTTGGGGACACAAGAGACTCTTTGTTATTTGGTTGCAGGGTTGTTTGAGAGAGACCATCTTCATCCTACGCCTCCCACGGATTGATAAACCTTAGGTCATCCACTTGAGGGAAATTTGCTACTGTCCTACAATCCTCTGCACTTGGAGGCCCAACAACGTCTACAAGAAGAAGGTTGCGTAGTAGACATCAAGCTCTTTTTGGCGCGCGTTGTTTTGGGGAGGCTAGGTGAAGCGGCACTCACACCCCGTCAACTAAGCTCTTTTCTGGCGCCGTTGCCGGGGAGGTGAGTGCTTGAAGGTATATCTTTAGATCTTGCAATCGAATCTTTTTATTTCTTGTTTTATCACTAGTTTAGTTCATAAAAGAAAATTAAAAAAAATGGAATTGAGTTTGCCTCATATGCTTCATCTTTTTAATATCTTTCGTGAGTATGATGGAAAGGAAAAATTATGCCAAAGTGTTAGAAGAAGCATGCATTAAAATGTTTGGCACTAAATATTTGAATTATGAGCATGATTGCAATGTTGTTAGTATGAATTCCTTGAATATCCATGATGCTAATGATATGCAAAGCCACAAGCTTGGGGAAGCTATGTTTGATGAAGATGATATTTTTTGTCCCCCAAGTTTTGATGAGCAAATTTATTATGATAAAAGCATGCCTCCTATTTATGATGATTATTTTGATGACACGTATGCTATAAAGAATAATGATAACCATGAAATTTTTCATCTTGATCTTAATTTTCAATCACATGATAGTTATTTTGTTGAGTTTGCTCCCACTACTATTGATGAGAATAAATTTGCTTATGTGGAGAGTAGTAAAATTTCTATGCAAGTAGATCATGAAAAGAATGCTTTATGTGCTGGTTATATTGTTGAATTCATTCATGATGCTACTGAAAATTATTATGAGGGATGAACATATGCTTGTAGGAATTGCAATAATATCAAGTTTCCTCTCTATGTGCTTAAAGTTTTGAAGTTATGCTTGTTTTGCCTTCCTATGCTAGTTGATTATTGTTCCCATAAGTTGTTTGCTCACAAAATCCCTATGCGTAGGAAGTGGGTTACACTTAAATGTGCTTGTCATATTCTTCATGATGCTATCTTTATGTTTCAATTCTTATCTTTTTGTGAGCATCATTGAAATCATCATGCCTAGCTAGGGGCGTTAAACGATAGCGCTTGTTGGGAGGCAACCCAATTTTATTTTAGTTTCTTGCTTTTTGGTTCTGTTTAGGAATAAATAATCCATCTATCTTATGTTTAGATGTGGTTTTGTGTTTTAATTAGTGTTTGTGCCAAGTAGAACCTTGGGGAAGACTTGGGTGAAGTCTTTATGATCATGCTGTAAAAAATAGAAACTTTAGAGCTCACGAGATTAGCTAAAACTTTTTACTGGAGAGTGCTATTTAGTTGATTCTTTTTGCAGATGATTACTAGACAAATTCCTCAGGTCCACCAATTAATTTTAGAATTTTTGGAGTTCACAAGTATACGTTTGATACAGATTACTACAGACTGTTCTGTTTTTGACAGATTATGTTTTCTATGTGTTGTTTGCTTATTTTGATGAATCTATGAGTAGTATCAGAGTGTATGAACCATAGAGAAGTTAGAATACAGTAGATATTACATCAATATGAATTTAGAATGAGTTCACAACAGTACCTAAGTGGTGATTTATTTTCTTATACTAACGGAGCTTACGAGTTTTCTGTTAAGTTTTGTGTTGTGAAGTTTTCAAGTTTTGGGTAAAGATTCGATGGACTATGGAATAAGGAGTGGCAATAGCCTAAGCTTGGGTATGCCCAAGGCACCCCAAGGTAATATTCAAGGACAACCAAGCGTCTAAGCTTGGGGATGCCCCGGAAGGCATCCCCTCTTTCGTCTTCATTCATCGGTAACTTTACTTGGAGCTATATTTTTATTCACCACATGATATGTGTTTTGCTTGGAGCGTCGTTTTATTTTCTTTAGATTTGCTTGCTGTTTGAATAATATCCCAAGATCTGAAATTCTTAAATGAGAGAGAGTCTTCGCATAGATATATAATTATTTAACTACTCATTGATCTTCACTTATATATTTTTGGAGTAGTTTGTCATTTACTCGTGTGCTTCACTTATATCCTATGAGTAAATTGTTTAATGATTTGAATGTCATAAATCTGAAATTATATATGCTTCTTATGTTTATCCTATGGGGAGTAATGACTTCACATATAAGAAGTAGAGGTGGTAAATTTTTTGAAGGTTAGCAAACATTGTATTGGTCACTTGAACAATTCATGAAAGAATATTGAAGGAAGAGAGATTTCACATATAAATATACTATCTTGGACATCTTCTATGATAGTGAGCCCCATTAATTATTTTCAAACCTGAGCAAATTAGTTGAAGTTGGACAAGGAATACAACATAATGAGTTACTCTTGGGTATATTTGTATAGAAGTTATATTGTTATGGATCCTCTAACATATGGTGCTTGCTATTTAGAATCCTTTGCTAGCCAAAATATCTGTACTAAGCGGGAATACTGCTTGTGCATCCAAAATCCTTGAACCAAGTTTCTTCCATGAGTGTCCACCATTTAGATATATTATAACTGAGCAACTTTCCATCCCTCTCAGACTATTAGCAATTGGATCCGTTGGATCATCACTATTAGGCATTATTGACCATCCGATTCACTGTGAATACCGCACGCGTAAGCTCGCTTCTTTCCCTATTAACGACAGAGAATGGTGTTGGGCCGCTGCTCTGGTCACTTTTTTCGTTATCTCTGATTAAATTGGGCCTAGTGGGCCTATTGCAGTCGCTGGTAAGTGCAGCCAGAGGAGATCAGAACTATCGCGATCGTCGTTTCGTTTACAAGGTCGTACCCTGCGACCTAGGGTGGTGCGCCGCCACTGTCGTCGTCACCGGAGAGAGAGAGATCAGATCGCCACGCACATCAGCGCGGAATTGAGCTGCCCTCCGCTTCCCTTCAGCCATCTCTCGCATGTGATGGCGACGGTTGCGCTCTCACTCTGGGGTGATGGCAAGACGATGGAGGTGTTCAGCGCGAAGAAGCTACAGGCAACCTGGGAGGTGTGCCCGTCTCGTCCCATGCTCAATAAGGTGAGGTGCTCCTGAGGATGCTAAAACCGTAGTCCGCAAACATCGAGGGCCGCGATGCAGAAGGAAGGGGAGATTGGGAACTCGGTGGCTGCGAAGGCAGCCATCATCGACGCAGCCCACAACGACCTTCGGCTGCTCCTCTGTATCATACTATCATGGCCCCTCTTTCTTGGCTCTAGATTATGTCCGAGTTTTCTTGGATGTTTATGCCTGAGTTTTCTTCTTCAATTCTTGCCACTGTATAAAGTCATTTATCATGATTACAGTGACGCAGAGGAATAAGCAAGGAGGAGTGCGTCCATGGCTTCCATCTCTATGCGTTTTATATGAGGAATCTTTCATGTGTTTATTTTGAGGTTCAGTCTCCATCTTCACCTCCCCACAATCCTTCGTACTTGTTTAACCAATTAAACTGATTGTTCATTATATTTAGCATCTCAGTGTGTGGAGAATCTTTCATTAATGTTCCTTGAACTGACTAGAGGGAGCATTGGTGATGAAAAGCAGGCAATGACTGACACAATGCGTGTCATGAGGCTCCATTATTTGCTGCAGGCAAGTCTCTCTTCCCGGTTAAATTTTCATATAAATTGTTTCTACAAATAATTCAGGCTTTGATTTCCTTAACAATGTGCATGCCTTGTGTTTGATGGAATGCACAATAGAAATCGTTGTACTTAGCTGTCTCTATTTTTTTGCAAGCAAGGAGCATAATATGGCCATAGCACAGGAATCAGGAATCATTGTACTCAACCGTCTCTATTTTCTACAAGTGAGGAGCATAACATAGTTGTAGCAGATGTCATGTGCCATGTTCTACGTTAACCTCAGTAGTCGATCATTGCAACTGATGTTCTTGTGAAGCTTAACATGAAATTTATGTTTCAGGTACAAGTATGTTGGCTTGAGAAACATCAGAACTAAAGGATGATCAAAAGAAAGTGCGATTCCAATAACCTTGATATTCTACAAGGTCGACTTGGTGTCCTGCTGCTTAATTTACTCATTGCATGCCATAAACCTGATCGTGTTGCCCATGACTTCAGTTCTTGCATGTCGCGCGCCGTGGCTTCTGCCGCCTTGCTATCTCTGGAGCTCTGGCCAACCCCATGAAACCATAGTAAGCTCCTTCATGCTCTTCTCCTGCTTCTTGACCTCTTCTTCCTTCTTTGTTTGGTCCCTGATACCGAGGTTTAGTTGAGTCAGCGCTGAAGTCCGTGTAGTTGTACATGCTTCTTAAAATATCCCGTGTACAAATATGCATGTTTTTTTTTGCGAGAATACAAAAATGCATGTTGATGTTCAACGTTTTGCTTTTGATCAGACTTGCTGCATCATCATATAAGATTTCTATTATCGACCCTCTGCTACTAAATGAAATTCTATTGATTTGTAAAATAGTACGACGATGGTCCTTGCAGACAATGGAAGTTAACAGTACACATAGTAGCATCATATAAAGTCTCTGTTATCAACCATGTGCTACTAAATGAAATTGTATTGGTTTGGAAACAGTACGTTGATGGTCCTGATAGACAATTAAAGTTAACAGTAACACTACACATTAATTAATTCTTACTTTCATGCTCATCCCGGAGAAGCTCAGCAAGGATATATATACCATGTGAATATGTTCTTGTATATTAATTTACAGCATGTGACTCCCATTATTTTTGCGTAGCAAGTAATAATATTTTGTAAGTACAACAATTGTATCTGCTTTTCTCAGCATATATTTGTTATTTGCGTGCCAAGTTTAACATGACTAAATGTTTTGATTGCTCTTATGTAGAATGACACATAGTTTAACATTGTTTTAATAGACTGAGTTTGAAAATAGTCTGTCCGTGACAGTCAAATTATATGCTCCCTCAGTATCAAAATATAAGACCTTTTTTGACACTCTCTTCGTATCAAAAAACATCTTACATTTTGATACAGAGGGAGTACATGTTCAGTTCAAGCTTATGTGAGGGGTGTTTTGCATTACATGATATGGCTCTACTCGCTAGGCATGCTTGTGTGTCATAGTCATGTCCTTCCCATATTTATTTACTCTACTAAGCAGTTTTAAACTTATGATTGATTTATCTGCTCAACTTAAATATTAGGAAGTGTGGTACATTTATATACCTCTTTGATTGGGACATTTGGAGCGTATAGAAAATATAGGGGTACCTTGGTTTTCTTATATGCAGGAAGCTCCCTTGAAGTTTATAATTCAAGTTTGTTATCTCAAAAAAAGTATATTCCTAAACCTTCAAAGGAAGGCAATGCTTTGTTAATGGTGACCGGTATATTGTAATTATTACAACTTGGCTCGTATGAATTTACCATCTCTTTTCTCTGATTATTCTACAGCTATGAAATCAGACAATATTTGTTCATCATTGAGGATCAAGGTTCACAAACCATCATCTATTAAGTTGCCAATCAAATGTGGGTCCGGAAGGAATGAGCAAACAAGTCGCTATCTGCCAACAGAACCAACATAGGTATCCTAGCCGATTAGCGTCTGATTTTGCTCTAGACATATTTAGTATTATCCTCCTAAGAACAAGTATCGATGCTCTGTTTTCTTTTGCTATCCAGAAAGTTCAGATTGTTGTCATTCTTCAATTCCAATCAACTCAATTTTCACCCAACTTTTATGTTTTATGGCACCAATAGTAGTTACAAAATTCTTACAGTTTTACTGCTGAAATGGATGGGCGCAGCAACGCGCGCCATCAATGATCTAGTATCTACCTATATGCGGTATTTACCTGCCGTTCCAAGTAAATTTGCATGTGCCAAACACTAAACCTTCAAATAATAATCTGTTTTGTATGCCCGAATCACTCATGTAGCGACTAGGGGCTAGCAGTATCTTCCATGCTAGGTGGGTTATTCTCACGATGAGTGGACTCCGCTCATCATTCACGAGAAAATGGCTGGTAACTGGGATGCCCAGTCCTATGATCAAAAGATCAAAAACAAATTCGCAAATAATTTAAACAAAACTCCCCCAGGAATGTTGATAGTTGGACAACACCCATTGTTTCGGACAAGCCGTGGAGTGTGAATGTTGGTGGAGGGGGAGTAAAAACTTTACCTTTCTGTGTGGGAACCGCCTATAATGTATCTAGTATGGAAGATATTGGGAACTCTTGGTCGTTATCTTGACAATGAAAGCATACCTCTCAAAATTATTTTCATCTCTATTTTTTCCTTCGAGCTCTGGTACCTCTGCAAATCCCTGCTTCCCTCTGTGAAGGGCCTATCTTTTACTTTTATGCAAGAGTCAGTAGTATTCCTTCTCATTCCAACCTACTCTTTAGTTAGCAAGCATCATGTGATGGAAATATCTAAGCATATATGGCCATTCAAATATATTTGATCATGAATTATTATTGTTGACATTACCCTTGAGGTAAAAGGTTGGGAGGCGAAACATTAAGCCCCTATCTTTCTCTGTGTTCGATGAATGCTATTTGTTCTAAAAATATGCTTTGAGTGGTAGCAATCATGGAAGACTATATGATAGTTGAGTATGTGGGATTTGCTAAATCAAAGATCTTACATAGACCCTTCCTGAAAATAAGATGAATTACAATTGTTTGATGACTAATAACATGGTTTATTAGTTTTCAAGAAAGTTTATGATCTATACTTTAACATGTGAATAGTTTTGTTACTTGATCATGCAAAGTTTTATGATATGAGCTACTGTTATGACATATAATGATGCTAGAAAAGGTGATTTAAATTATCATTGATCAAACTTGTCCACCTGCTAGCATTCACACTTCATAAATTCTTTCTTTTATCATCTACCTACTCGAGGACGAGCAGGAATTAAGCTTGGGGATGCTGATATGTCTCAAACGTATCTATAATTTATGAACTATTCATGCTATTATATTATCCATCTTGGATGTTTAATGGGCTTTACTATGCACTTTTATATTATTTTTGGGACTAACTTATTAACCCAGAGCCCAGTGCCAGTTTCTGTTTTTTCCCTTGTTTCTGTGTTCCGCAGAAAAGGAATATCAAACAAAGTCCAAACGGAATGAAACATTCGGGAAAGTTATTTTTGGAACGGAAGCAATCCAGGGGACTTGGAGTGCACGTCAGGGAATCAACGAGGAAGGCACGAGGCAGGGGGGCGCGCCCACCCCCCTGGGCGCGCCCTCCACCCTCGTGGGCCCCTCGTGGCTCCCCTGGCGTATTTCTTCCTCCTATATATACCAATATACCCTAAAACCTTCGGGGAGAAGAATAGGTCGGGAGTTCCGCCACCGCAAGCCTCTGTAGCCACCAAAAACCAATCAGGACCCTGTTCCGGCACCCTGCCGGAGGGGGGAACCCTCACCGGTGGCCATCTTCATCATCCTGGCGCTCTCCATGATGAGGAGGGAGTAGTTCACCCTCGGGGCTGAGGGTATGTACCAGTAGCTATGTGTTTGATCTCTCTCTCGTGTCTTGAGGTGATACGATATTGATGTATCGCGAGCTTTGCTACTATAGTTGGATCTTATGATGTTTCTCCCCCTCTACTCTCTTGTAATGGGTTGAGTTTCCCCTTTGAAGTTATCTTAGTCTTTAAGGATTTGAGAACACTTGATGTATGTCTTGCGTGGGATACCCGTGGTGACAATGGGGTATTCTATTGATCCACTTGATGTATGTTTTGGTGATCAACTTGTGGGTTCCGCCCATGAACCTATGCATAGGGGTTGGCACACGTTTTCGTCTTGACTCTCCGGTAGAAACTTTGGGGTACTCTTTGAAGTACTTTGTGTTGGTTTGAATAGATGAATCTGAGGCTGTGTGATGCATATCGTATAATCATACCCACGGATACTTGAGGTGACATTGGAGTATCTAGGTGACATTAGGGTTTTGATTGATTTGTGTCTTAAGGTGTTATTCTAGTACGAACTCTATGATAGATCGAATGGAAAAATAGCTTCGTGTTATTTTACTACGGACTCTTGAATAGATTGATCAGAAAGAATAACTTTGAGGCGGTTTCGTACCCTACCATAATCTCTCTGTTTGCTCTCCGCTATTAGTGACTTTGGAGTGACTCTTTGTTGCATGTTGAGGGATAGTTATATGATCCAATTATGTTATTATTGTTGAGAGAACTTGCGCTAGTGAAAGTATGAACCCTAGGCCTTGTTTCCTAGCATTGCAATACCGTTTACGCTCATTTTTACCACTTGCTACCTTGCTGTTTTTATATTTTCAGATTACAAAAACCTATATCTACCATCCATATTGCACTTGTATCGCCATCTCTTCACCGAGCTAGTGCACCTATACAATTTACCATTGTATTGGGTGTGTTGGGGACACAAGAGACTCTTTGTTATTTTGTTGCAGGGTTGTTTGAGAAAGACCATCTTCATCCTACGCCTCCCACGGATTGATAAACCTTAGGTCATCCACTTGAGGGAAATTTGCTACTGTCCTACAAACCTCTACACTTGGAGGCCCAACAACGTCTACAAGAAGAAGGTTGTGTAGTAGACATCAGCAAGCAAGTTGCTGCTCAAGTGAAGAAGCCCAAATCTGGACCTAAGCCTGAGACTGAGTGCTACTACTGCAAAGGAACTGGTCACTGGAAGCGAAACTGGCCCAAGTATTTGGTGGATAAGAAGGATGGCAAAGTGAAAGGTATATTGATATACATGTTATTGATGTGTACCTTACTAATGCTCATAGTAGCGCCTGGGTATTTGATATTGGTTCTGTTGCTCATATTTGCAACTCGAAACAGGGGCTACGAATTAAACAAAGATTGGCTAAGGACGAGGTGACGGTGCACGTTGGACAATGGTTCCAAAGTCGACGTGATCGCCATCGGCACGCTACCTCTACATCTATCGTCGGGATTAGTTTTAGACCTAAAGAATTGTTATTTGGTGCCAGCGTTGAGCATGAACATTATATCTGGATCTTGTTTAATGCGATACGGTTATTCATTTAAATCAGAGAATAATGGTTGTTCTATTTATATGAGTAATATCTTTTATGGTCATGCACCCTTGATGAGTGGTCTATTTTTGTTGAATCTTGATTGTAGTGACACACATATTCATAATATTGAAGCCAAAATATGCAAGGTTAATAATGATAGTGCAACTTATTTGTGGCACTGCCATTTAAGTCATATTGGTGTAAAGCGCATGAAGAAACTCCATGCTGATGGGCTTTTGGAACCACTTGATTATGAATCACTTGATGCTTGCGAACCATGACTCATGGGAAAGATGACTAAGACTCCGTTCTCCGGAACAATGGAGCGAGCAACAGACTTGTTGGAAATAATACATACTGATGTATGCAGTTTGATGAGTGTTGAGGCTCGCAGCGGGTATCGTTATGTTCTGACCTTCACAGATGATTTGAGTAAATAAGGGTATGTCTACTTGATGAAACATAAGTCTGAAACATTTAAAAAGTACAAAGAATTTCAGAGTGAAGTGGAAAATCATCGTAACAAGAAAATAAAGTTTCTATGATCTGATTGTGGAGGTGAATATTTGAGTTATGAGTTTGGTCTTCATTTGAAACAACGTGGAATAGTTTCACAACTCACGCCACCTGGAACACCACGGCGTAATGGTGTGTCCGAACGTCGTAATCATACTTTATTAGATATGGTGCGATCTATGATGTCTCTTACTGATTTACCACTATCATTCTGGGGTTATGCTTTGAGACGTCTACATTCACATTAAATAGGGCACCATCTAAATCCGTTGAGACGACACCATATGAACCGTGGTTTGGCAAGAAACCAAAGCTATCATTTCTTAAAGTTTGAGGATGCGATGCTTATGTGAAAAAGTTTCAACCTGATAAGCTCGAACCCAAATCAGAGAAATGTGTCTTCATAGGATACCCAAAGGAGACTATTGGATACACCTTCTATCACAGATCCGAAGGCAAGATATTCGTTGCTAAGAATGGATCCTTTCTAGAGAAGGAGTTTCTCTTGAAAGAAGTGAGTGGGAGGAAAGTAGAACTTGATGAGTTAATTATACCTTCTCCCGAATTGGAAAGTAGTTCATCACAGAAATCAGTTCCAGTGGTTCCTACACCAATTAGTGACGAAGCTAATGATGATGATCATGAAACTTCAGATCAAATTACTACCGAACCTCGTAGGTCAACTAGAGCACGATCCGCACCAGAGTGGTACGGTAATCCTGTTCTGGAAGTCATGTTACTAAACCATGGTGAACCTACGAACTATGATGAAGCTATGATGAGCCCAGATTCCGCAAAATGGCTTGAGGCCATGAAATCTGAGATGGGATCCATGTATGAGAACAAAGTCTGGACTTCGGTTGACTTGCCCGATGATCGGCAAGCCATAGAGAATAAACGGATCTTCAAGAAGAAGACTGACGCTGACGGTAATGTTACTGTCTACAAAGCTCGACTTGTTGTGAAAGGTTTTCAACAAGTTCAACGAGTTGACTACGATGAGACCTTCTCACGCGTAGCGATGCTTAAGTCTGTCTGAATCATGTTAGCAATTGCCGCATTTTATGATTATGAAATTTGGCAAATGGATGTCAAAACTGCATATGGATATCTTAAAGAAGAGTTGTATATGATGCAACCAGAAGGTTTTGTCGATCCTAAAGGTGCTAACAAAGTGTGCAAGCTCCATCGATCCATTTATGGACTGGTGCAAGCCTCTTGGAGTTGGAATATACGCTTTGATAGTGTGATCAAAGCATATGGTTTTATACAGACTTTTGGAGAAGCCTGTTTTTACAAGAAAGTGAGGGGAGCTCTGTAGCATTTCTGATATTATATGTGGATGACATATTGTTGATTGGAAATGATATAGAATTTCTGGATACATAAAAGGATACTTGAATAAGAATTTTCCAATGAAAGACCTTGGTGAAGCTGCTTATATATTGGGCATCAAGATCTATAGAGACAGATCAAGACACTTAATTGGACTTTCACAAAGCACATACCTTGATAAAGTTTTGAAGAAGTTCAAAATGGATCAGTCAAAAAAAGGGTTCTTGCCTGTATTACAAGGTGTGAAATTGAGTCAGACTCAATGCCCGACCACTGCAGAAGATAGAGATAAAATGAAAGTCACTCCCTATGCCTTAGCCATAGGTTCTATCATGTATGCAATGTTGTGTACCAGACCTGATGTGTGCCTTGCTATAAGTTTAGCAGGAGGTACCAAAGTAATCCAGAGTGGATCCTTTGGACAGCGGTCAAGAACATCCTGAAATACCGAAAAGGACTAAGGATATGTTTTTCGTTTATGGAGGTGACAAAGAGCTCGTCGTAAATGGTTACGTCGATGCAAGCTTTGACACTGATCCGGATGACTCTAAGTCACAAACCGGATACACGTTTATATTGAATGGTGGAGCTATCAGTTGGCGCAATTCCAAGCAGAGCGTCGTGGCAGGATCTACGTGTGAAGCGGAGTACATAGCTGCTTCGGAAGCAGCAAATGAAGGAGTCTGGATGAAGGAGTTCATATCCGATCCGGGTGTAATACCTAGTGCATCGGGTCCAATGAAAATCTTTTGTGACAATACTGGAGCAATTGCTTTGGCAAAGGAATCTAGATTTCACAAGAGAACCAAGCACATCAAGAGACACTTCAATTACATCCGTGATCTAGTCTAGGATGGAGACATAGAAGTTTGCAAAATACATACAGATCTGAATGTTGCAGACCCATTGACTAAGCCTCTTCCACGAGAAAAACATGATCAGCACCAAGACTCCATGGGTGTTAGAATCATTACTATGTAATCTAGATTATTGACTCTAGTGCAAGTGGGAGGCTGAAGGAAATATGCCCTAGAGGCAATAATAAAGTTGTTATTTATATTTCCTTACATCATGATAAATGTTTATTATTCATGCTAGAATTGTATTAACCGGAAACTTAGTACATGTTGAATACATGGACAAACAGAGTGTCCCTAGTATTTCTCTACTTGACTAGCTCGTTAATCAAAGATGGTTAAGTTTCCTAGCCATGGACATGTGTTGTCATTTGATGAACGGGATCTCATCATTAGAGAATGATGTGATGGACAAGACCCATCTGTTAGCTTAACATAATGATTGTTTAGTTTATTGCTATTGCTTTCTTCATGATTTATACATGTTCCTCTGACTATGAGATTATGCAGCTCCCGAATACTGGAGGAACACCTTGTGTGCTATCAAACGTCACAATGTAACTGGGTGATTATAAAGATGCTCTACAGGTGTCTCCAAAGGTGTTTGTTGGGTTGGCATAGATCAAGAATAGGATTTGTCCTCCGTGTATCAGCGAGGTATCTCTGGGCCCTCTCGGTAATGCACATCACTATAAGCCTTGCAAAGCAATGTGACTAATGAGTTAGTTATGGGGTGATGCATCATGGAACGAGTAAAGAGACTTGCCAGTAATGAGATTGAACTAGGTATGAGGATACCGATGATCAAATCTCGGGCAAGTAACATACCGATGACAAAGGGAACAACATATGTTGTTATGCGGTTTGACCGATAAAGATCTTCGTAGAATATGTAGGAGCCAATATGAGCATCCAGGTTCCGCTATTGGTTATTGACCGGAGATGTGTCTCGGTCATGTCTACATAGTTCTCGAACCCGTAGGGTCCGCACGCTTAACGTTCGATGACGATTTGTATTATGAGTTATGTGATTTGATGACGAAGTTTGTTCGGAGTCCCAGATGAGATCACGGACATGCGAGGAGTCTCAAAATGGTTGAGAGGTAAAGATTCATATATTGGAAGGTTACATTCGGACACCGGAATGGTTTCGGGATGTTTCGGATAAGTTTCGGAGTACCGGGAGGTTACCGGAACCCCTCGGGGAAGTATTGGG
This sequence comes from Aegilops longissima, assembly GCA_021605205.1. Taxonomy (NCBI): domain Eukaryota; kingdom Viridiplantae; phylum Streptophyta; class Magnoliopsida; order Poales; family Poaceae; genus Aegilops; species Aegilops longissima. The sequence continues at coordinate 136,933,439 of CM038677.1, read as the reverse complement.
CCTTAATGGGCTTTAGTGGAAAGGAGAGAAGGGCCACAAGGGGTGGCCGCACGCCCCCCATGGAAAGTCCGAATTGGACTAGGGAGGGGGCGGCGCCCCCCTCTTTCCTTCTCCCTCTCTTCCTCCTTCCCTCTCTCCCCCTCTTGGAAAAGGAAGGGGACTCCAACTAGGATTGGGAATCCTAGTTGGACTCCCCTATGGTGCGCCCCTCCTAGGACACCGGCCTCCTCCTCCTCTCCTTCATATATGGGGAGGGGGGCACCCCAAAGGCACAACAAGTCTTCTCTTAGCAGTGCGCGGTGCCACCCTCCATAGTTTAACACCTCGGTCATATCGTCGTAGTGCTTAGGCGAAGCCCTGCGCCGGTAACTTCATCATCACCGTCGCCAGGCCGTCATGCTGACGGAACTCTCCCCCGTCCTGAACTGGATCAAGAGCTTGAGGGACGTCATCATGCTGAACGTGTGCTGAACACTGAGGTGCCATACGTTCGGTACTTTTATCGGTTGAATCGTGAAGACGTTCGACTACATCAACCGCGTTACTAAACGCTTCGGCTTTCGGTCTACGAGGGTACATGGACACACTCTCCCGTCTTGTTGCTATGCATCTCCTAGATAGATCTTGCGTGATCGTAGGAAATTTTTTGAAATACTGCGTTCCCCAACAGTTTGATCATTGACAAAACCAAAGAACCTCCTAAGGATTATAAGTGTGTGATTGAAGAATTGCATGCCAAAGATGACAATACCTAGATCTATGCGTGTTTTATGCCCAGCTAAGGGTGTTAAACAATAGCGCTTGTTGGGAGGCAACCCAATTTTATTTTGGTTTTTTGCTTTTTAGGTTATGTTTTGGAATAAATAATTCATCTATCTCTGATTAGATGTGGTTTTGTGTTTTAGTTAGTGTTTGTGCCAAGTAAGACCTTTGGGATAGCTTATGGTGATAGTTGATTTGATCTTGCTGAAAAACAAAAACTTTTGCGCTTGGTCCCAGAATTTTTAAAAATCACAGAAGTGTGATAAAATTCTGAATTTTTTACACAGGAATTATATACAAATTGCCTCCGTTGTTCTAATTTTCAGAATTTTTGGAGTTACAGAAGTATTCGAACTAGCCAGATTAGTACAGACTGTTCTGTTTTTGACAGATTCTGTTTTCTATGTGTTGTTTGCTTTTTTGATGATCCTATGGGTAGTATCGGGGGGGTATGAACCATGGATAAGTTGCAATACAGTAGATATTACACTAATATAAATAAAGAATGAGTTCACAACAGTACCAAAAGTGGTGATTTATTTTCTTATACTAACGGAGCTTATGAGATTTTCTGTTGAGTTTTGTGTTGTGAAGTTTTCAAGTTTTGGGTAAGGATTTGATGGACTATGGAATAAGGAGTGGCAAGAGCCTAAGCTTGGGATGCCCAAGGCACCCCAAGGTAATATTCAAGGACAACCAAGAGCCTAAGCTTGGGGATGCCCCGGAAGGCATCCCTCTTTAAATCTTAAATCTATCAAGAACTTTACTTGAGGCTATATTTTTATTCACCACATGATATGTGTTTTGCTTGGAGCGTCTTGTATGATTTGAGTCTTTGCTTTTTAGTTTGCCACAATCATTCTTGCTGTACACACCTTTTGAGAGGGACACACATGAATCATGATTTATTAGAATACTCTATGTGCTTCACTTATATCTTTTGAGCTAGGCAATTTTGCTCTAGTGCTTCACTTATATCTTTTTAGAGCACGGCGGTGGTTTTATTTTATAGAAATTGATGAACTCTCATGCTTCACTTATATTATTTTGAGAGTCTTTAAACAACATTTTAATTTGCTTTGGTTATAAATTTAGTCCTAATATGATAGGCATCCAAGAGGGATATCATAAAAACTTTCATATAAAGTGCATTGAATACTATGTGAAGTTTGATTCCTTATGATTGTTTTGAGATATGAAGATGGTGATATTAGAGTCATGCTAGTGATTAGTTGTGGATTTGAGAAATACTTGTTTAAGATTTGTGAGTCCCGTAGCATGCACGTATGGTGAACCATTATGTAACGAAGTTGGAGCATGAGATTTTTTTATTGTCTTCCTTATGAGTGGCGGTCGGGGACGAGCGATAGTCTTTTCCTACCAATCTATCCCCCCAGGAGCATGTGTGTAGTACTTTGTTTCGATGACTAATAGATTTTTGCAATAAGTATGTGAGTTCCTTATGACTGATGTTGAGTCCATGGATTATACGCACTCTCACCCTTCCACCATTGCTAGCCTCTCTTGTGCCGTGCAACTTTCGCCATTACCATAAACCCACCATATACCTTCCTAAAAACAGCCACCATACCTACCTATTATGACATTTCCATAGCCATTCCGAGATATGTTGCCATGCAACTTTCCACCGTTCCGTTTATTATGACACGTTCCATCATTGTCATATTTGCTTTGCATGATCATGTTGTTGACATCGTATTTGTGGCAAAGCCACCTGTCATCATTTTTATACATGTCATTCTTGATTCATTGCACATCCCGGTACACCGCCGGAGGCATTCACATAAAGTCATATTTTGTTCTAGTATCGACTTGTAATTTTCGAGTTGTAAGTAAATAAAAGTGTGATGATCTTCATTATTAGAGCATTGTACCATGTGAGGAAATAAAAAAGAAAGAGAGAAGGCCAAATAAAAAAGGAGAAGGCCAAATACATTAGAGAAAAAGAGAGAAGGGGCAATGTTACTATCCTTTTACCGCACTTGTGCTTCAAAGTAGCACCATGATCTTCATGATAGAGAGTCTCCTATATTGTCACTTTCATATGCTAGTGAGAATTTTTCATTATAGAACTTGGCTTGTATATTCCAATGATGGGCTTCCTCAAATTGCCCTAGGTCTTCATGAGTAAGCAAGTTGGATGCACACTCACTTAGTTTTCTTTTTGAGCTTTCATAAACATATAGCTCTAGTGCATCCGTTGCATGGCAATCCCTACTCACTCACATTGATATCTATTGATGGGCATATCCATAGCCCGTTGATACGCCTAGTTGACATGAGACTATCTCCTCCTTTTTGTCTTCTCCAAAACCACATTCTATTCCACCCGTAGTGCTATGTCCATGGCTCACGCTCATGTATTGCATGAAATTTGAAAAAGTTTGAGAACATCAAAAGTATGAAAAATTGCTTGGCTTGTCATCGGGGTTGTGCATGATTTGAATATTTTGTGTGATGAAGATGGAGCGTAGCCAGATTATATGATTTTGTAGGGATAAGCTTTCTTTAGCCATGTTATTTTGAGAAGACATAATTGCCTTGTTAGTATGCTTGAAGTATTATTGTTTTTATGTCAATATTAAACTTTTGTTTGAATCTTACGGATCTGAACATTCATGCCATAATAAAGAAATACATGGATAAATATGTTAGGTAGCATTCCACATCAAAAATTCTGTTTTTATCGTTTACCTACTGGAGGACAAGCAGGAATTAAGCTTGGGGATGCTTGATACGTCTCCAACGTATCTATAATTTTTGCTTGTTCCATGATATTTTATATTATTTTTGGGACTAACCTATTAACCTAAAGCCCAGTGCCAGTTCCTTTTTTTCCTGTGTCGGCGGGATGAACCCCTGGCAGGCAACGGGACCCAGATCCTTTTCAAAAACAACGGGGCCAGTAACGCCCCTCAAGCCGGCTCACGCTTGGCCGGGTCGCTCGACCCGGCCAAGCCCCTCGACCCGGCCAAATTCCTCAACCCGGCCCCGACGGCCGGCGCAAGGCAGCCGAACCTGGCGCACCAAGACTTCCCCAACAAGCCAGCTTCCCCTTGGCGTGTTCCCCAACCCGGCCACTGGTCAGCTCCCGTCCCATCCAGGCCGTATGATGGGACGAGTCTTCATTCAGAGATGAGCAAGGCAACAATGCCCCGCCCATGCCTCGGTCACCGGCGGCAACAAGATGCCACACCTACCACGACCAGGGTTGGCGTGGCTACAGTGCACCCATCATCACTGCCGACGCCAGCAAGCGGTGACCTGATGGAGCGCCACTGTAGCAGACTCAACCCGGCCACTCCCTAACGACCGACAAGACGGCCAACAGTGCCCCTACACCCGGCGGGTCCCGCGCCCGGAGAACCCGGCGAGCCCTGACACCCGGCGGGTCCCAGCACTGGCTTCCCGGACGATGACAACCCGGCCCCATGGCCTGGTAACATTACCATTGTACCCCTGGGGGGTTGAACTATAACCCCCCCCCCCCCAAGAGCCCTCATGCATACGGGCAACTCACACACGCACGACGAGAACCATAGCACACTCCAGATCAACTAGACTAGCCACGCCAGGAAAAGGAGTAGCCTAAGCCATGGCCAGCTTCCCTTCTTCCTCAATACAGCTCTAGGAGCAACCCTGTACTGATACATATCAACTACACTCGGCAGGACTAGAGGTGTTATCTCTCCGGAGAGCCCCGAACCTGGGTATGTCTTGCGTCCCGCGCTCGCTCGTGCCGACCTCGCCTCTGGAGCCCACCAGTTCCCTCGAGCCTCCTCCTATCTTCATCCATCCCTTGGCATCAGCCGTACGCCCACCACGACACCCTGTTTTTGAGTTTTGCAGAAAAGGAATACTAAACAGAGTCCAAATGGAATAAAACCTTCGCGATGATTTTTCTTGGACCAGAAGACCACCAGGAGACTTGGAGATGAAGTCAGAAGAGTCACGAGGCGGCCACAAGGACGGAGGGCGCATCCAGGGGGTAGGGCGCGCCCCCACCCGTGTGGGCCCCTTGTGCACTTCCTGGCCTAAATTTTTAGCCTATATATTCCCATATATCCCCAAACCAATAATGGCATCCATGAAAACACTTTTCTACCGCCGCAACCTTATGTACCCGTGAGATCCCATCTAGGGACCTTTTCCGGCTCCCTCCCGGAGGGGGATTCGATCATGGAGGGCTTCTACATCAACTCTATTGCCCTTCCGATGAAGCGTGGGTAGTTTACCACAGACCTACGGGTCCATAGCTAGTATCTAGATGGCTTCTTCTCTCTCTTTGATTCTCAATACCATGTTCTCCTCGATGTTCTTGGAGATCTATTTGATGTAATACTTTTTTTCGGTGTGTTTGCCGAGATCCGATGAATTGTGGATTTATGATCAGCTTATCTATGAATATTATTTGAATCTTCTCTGAATTCTTTTATGCATGATTTGATATCTTTGTAATTCTCTTCGAACTATCAGTTTGGTTTGGCCAACTAGATTGGTTTTTCTTGCAATGGGAGAAGTGCTTAGCTTTGGGTTCAATCTTGCGGTGTCTTTTCCTAGTGACAGTAGGGGCAGCAAGGCACGTATTGTATGGTTTCCATTGATACGTCTCCGTCGTATCTACTTTTCCAAACACTTTTGCTCTTGTTTTGGACTCTAATTTGCATGATTTGAATGGAACTAACCCGGACTGACGTTATTTTTAGCAGAATTTCCATGGTGTTATTTATGTGCAGAAACAAAAGTTCTTGGAATGACCTGAAACTCCACGGAACGTCTAGTTGGAAATAATAAAAAATCGTTGCAAAAGATGAATACCAGGGGTCCCACACCCTGTCCACGAGGGTGGGGGGCCCCCCCTAGGGCGCGCCCCCTTACCTCGTGGGCCCCCTGGAGCTCCTCCGACGCCAACTCCAACTCTATATATTTGCTTTCAGGGAGAAAAAATCAAGGAGAAGAAATCATCGCGTTTTACGATACGGAGCCGCCGCCAAGCCCTAAAACCTCTCGGGAGGGCTGATCTGGAGTCCGTTTGGGGCTCCGGAGAGGGGGATTCGTCGCCGTCGTCATCATCAGCCATCCTCCATCACCAATTTCATGATGCTCACCGCCGTGCGTGAGTAATTCCATCGTAGGCTTGCTGGACGGTGATGGGTTGGATGAGATCTATCATTTAATCGAGTTGGTTTTGTTAGGGTTTGATCCCTAGTATCCACTATGTTCTGAGATTGATGTTGCTATGACTTTGCTATGCTTAATGCTCGTCACTAGGGACCGAGTGCCATGATTTCAGATCTGAACCTATTATGTTTTCATGAATATATGTGAGTTCTTGATCCTATCTTGCAAGTCTATAGTCACCTACTATGTGTTATGATCCGGCAACTGAGGGAGTCCTGGATTAGGGGGTATCCGGACAGCCGGACTGTGTGCAACGTCCGGACTATTGAAGCGTGAAGATACAAGACTCAAGACTTCGGCCCGTGTCCGGATGGGACTTTCCTTGGCGTGGAAGGCAAGCTTGGCGATCCGGATATTATATTTCCTTCCTTGTAACCGACTCCATGTAAACCCTAGCCCTCTCCGGTGTCTATATAAACCGGAGAGGTTGGTCCTTCGAAGGCCGATCACAATTACAATCATACCATCATAGCTAGCTCCTAGGGTTTAGCCTCTACGATCTCATGGTAGATCTACTCTTGTACTACCCATATCATCAATATTAATCAAGCAGGAAGTAGGGTTTTACCTCCATCGAGAGGGCCCAACACAGGTAAACATCTCGTGTCCCTTGCTTCCTGTTACCATCAGCCTTGACGCATGATCGGGACCCCCTACCCGAGATCCGCCGGTTTTGACATCGATATTGGTGCTTTCATTGAGAGTTCCTCTGTGTCATCATTTGTCGAGCTCGATGGCTCCTTCAATCATCATCAATGACTTTGTCGAGGCGAGACTTTCCTCCCGGACAGATCTTCGTGTTCGGCGGCTTCGCACTGCGGGCCAACTCGCTTGGCCATCTGGAGCAGATCGATAGCTATGCCCCTGGCCACCAGGTCAGGTTCGAAAACCTGAACTACACGGCAGATATCCGCGGAGACTTGATCTTCGATGGATTTGGGCCTATGCGAGGAGCACCGGACAGTCACGACGAGCTTGGCTTAGACCTGCCGTCGGACGAAGCTCAGGGCATCATCCTCAGATCGCCCCGGACCTAGATCCGGCGGCATAACGTTGCCTAAGGACGGAGGGATGGACCCCGCCCCCCAGGTCGCACACTCATCGGCGGTGGAGCCGAACACGGGTCTCACCTCTGCGGTGGCCTGTAACTCCGAACCCCCGGATTCGTATCCGGACGTTGGTTCCAGTTCACACACTCCCTTGCCCGTCGGGCAAGGATGGGCTCCGATAATGGAGTTCACCTCTACGGATATCTTCCAGCACTCACCCTTTGGTGACATTTTGGACTCATTAAAGTCTCTCTCTTTGTCAGGAGGCTCTCCGCCGAACTATGTCCGGCTCGAGTGGGAGGCAGGCGACGAGGAAATTCGTTGCCCACCCACCACCCACTTTATTGCCATGGTTGACGATTTAACCGAGGTACTAAACTTCGACTCCGAAGACATCGACGGTATGGACGACGATGCAGGAGAAGAACACGAACCACCGCTCACTGGGCGGTGGAAAGCCACCTCTTCCTATGACATATATATGGTGGATACCTCGAAGGAAACAAATGGCGATGAAGCAACGGAGGATAAAACCTCAAGGAAAAAAGCAAAGAATGGGCGTCGTCGGCGCCACTCCAAGCCCCGCCACACCAACACCGGCCTAGGAGACGAAAACAATCCGAATGGTGCCGAAGAAGAATACAATCATGATCAGCCCGCCTTCGAGCAGGCCGAACAGGGGATGAGCAGGTCAGCCCAGATGAACAGATGACGAACGAATACCCGGAGGAGGACGGCTACATGTCCCCCTTCGAAGACGAGATTAGCCTCGGACGCAGCGAGTTCAGCATGCACGAGGATCCGTGAGAGCAGGAACGCTGGCGTCGACTTATAGCCACTGCAAAGAGCATGAAAAAGAAGCAGCAGCAACTCCAAGCTGATCAAGACCTGCTCACAGACAGATAGACTGAAGTCCTGGCAGCCGAGGAATATGGACTCGAGCACCACACGGCTGACCGGCCACCTCGTGGCTGGGATAAAGCGGCATACCAGTCCGCATACCAGCCAACACGCCCACGCCAACATACTACGGCCCGGGGCAACAAATCAGGACAGCCAAGATCGATCTACGGATCGCGGGGGGCGCGCCTCGACACACGACGATGACCGTCGCGTCGGACACGCCTTCAACAAGTCCGGTCAGACCGAATATAGCCACCCAGATCAATTCGACCTGCGTAGCCACATAGCCCGGCACGGAGGCGCCGTACACCCCCTCTGCTTCACTAACGAAGTAATGGATCATGAATTCCCAGAAGGGTTCAAACCCGTAAACATCGATTCATACGATGGCACAACAGACCCCGCGGTATGGATCGAAGATTTTCTTCTCCACATCCACATGGCCCTTGGTGACGATCTACACGCCATCAAGTATCTTCCCCTTAAGCTCAATGGACCAGCCAGGCACTGGCTAAACAGCCTGCCAGCAAATTCCATTGGCAGCTGGGAAAACCTGGAAGACGCATTCCTCGACAAATTCCAGGGCACATTGTAATGCCCCGAATTCGATGCGCCAGGTGTCCGCCAGTTATTTGCCGTCGTTGCCATGTCATGTGCTTGCGTGTTGCACTTTGCCATGTCATCATCTGCATTTCATATCATGTCTTCATGTACATCGCATTTGTATACGTGTTCGTCTCATGCATCCGAGCTTTTTCCCCGTTGTCCTTTTGCAATCCGGCACTCCTATGCCCTCCGACGTCCCCCTTTTGCCTCTTTTCATGTGCGGGTGTTAAACTTTCTCGGAATGGCCCGAGGTTTGCCAAGCGGCCTAGGTATAGCACCGGTAGACCGCCTGCCAAGTTTCGTGCCATTTGGAGTCCGTTTGATACCCCAACGGTTAACCGGGTAACCGTAAAAGCCTCTTTTGTGTGCAGCCCAACACCCCTTCCAAAGTGGCCCAATAATCCATCCAAACCCCCTCCATGCTCTCGGTCGTTCGATCACGATCGCGTGGCCGAAAACCGCACTCCATTCGGAGCCTCCTAGCTCCCTCTATCTATAAATAGACCTTCCCCTCCGAAATTTCGGGTCCAAACCGTCTTCTTCCTCTCCCCGCCGCCGGACGAAATTCCCACCGACGGCCGGACATGTCCGCCGCCCCGCAGCCATCCACGGGCCGCCATGTGGCGCCCCCGCGCCCACTTCGCCGCCGAGGCCCGCCGAGCCCGTCTCGAGGCCCTGGGCCCATCTCCGCCGCCTCGCGGGGCCCCGCCGCCGGGATCTCGCGGCGCCCGAGCCGCCGCCCCTCGCCTCATTGGCCTTGCCGTGCGCGCCTGCCGCGCCGGATCCGGCGGGACCGACCCGCCCCGCCATCCTCGACCTCTTGGCGCCTCCTCCGGCCACCGTGACCTGCTTCTCCGGCGAACCTCGTGTTCCGCGCGTCCTGATCCGGATCTGGTTCAGATCCACCAAGCCCCCGATCCAAACGCCTCCGTCCCGGATCGCCCCGTCCACTTTGTCCCCGAGGTGAAATTCCACTAAGTCCCTAGATTTGCAGTATTTTCATGCCATGTTCATCGCATCATAACTCCATGCATACTGCTCCATTCCATGCGTGTAATATGTCAAATTGTTCGCCTCGATGAGTAAATCATTTCATTCCATTGCATCATATTCATTTGAGGCCATCTTGATGCCTGAATCATCGTTGCAAGAGTGCTATGTGATGTTAATCTGCTGAAACTGTTAGAACATGCTCATTTGTCATTTTTGCCATGTTTGATGTGTGCATCCTATGAGGTTGATGTCTACATGAGTTTTGAACTATGTCATGCCATCTTTACAGGGGTGCTATCCATGTATTTTTGTGATTCCTGTAGTGAGTGCATCAAGCTTGTTAAGTAGGGTACTTCTTGCTGTTGTTTTGCTAGGCTGAATCATTATTTGGTGATGCTATGTAAACCTGCTGCTACTAGTCATTCTATGCATAATCTGGAGATGTTCACTAAGGATGTTTTGTTATACATGTCAAGCTCTATCCATCCATGCCCCGTGTTGCATTTATAGCTTGCTGTCCCTTGTTGTAATCTTGCTCCAAAGTTGCTAAATAATGTTTGTCAGCCTGTTAACTTAAGTTCAGTTTTGCCATGAGCTTTGCTAGTGATCCATGCACCCTATGAACTTGCTCTTGCCATTCTTAGCTTCATAAACATGTCTTCTTACTATTAGTTGCCTTGCCATGCCATTTATTGCTCTGTAGTGAGTGGTTCAAGCTCACCAACATGCCTACTTATTGTTGTTCCTGCCATGTATGAATCTGTAATATAACTTGCCATGTTTACATGAGTGCCATCATATCTTCTGATCCTTTTTGGCTCATGGTCAGTAAAGGACATTTGTTCTATGCAATTAGTAGATTCATGCCATGCCTTTGTTTGCCATGATAATTTCCTGTAACATGTTGTTTGATAGCTCTAAACATTGCAACCTGATGTTATTTCTGCCAAGTCTGTCAACTGTTATTATTTGCAATCTTGCCATGTCTTTTTGAGCATGTTCTAGTGATTTCTGGAGATAGCTCAGTGTTCATGTTTTATCATGCTTTACCTGTACTTCATGCCCATGCCTTTTGTTCTTACATTGAGATGCTGTAGCATAGTGTTTTGATGCTTGCAATTTGCCTAGTTGCTATTTTGGACAGCTTGTCCTTTAAACTTGTACAGGGTGTATGTGTTGATCCGTTGCTCCGTTTTGAGTGTGCTCTATATGAAACTTGCTTAGAATTGCATGTAGCTTCATATTATCATGTTGCATCCTTGTTTTGAGGTGTTTGCGTGATGTTTGGATGCATTTTGTATCAATGCCATGCTTATCTTGTTTTGCTCATATCTTCTAGGCCGTAGCTCCGAATCTAATGAACTTTATATGTAACTTGACTAGAATTTCGTGTAGATCATCATGGTTCATCTTAACTTGCTGTTTAACAACTTGAACATAAGGTTTATTCAGATCTGGACCAATTTCGAAATTTACATATGAGGGCTTACCGGAATTGTTATATGTTGTTCCCGGCCTCATTTAAACTTGCTTTGATGTGTTGCTCTTGTTTGCATCATCTCTTGCCATGAGTAGCCTCATCTAGATTTGTCATGCATCATGCTTGTTGTGCATCATGTCTTGTTCATGTGTGATGTGTTTACCATGTTGTGTGCTTCTTCTCGATAGTTTCCGTTTCGTTGCGATCGTGAGGATTCGTTCGTCTACGCTTGGTTCGTCTTCGTGGCTTCATCTTCTTCAAGGACTCGTTCTTCCTCCTTGCGGGATTTCAGGCAAGATGACCGTCACCTTGGATCTCATTACTATCATTGCTATGCTAGTTGCTTCGTTCTATCGCTATGCTGCGTTACCTATCACTTGCTTATCAAGCCTCCCAAATTGCCATGAACCTCTAACCTTTGTCACCCTTCCTAGCAAACCGTTGTGTGGCTATGTTACCTCTTTGCTCAGCCCTCTTATAGCGTTGCTAGTTGCAGGTGAAGTTGAAGATTGCTCCATGGTGGACAGGATTTTGGTTGGGATATCACAATATCTCTTATATTATTAATGCATCTATATACTTGGTAAAGGGTGGAAGGCTCGGCCTTATGCCTGGTGTTTTGTTCCACTCTTGCCGCCTAGTTTCCGTCATATCGGTATTATGTTCCCGGATTTTGCGTCCCTAACGCGGTTGGGTGATTTATGGGACCCCTTGACGATTCGCTTTGAATAAGACTCCTCCAAAGAAGGCCCAACCTTGGTTTTACCATTTGCCTCACCACCACCTACTTTTCCCTTGGGAGTCGCTCTCTCGAGGGTCATCTTTATTAAGCCCCCGGGCGGTGCTTCTCTAAGTGCTGGTCCTAACCGAGCTGATCTGCTGGGCCACCTTGAGGCAACTCGAGGGCTGGTTTTACTCGTAGCTAGTCTCATCCGGTGTTGCCCTGAGAACGAGATATGTGCAGCTCCTATCGGGATTGTCGGCGCATTGGGCGGCTTTGCTGGTCTTGTTTTATTGTTGTCGAAATGTCTTGTAGCCGGATTCCGAGACTGATTGGGTCTTCCCGGGAGAAGGAATATCCTTCGTTGATCGCGAGAGCTTATCATGGGCTAAGTTGGGACACCTGCAGGTATAAACTTTCGAGAGCCGTGCCCGCGGTTATGTGGCAGATGGGAATTTGTTAATATCCGGTTGTAGTAAACTTGAAGTAAACTCTTCTAAAATACACCAACTGTAATGCGTAACCGTGAGTGTCTCTTTTGGGGTTATCGAGAGGAGAACACGGTTTATGGGTTATGTCTGACGTAAGTAGGAGTTCAGGATCACTTCTTGATCATTACTAGTTGACGACCGTTCCTTTGTTTCTCTTCTCGCTCTCATTTGCATATGTTAGCCACCATATATGCTTAGTCGCTGCTGCAACCTCACCACTTTACCCTTCCTTTCCCATTAAGCTTTGCTAGTCTTGATACCCATGGTAATGGGATTGCTGAGTCCTCGTGGCTCATAGATTATTACACCAACAGTTGCAGGTACAGGTTATGCGATGATCATGACGTGAGAGCGATGTTACTTGTTTTGGAGTTCTTCTTCTGCTTCTTCGATCAGGGGATAGGTTCGGTCGGTAGCCTGGCTAGCAGGTGGATATTGTTTGAGTTTGGTTTATGTTTCATCCGTAGTCGGATGTTGATCTTGTATGTTGTATTGTTGTATTCATGTGACATTGTATGTATTGGATGTATCCCCACTATTATGTAATGTTGATGTAATGATATCCACCTTGCAAAAGCGTCTTCAAGATGCGCTTCTATCCTTGGTGGGACCTTCGAGTTCCTTTAGGATAGGGTCGCATCTTGGGCGTGACAAGTTGGTATCAGAGCCTCGACCGACCCTAGGAGCCCCCTTGTTTGATCGTGTAGTTTGGCCGTTGTTGAGTCTAGAAAAAAACTGTTTTTGGAGTCTAGTTATATCGAGAGTAGGAATTCTTTTACTCCTCAGCCCCTTAAATCGCTCTCCGTAAGGAATCTTGACGTAGGTGTTTTGAACTACTCCTCTTCCCCTTCAAATTTTTCTTTAGGTTCACGCAGTTGGTTTTCCGGTAGTTGTTCCTCAGCTCTTTTTATCCGGTGCATTTCTCGTCAAGTCGACTCGAACCCCTTCATCTTTGCAAATTCAATCCTCAGTTGTCTTATTTTCCCACCCGCCCACCCTTTTTCTCCTTGGAACCGGAGTCCGTAATCGGTTATCCATCCTACTCGTGCGAAGTCTTTGCTTTCTTTCCTCAATGATTTCAACTGGTGTTTTTCTCTTCAAGATATTAAATCGGTTTCCCTTCCAAGTTGTCTTTGTTTTCCGCCTCCCACCCTATTATTCCCGGAGTTCGAGTTTCTTCCGACCATCAATTCCATTCGTGTGGAGCCTCTTGATCTTCCCTCAATTATTTCAACCGTGAATTCTCGCCTTGTTCGTCATTCTTCATCCCTTTCTTTTTCCGGTGCACTCAATTCAAGTTTTTCGGTGTTGATCATATTGTTTTCCTTGGATCAAGTGTTCTCCTTGCTTATTTGCCTCTCGCCATTCAATCATTCCGGAGTTCAAGACATCTCGAGATTAAATCGTGTTCGAATTAACTCGAGGTTGTCACCTCATTTAAATATTCCAATCATCCCAGTGCATCATCTATCTCTTCAACAATCCCTTTCCAACGGTGTTTTTTTCTTTTAGTGGGCCCTAACCCACAGGTCTTTTTCCAGGATCTTACCTGACTCTTCTGATTTTCCCGGAGTTATTCTCAAATCCTTTTCGAAGTTTGACGTAAGTATGAATTTCATCAGTCAGACACCTTTCCAAGGTCGATTCCAAATCTTTTTCATCGTCGGTTCAACCTCTTCGCTTTTCGTTCTCCCGGAGTGCCTCAACAAATTTTGGCGGTGTTTCTCGTCATCATTTGAAGACAGAAGAAGAGTTCCTTCCAAATCTTGTCCGTTCTCTCGAAGTTTCGTGGTTCTAGCTTCATGTTATCCTCGCGAATTATTCCATTTATCAGATAGTCTTTTCTTACACATCCGGAGTATGTCAGAAGTTGTTTTCCCGTTTCTTTTCATCGGAGGCCATCGTTCCAGAAGAATTCTTCGTCCTCACATTTCAGCTACCGTTATCCAATTATTCTGTGCTTGGTTCAAGTATTCTTCAATCAGTTCGCGATCCCTTCGTTATCTTGTCTCTTAATTCCCTCAAGTATCTTTGTGCTTTTATAATTCTTCCCAGCGATTCGTTCTCTTTCATTAGTCAGTTGTGAATTCTTACGGTGGTTCGTTCAAGATTCTTTTTCTTTGATTATCATATATTCATTCGTTCTTTTCAACCCTACCGGTGGTTCATGAAGACCTTCTCAAGTCTGCAATATGTCACTTCTTAATCCTTTTTCAAGAAGAATAAGTAGTATGCAAAATCCATTGCTTGTCATCAATTTAATTTGATGAAGGTTAAGCATACAATAAATCTTATTCTTATTTCCTCCAAGTGTTTAATGCCCTCCTTCAGAGTTTGTTCGTCATGAATAAATTCTAGTTCCAAGTCTTTCCATCTTTTCTTTTTCGGAGTTTAAATTTCCTCGGCCATTTCGTCGGAACCTCCTTCTAAATCACCGCAAGGTTTTAATCTTATTCTTTTCAAGCTTCAATTCGATGTCATCATCCTTTTATTACCGGAGTTTTTCTTGGTGGTTCTTCATGATTTAATTCATTCTTCAAGAGTTCATCAAGATTATAGTTGGTGGAGCTCAAGTATCCTTCTTCTTGCTTCTCAAAGTGCAAATAATTCTCCGTATTATTTTGAAGTGGAGTTTTGCATTTCTTAGTTCTTCTCAGCCTTTCAATCATTTCCGTTTGCGGCCGGTTATCACCTCATTAATTTCGAGATGTTTTCCATAAGTCCACAACAAGCTTATTCTTTCGTGGTTGATTTTCTCAACAACTCCGTTCAATCCTTCTTCTAAGGTTGCTTTCAATTCCATTCGTGGCACAAGTTGTCATTTTCTTCTCCGTTCTTTTCATTCAACTCTTTCAATTCTTTCCGGAGGGTTTTGTGTCATGTCTTCATCAAGTATCATTCCATCCTCTCAGGTTTTTGTTCTATTCCTTCCCTTTTTAGCGGAGTGCTGCCTAAATCCTTTCAGTCTTATTCGTTTCTTATCTCGTTCTAACCGGAGTGGTTTCATAGTCTATCTGATTTTGTGAGCTTTAGATTCTCGTCATTCTCGTCGTTCCCCTCGTCTTCTCTAGTGCTCTCGATTCTTTGCTTCTTCTCTTGAGTTCTTGTTTCACCTCATCCCTTTTTCCGTCCGTCTCGGTCCTAAGATCTCGGGACGAGATCTCTTGTTAGTGGAGGAGTGTTGTAATGCCCCGGATTCGATGCGCCAGGTGTCCGCCAGTTATTTGCCATCGTTGCCATGTCATGTGCTTGCGTGTAGCACTTTGCCATGTCATCATCTGCATTTCATATCATGTCTTCATGTACATCGCATTTGTATACGTGTTCGTCTCATGCATCCGAGCTTTTTCCCCGTTGTCCGTTTTGCAATCCGGCACTCCTATGCCCTCCGACGCCCCCTTTTGCCTCTTTTCATGTGCGGGTGTTAAACTTTCTCGGAATGGCCCGAGGTTTGCCAAGCGGCCTAGGTATAGCACCGGTAGACCGCCTGTCAAGTTTCGTGCCATTTGGAGTCCGTTTGATACCCCAACGGTTAACCGGGTAACCGTAAAAGCCTCTTTTGTGTGCAGCCCAACACCCCTTCCAAAGTGGCCCAATAATCCATCCAAACCCCCTCCATGCTCTCGGTCGTTCGATCACGATCGCGTGGCCGAAATCCGCACTCCATTTGGAGCCTCCTAGCTCCCTCTATCTATAAATAGACCTCCCCCTCCGAAATTTCGGGTCCAAACCGTCTTCTTCCTCTCCCCGCCGCCGGACGAAATTCCCACCGACGGCCGGACATGTCCGCCGCCCCCGCAGCCATCCACGGGCCTCCACGTGGCGCCCGCGCCAGCCGCCGCCGAGGCCCGCTGAGCCCGTCTGGGGCCCATGGGCCCATCTCCGCCGCCTCCCGGGGCCCGCCGCCGGGATCTCGCTGGCGCCCGAGGCAGCCGCCCTCGCCTCGCCGGCCGGCGCGCGCCGCCATCAGGCCGGATCCGGGCGGGACCGACCCGGCCCCGCCATCCCCGACCCCGCCGGCGCCTCCTCCGGCCATCGTGACCTGCTTCTCCGGCGAACCTCGTGTTCCGCGCGTCCCGATCCGGATCTGATCAGATCCACCAAGCCCCCGATCCAAACGCCTCCGTCCCGGATCGCCCCGTCCACTTTGTCCCCGAGGTGAAATTCCACTAAGTCCCTAGATTTGAAGTATTTTCATGCCATGTGCATCGCATCATAACTCCATGCATACTGCTCCGTTTCATGCGTGTAATATGTCAAATTGTTCGCCTCGATGAGTACATCACTTCATTCCATTGCGTCATATTCATTTGAGGTCATATTGATGCCTGAATCATCGTTGCAAGAGTGCTATGTGATGTTAATCTGCTGAAACTGTTAGAACATGCTTATTTGTCATTTTTGCCATGTTTGATGTGTGCATCCTATGAGGTTGATGTCTACATGAGTTTTGAACTATGTCATGCCATCTTTACAGGGGTGCTATCCATGTATTTTTGTGATTCCTGTAGTGAGTGCATCAAGCTTGTTAAGTAGGGTACTTGCTGTTGCTGTTTTGCTAGGCTGAATCTGTTATTTGGTGATGCTATGTAAACCTGCTGCTACTAGTCATTCTATGCATAATCTGTAGATGTTCACTAAGGATGTTTTGTTATACATGTCATGATCTATCCATCCATGCCCCTTGTTGCATTTATAGATTGATGTACCTTGTTGTAATCTTGCTCCAAAGTTGCTAAATAATGTTTATGTCAGCCTGTTAACTTTAAGTTCAGTTTTGCCATGAGCTTTTCTAGTGATCCATGCACCCTATGAACTTGCTCTTGCCATTCTTAGCTTCATAAACATGTCTTCTTACTGTGAGTTGCCTTTCCATGCCATTTATTGCTCTGTAGTGAGTGGTTCAAGCTCACCAACATGCCTACTTATTGTTGTTCCTGCCATGTATGAATCTGTAATATAACTTGCCATGTTTACATGAGTGCCATCATATCTTCTGATCCTTTTTGGCTCATGGTCAGTAAAGGAAATTTGTTCTATGCAATTAGTATATTCATGCCATGCCTTTGTTTGCCATGATAATTTCCTGTAACATGTTGTTTGATAGCTCTAAACATTGCAACCTGATGTTATTTCTGCCAAGTCTGTCAACTGTTATTATTTGCAATCTTGACATGTCTTTTTGAGCATGTTCTAGTGATTTCTGGAGATAGCTCAGTGTTCATGTTTTATCATGCTTTACCTGTACTTCATGCCCATGCCTTTTTTTCTTACATTGAGATGCTGTAGCATAGTGTTTTGATGCTTGCAATTTGCCTAGTTGCTGTTTTGGACAGCTTGTCCTTTAAACTTGTATAGGGTGTATGTGTTGATCCGTTGCTCCGTTTTGAGTGTGCTCTATATGAAACTTGCTTAGAATTGCATGTAGCTTCATATTATCATGTTGCATCCTTGTTTTGAGGTGTTTGCGTGATGTTTGAATGCATTTTGTATCAATGCCATGCTTATCTTGTTTTGCTCATATCTTATAGGTCGTACCTCCGAATCTAATGAACTTTATATGTAACTTGACTAGAATTTCGTGTAGATAATCATGGTGCATCTTAACTTGCTGTTTAACAACTTGAACATAAGGTTTATTCAGATCTGGACCAATTTCGAAATTTACATATGAGGGCTTACCGGAATTGTTATATGTTGTTCCCGGCCTCATTTAAACTTGCTTTGATGTGTTGCTCTTGTTTGCATCATCTCTTGCCATGAGTAGCCTCATATAGATTTGTCATGCATCATGCTTGTTGTGCATCATGTCTTGTTCATGTGTGGTGTGTTTACCATGTTGTGTGCTTCTTCTCGATAGTTTCCGTTTCGTTGCGATCGTGAGGATTCGTTCGTCTACGCTTGGTTCGTCTTCGTGGCTTCATCTTCTTCAAGGACTCGTTCTTCTTCCTTGCGGGATTTCAGGCAAGATGACCGTCACCTTGGATCTCATTACTATCATTGCTATGCTAGTTGCTTCGTTCTATCGCTATGCTGCGTTACCTATCACTTGCTTATCAAGCCTCCCGAATTGCCATGAACCTCTAACCTTTATCACCCTTCCTAGCAAACCGTTGTGTGGCTATGTTACCGCTTTGCTCAGCCCTCTTATAGCGTTGCTAGTTGCAGGTAAATTGAAGATTGCTCCATGGTGGACATGATTTTGGTTGGGTTATCACAATATCTCTTATATTATTAATGCATCTATATACTTGGTAAAGGGTGGAAGGCTCGGCCTTATGCCTGGTGTTTTGTTCCACTCTTGCCGCCCTAGTTTCCGTCATATCGGTATTATGTTCCCGGATTTTGCGTCCCTAACGCGGTTGGGTGATTTATGGGACCCCCTTGACAGTTCGCTTTGAATAAGACTCCTCCAACAAGGCCCAACCTTGGTTTTACCATTTGCCTCACCACCACCTACTTTTCCCTTGGGAGTCACTCTCTCGGGTCATCTTTATTTAGCCCCGGGCGGTGCTTCTCTAAGTGCTGGTCCGAACAGAAGCTACTCATGGGCCACCTTGAGGCAACACGAGGGCTGGTTTTACTCGTAGCTAGTCTCATCCGTGTTGCCACGAGAACGAGATATGTGCAGCTCCTATCGGGATTGTCGGCGATCGGGCGGCTTTGCTGGTCTTGTTTTATTGCTGTCGAAATGTCTTGTAGCCGGATTCCGAGACTGATCGGGTCTTCCGGGAGAAGGAATATCCTTCGTTGATCACGAGAGCTTATCATGGGCTAAGTTGGGACACCCTGCAGGTATAAACTTTCGAGAGCCGTGCTGCGGTTATGTGGCAGATGGGAATTTGTTAATATCCGGTTGTAGTAAACTTGAAGTAAACTCTTCTAAAATACACCAACCGTAAAGCGTAACTGTGAGTGTCTCTTTTCGGGTTGATCGAGAGGAGAACACGGTTTCGGGTTATGTCGACGTAAGTAGGAGTTCAGGATCACTTCTTGATCATTACTAGTTGACGACCGTTCCTTTGTTTCTCTTCTCGCTCTCATTTGCATATGTTAGCCACCATATATGCTTAGTCGCTGCCTGGGCTAGCAGGGTGGACGATCATGACGTGAGAGCGATGTTACTTGTTTTGGAGTTCTTCTTCTGCTTCTTCGATCAGGGAAAGGTTCCAGGTCGGCAGCCTGGGCTAGCATGGTGGATATTGTTTGAGTTTCTGTTTATGTTTCATCCGTAGTCGGATGTTGATCTTGTATGTTGTATTGTTGTATTCATGTAACATTGTATGTATTGGATGTATCCCCACTATTATATAATGTTGATGTAATGATATCCACCTTGCAAAAGCGTCTTCAAGATGCGCTTCTATCCTTGGTGGGACCTTCGAGTTCCTTTAGGATAGGGTCGCATCTTGGGCGTGACACACATATGTGCGACCACCCGACGCCGATGACTTGAGCCACATTACTCAATAGCTCAGAGAGTCAGCCAGGAAATTCTGGACTCGGTTCCTAACTAAGAAGAACCAAATAGTTGACTGTCCGGACGCCGAAGCCCTGGCGGCTTTCAAGCATAATATCCGTTATGAGTGGCTCGCTCGACACCTCGGCCAGGAAAAACCCAAGTCCATGGCAGCTCTCACAACACTAATGACCCGCATTTGCGCGGGCGAGGACAGTTGGTTGGCCCGCAGGAGCACTACGCCACAGTCTGGCAATTCAGATGGCCGTGACAATAACGGCAAGCCACGGCGTAACGGACATAAGCGACGGAACAACGGCGACAGCACTGAAGACACGGCAGTCAATGCCGGATTCAGTGGATCCAAGCCCGGTCAACGAAAGAAGCCGTTCAACAGAAATAATCAGGGACCGTCCAGTCTGGACCGCATACTGGAGCGCTCGTGCCAAATTCATGGCACACAGGACAAGCCAGCCAACCACACCAATAGAGATTGCTGGGTATTCAAACAGGCCGGAAAGATAAACGCCGAAGACACGGACAAGGGGCTGCACAGCGACGATGACGAGGAGCCCGGACATCCGAACACAGGGGGACAGAAGAAATTTCCCCCCAGGTGAAACGGTCAACATGATCTACGTCACGCACATCCCCAAGCGGGAATGGAAGCGGGCAGCCAGTCGCCCCCAAATTCAACCCTTGGTCAGCTTGCCCGATCATCTTTGATCGTAGGGATCACCCTACTAGCATCCGTCACGGCGGCTCGGCCGCATTGGTCCTAGACCCAATTATTGACGGATTCCACCTCACGCGCGTCCTTATGGACGGCTGCAGTAGCCTGAACCTGCTTTATCAGGACACAGTGCGCAAAATGGGCATTGACCCTTCAAGGATCAAGCCCACTAAAACCACCTTTAAAGGTGTAATTCCCAGAGTAGAGGCCCGCTGTACGGGCTCTATAACATTGGAAGTGGTCTTCGGATCTCCGGACAACTTCCGAAGCGAAGAGTTAATCTTCGACATCGTCCCTTTCCGCAGTGGTTACCATGCACTGCTCGGACGAACTGCATTCGCCAGATTCAATGCGGTACCACACTACGCATACCTCAAGCTCAAGATGCCAGGACCACGCGGGGTCATAACGGTGAACGAAAACATGGATCGCTCCCTGCGAACAGAAGAACATACTGCAGCCCTTGCGGTGGAAGTACAATGCGGCCTTTTCTGACAAACCAATCCGGCGACAACAACTTCGAGCACATTCAAGCGAGTCCGGAGCACCCCGCAACAGGATAATCAGGCACGCCAAGAGCGTGACTAGCAGTCCGGCCTCCGCTTAAGCCCCATAAAAGCAGCGTTCGTGCCACGTGCACACAATTACGCACTTAAAATACCATGGGCATAGGCGGAGGCGCATCAACGACTCAGTCAATAGTGCGGGTAGCCGCCAAATACTTTGATACTCTTTCCCTCTTACCTTTCAGGACACCGCGTTGGCGCAGCATCCTCAAAAGCCGAATTGTCGGACTTATAGGGAAGAGACATCCACGGAGGCAAAAGACGTTGTGCGCAGAAGGAAATACACAGGTGGAGTCTATTTACGATAATTATACCTGCTATATCTATCCGAACACAGCCTACCCCTGGATAGGACATGTCAAATAGTCCTATTTTATCTCTGCTTAACGCATCCATTGTAAATGTACGCTTAAACGTATTTTTCGTCAATGTGAGATTATACATAGCGTCAGCTTATTATTCTTATCTGAGCATTTTTCTCTTATAAATGTTTATTTGATATTGCATCCGTACACCTTGGTACGGCCGGTTTGCCAGGGGCTTCTTATGGCGCCCCGCTATATGGCAACTAAAAGTCTGAACACTTTCAACAGTGCGGCACCCCGAACTTATAGCACTATATGCATTAGCTCCGAATCGTGTCTTGGGTCTACAGTTGGGATAGCCCGGCTCCCTTGTTTTGGTGCCTTACGTTCCATTATATCGGCTAAGGTAGCGCAGGGAGAACTATTGCGATTGTGTCCCGGTTCTTCCGGACGAGCACCTCAGTAGAGAAAGCTGAAAACTGACCGGCATGATGTGGCGAGAGCTGGTCGCTGTTCGAGAGGTTCTAAAATCCTTAAAGATTTTCCGCTTTAGGCAATAAATCAGCTTCGTCCGATCTAGGCGTGTATAGCGCCCCGATTCGGTCTTCCGAATTCTAGGGGCTTCGCCGAAATTTAAAATTGTAGACTTCTATGGCTAAGTGAAAGTTTTAAAGCCGCATAGTCCGATTGCCTGGTTCGCTGCGCCGGACACCTCCTTAAGGGACCAAACATTTGGGTAAAGAGTGTCCGGGTTTTCCACGAACACCCCAATGCTAGTCACGCGGGGGCGGAAGCCGACGACTGGCCTACTTTCAGGATTTTATAAACAGCCGCACAGAAGGTAATATTTTAAATAACAAAAGCGCTACATAGCGCAAGTAACTTCGTCTTTAATTACAAACACGACAGAAGTGAATTTATTCAAATATGGCGTCCTTGGTACACTCATCGGCGACGAGACGAGCACCCTTCATCACGCCATCATAGTACATTTCAGGATGGCGGTGCACCTTGCCCTCCGGCGGCCCGTCTTTGACCAGCTTCTCCGCATCCAGCTTGCCCCAATGCACCTTGACGCGGGCAAGGGCCCGGCGGGCACCGTCAATGCAAACGAATCGCTTGATCACCTCAAGCCGCGGACAGGCATCCACCATCCGCATGATCATGCCGAAGTAGCTAGTGGGCAGGAGCTCACCAGGCCACATCCGGACTATGAAATCTTTCATAGCCACTTCGGCCGCCCTGTGGAGTTCGACCAACTGCTTCAGTTGGTCACTCAGAGGCGTTGGGTGTTCGGCCCCAGCATACTGGGACCAGAATAACTTCTCCGTTGAGCTCCCCTCCTGGTCACAGTAGAACTCTGCGGCGTCAGATACGCTGCATGGCAGATCTGCCAATGCCCCTGGAGAGCTCTGAATCTAAGTAAGTAAAAGAAACGCCTCCTCCACAGAACTTCTTACCCGCTGCTATCTTTTTGGCCTCCTGGATTTCCCGCTCTGCCTTCTCGGCCTCAGCCTTGGCGTCTCTTACACTTTCAAGGGCCTTCACAAGCTCGACCTCTTTCGCCTTCAGATCATGCTCCATGGACTCGAACTTCTTGCCGAGGTCCTGGAGCTCCTGCTGTACCTCGCCCACTCTAGCACTTTGCTTTTCCCGCTCCTTGCATTCCAAGGCCGCTTTGTTTTTGGCCTCGGACAGCGCTTCCTTCAGGGACGCCACTTCAGTGGTGGCCCCTGTTAAACAGTCATGACGCTTTGGCGTTAGATTGACACATTTTGCTTATCTTTAAATACACATACAAACGGGGAATCACTTACCTTCATTCTCCTCGAGCTTCCTCTTCGTGAGGCTGAGCTCTCCATGCGCCTGCTCCAGGTCCCGCTTTAGTTCGGTAACCTCGGCAGTACGGTCAGCAGCAGCAAGCAGCACAGCCTGCTTATTCACAACAATGCTTATTATTAGACTCCTGCGCATTATAATTGACCCTCCGTTTGGCTTTTCCTTCCGAACGCCAGACAGAGTATCAGGGGCTACTACCTATTGGGTGATAATCTCATACATTTTTTTACTTACCTCAAAGCCCGTTAGGAGGCTTGTGCAGGCTTCGGTCAGTCCGCTTTTGGCGGACAGAACCTTTTGAATCACCGCACTCATAAGAGTACGATGCTCTTCTTCCATGGAAGCGCCTCGAAGCGCTTCCACCAGGCTATCCAGCGTCGTTGATGCGACGGGAGTCCTCGGCACGGGTGGCTCGCCCTCCCTAACGAGGGACTGCCCGCCTAAGTCCGGAACCGTCGGAGGTTCCGAAACAGTGTTCGGTCGAGAGTCCGCCTTGTTGCGGCTCTCATCGACGCGATCTGCGGGAATCTTGAACCCCGCATGTCCGACGTTCGGGGGTCCGCCTTGGGGCATCTCCAGGGTCACCTCCCCTATTCGGGGAGCCTGCGGGACAACACCTCTGTGTCATCTGCATGCTGAGGAGTGGTGGCCGTCGGGAGCGAGTTCATCTCTGAAGAACTCAGAGACCCATCCGAAGACGACACCGCCGGATGAGTCCGGGCCGGACTACGTCAATATTCGGCGTTATTAAACAATTATGAAGTGAAAACCACGATAGATTGCGGACACTTACGATCGCGCCGGGGGCTTCCCCAAGGGCAGCCACCCCTCATCGCTGTGAGCGGCCATGGTGGAGTAG
Organism: Aegilops longissima; assembly: GCA_021605205.1. NCBI lineage: Eukaryota > Viridiplantae > Streptophyta > Magnoliopsida > Poales > Poaceae > Aegilops > Aegilops longissima. The sequence goes on along the minus strand of CM038677.1, from coordinate 136,909,471 downwards.
TCCGGAAGGGATGTTTTCCCTTCTTGGGCGCTGACCTCCCCTCCGGGGCGGCTTTTCTCTTCTTCTCCCCCTAGTGCGGGGAGGTGGAGTTTCTTCTTGATTCCCCCGCCTCCGCGGGAGGAATGTGTCTCGTCGTCATCGGACGATAGAGGAATAACGGCCTTGCGCCGAGGGCCTTTTCCGGCCCCCTGGCCCGCTTCGCCGGGCCCCTCATCCTTCCCGGATGGGGCGTATTCTTCTTCTTCCTCCTCCCCTTCGTGGGAGGAGTCCGCCTCGTCGTCTTTGGGCGAGGCCTCGGACGCAACCTTACGCCGGGGACCCTTCCTGGTCCCCGAGGCCTTCTTTTCGGCCTTCTTCTCCGGCACCTTGTACTGTGCCGGGACTAGCATCTCCATCAGGAGAGCATCCGCTGGATCTTCCGGCAACGGAGCCGGACAGTCAATCTGCTCCGCTGTCTTCACATAATCCTGAGGCAAATATACTTAAAAACTACCCCCATGAATGTGTTGGGAAAAAACTAAACCCAGTGGTGGTCCCAAAACTCACCGGATTCTGGGGCCGCGCTGCATGAAGTCCGCGGTCCTCGGACGTGGGAGGAGGTACTTCGGAGTCCTTGAACAACACTTTCCATGCGCCTTTGTGCGTCATGCCGTAGAGCTTCCGGAGCGTATGTGTTCGGCTGGGACAAACTCCCACAGATTTATTGCCCGCCTTTGGCAGGGCAGGATCCGGCGAACGAGCATGACCTGGATCACATTGACAAGCTTGATGTTCTTGTCCTTCATGCTTTTGATGCATGTCTGGAGTCCGGCCAGCTCCGTGGAATCGCCCCAGGACAGGCCCTTCTTTTCCCAGGAGGTGAGACGCATAGGGATTCCGGATCGGAACTCGGGGGGCCGCCGCCCAGTTGGCGCCGCACGGCTCGGTGATGTAGAACCACCCCGATTGCCATCCTTTTACGGTCTCTGCGAAGGAGCCGTCCAGCCAGGTGACGTTAGGCATCTTGCCCACCATGGCCCCTCCGCACTCCGCTTGTTGGCCGCGTACAATCTTCTGCTTCACGCAGAAGACTTGCAGCCACAGGCCAAAGTGAGGCCGGATGCGGAGGAAAGCCTCGCAAACGATGATGAACGCCGAGATGTTGAGGATGAAATTTGGGGCTAGATCGTGGAAATCTAGCCCATAGTAGAACATGAGCCCGCGGACGAAGGGATGGAGTGGAAATCCCAGTCCACGGATGAAGTGGCGATGAACACGACTCTCTCATGGGGTCCTGGAGTCGGAATGACCTGCCCAGCATCCGGTAGCCGGTGCGCTATGTCTGCGGCCAAGTATCCGGCCGCCCGAAGATCTGTGATGTGCTTCTCCTCGATGGTGGAAGCCACCCACTTGCCTCCTGCTCCGGACATGTCTAGCTTGGGCGATGGAGCTCGAGGGGGCAAGAGTGGGTAGAGAAGGGAGAAGGCGTGGGTAAAAATGAGGAAATCTTATCCCTTTATAGAGGCGACGAAAGCGGTGCACCTCCCCACTTGCCTGTTGAGCATCGCTTGCTTCCCAAGCGCCACGATTAATGACGTGGTGGGACTACCCGTACCCGTATTGATGAGAATCCCGTAATGAGGGGGCATGATCTCTGCTTTGACAAGACGTGTCAAGGAAACCGCCTCGCAATATGCGCTATGGCTGGTTGTGGAAGGACGGTTAGAATAATAACTTGACCGTAGTGACACGTCGCGCTGCCTAAAAAAGTTGTCAGCAGATTGCATTTGTGAAACATTATTCTCTCTACGGTGGCATACGAGGATCATCTTATGGGTCCGGACACAGTTTAAGTGTTCAACAATTACATTGGAGTATTCGGAGGAGGAACCCGCCCTGCAATGCCGAAGACAAGACTGCGCGCCAGACTCATCGTCGTTGAAGCCTGGTTCAGGGGCTACTGAGGGAGTCCCGGATTAGGGGGTATCCGGACAGCTGGACTGTGTGCAACATCCGGACTATTGAAGCGTGAAGATACAAGACTCAAGACTTCAGCCCGGGTCCGGATGGGACTTTCCTTGGCATGGAAGGCAAGCTTGGCGATCCGGATATTATATTTCCTTCCTTGTAACCGACTCCATGTAAATTCCTAGCCCTCTCCGGTGTCTATATAAACCGGAGAGGTTGGTCCTTAGAAGGCCGATCACAATTACAATCATACCATCATAGGCTAGCTCCTAGGGTTTAGCCTCTACGATCTCGTGGTAGATCTACTCTTGTACTACCCATATCATCAATATTAATCAAGCAGGAAGTAGGGTTTTACCTCCATCGAGAGGGCCCGAACCTGGGTAAACATCTGTGTCCCTTGCTTCCTGTTACCATCAGCCTTGAGCACAGATCGGGACCCCCTACCCGAGATCCGTCGGTTTTGACACCGACAGCAACCCCGAAGTGACAATAATCGGGACCACTCCCAGTGATGACCATAGTTTGAGGAGTTCATGTATTCACTATGTGCTAATGCTCTGTTCAGGGTTCTCTATTAAAAGGAGGCCTTAATATCCCTTAGTTTCCATTAGGACCCCACTGCCACTGGAGGGTAGGACAGAAGATGTCATGCAAGTTCTTTTCCATAAGCATGTATGACTATATTCGGAATACATGCCTACATTACATTGATGAATTGGAGCTAGTTCTGTGTCACGCTATGTTATGACTGTTACATGATGAACCGCATCCGGCATAATTATCCATCACCGATCCAATGCCTACGAGTTTTCCCTATATTGGTTCTCGTTATTTACTTTCCCGTTGCTATTGTTACAATCACTACAAAATACCAAAAATATTACTTTTGCTTCCGTTACTTTTTATTACCGTTACCACTACTATCATATTACTTTGCTACTAAATACTTTGCTGCAGATACTAAGTTATCCAGGTGTGGCTGAATTGACAACTCAGTTGCTAATACTTGAGAATATTCTTTGGCTCCCCTTGTGTCGAATCAATAAATTTGGGTTGAATACTCTACCCTCGAAAACTGTTGCGATCCCCTATACTTGTGGGTTATCAAGACTATTTTCTGGCGCCGTTTCCGGGGAGCATAGCTCTATTATTTGAGTCACTTGGGATTTATATCTGCTGATCACTATGAAGAACATGAAAGACGCTAAGACAACAATTTATCCCTCAACTACGAGGGGAGGTAAGGAACTGCCATCTAGCTCTGCACTTGATTCTGTTTTGAGTAAGCTTGCGACACCTAAACCTGCCTCTGTTTTTCGTTCTGATATGTTGCATGTTATTGATGATGCCACTTCTGCTATGCATGATACTTGTGATGAAACTACTTCTATGCTTGATACTACTGTGCCCCTTAGTGAATTTCTTGATGAACAAATTGCTAGGGATAGAGAGAAAGAAATTATTGAAACTGATTATATTGATGAAAGTGATGATGAAGATATGCCTGTTATTCATGAGGGTTATATTATTGATAAATAAGCTTCTGCAACTATTTTAGCTTGCAAAGATAGATATGAACTCAAGAGGTTATTAATTAAATGGAATCAGCAATCTCTTAATGATAGAATGAGACCTAACCCTGCTTTTGCAACTTCACCTATTTGTGTTGCCGATAAGGATTATGAATTCTCTGTTGATCCTGATATAATTACTTTGGTTGAATCTGATCCTTTTCATGGCCATGAATCTGAAATTGTTGTGGCACATCTTACTAAATTAAATGATATAGCCACCTTGTTCACTAATGATGAGAGATCTCGCTACTTTTATATCCTTTAAATATTTCCGTTCTCATTAAAGGGTGATGCTAAGATATGGTTTAATTCTCTTGATCCTGGTTGTGTGCGTAGTCCCCAGGATATGATTCATTACTTCTCTGCTAAATATTTCCCTACTCATAAGAAACAAGCTACTTTGAGGGAAATATACAACTTTGTGCAAATTGAAGAAGAGAGTCTCCCACAAGCTTGGGGGAGGCTTCTCAAGTTACTTAATGCCTTGCCTGATCATCCTCTCAAGAAAAATGAAATACTTGATATCTTTTATAATGGACTAACCGATGCTTCCAGAGATTACCTGGATAGTTGTCTTGGTTCTGTTTTCAGGGAAAGAACAACAGATGAAGCTGAAATTTTATTAAATAATATGTTGACAAATGAAAATAATTGGACACTTCCTGAGCTAGCTCCTGAGCCAATTCCTTAACCTATTCCTAAACCAACTCCGAAGAAGAGAGGTGTTCTATGTCTCAGTCCTGAAGATATGCAAGAGGCAAATAAATCTATGAAAGAAAAAGGTATTAAAGCTGAAGATGTTAAGAATTTACCTCCTATTGAAGAAATACATGGTCTTAATCTACCGCCTGTTGAAGAAACATATGATCTTAATCCATTACCTATTGAAGAACCACATGGTCTTGATAACCCGACACAAGTAGTAAAGGTAAATTCTCTCTATAGATTTGATGAAGGTGATATTCCTCACTATAAGTCTGCTAGACAATGCTTAGAAGAGTTTAATAATTTTATTGTCAAACAAGAAAACTTCAATGCTTATTTTGGTAGACAACTGAAATACAATTCCGATATGATTAAACACTTGGGTAATTACATGGCTAATGTTAGAGGTGAACTGAAACTCGTTACTAAACATGCTTCTATGGTTACCACTCAAGTAGAACAAGTACTTAAGGCTCAAAATGATTTGCTCAATGAAATGAATAGTAAGAAAAATGATTATTCTATTAGAGTGGCTACTAGAACTGGTAGAATGACTCAGGAACCTTTGTATCCTGAAGGCCACCCTAAGAGAATTGAGCAAGATTCTCAGAGAAATAATATTGATGTACCTAGTTCTTCTAAAAGGAAGAAAAAGAAAAATGATAGGACTTTACAAACTTCTAGTGAACCTATTGTTGAACCACCTGAGGATCCAAATGATATCTCTATGTCTGATGCTGAAACACAATCTGGTAATGAACACGAACCTAATGAAAATGTTAATGATGATGTTCATGATGATGCTCAACCTAGTAATGATAATGATGTAGAAACTGAACCTGCTGTTGATCTTGATAACCACAATCAAAGAATCAACGTTATGATAAGAGATATTTTGTTGCTAGGAAACATGGTAAAGAAAGAGAACCATGGGTTCAGAAACCCATGCCTTTTCCTCGCAAACCATCCAAGAAAAAGGATGATGAGGATTTTGAGCGCTTTGCTGAAATGATTAGACCTATCTTTTTGCGTATGCGATTAACTGATATGCTCAAAATGAATCCTTATGCTAAATATATGAAAGATACTGTTACTAATAAGAGAAAGATACCGGAAGCTGAAATTTCCACCATGCTCACCAATTATACTTTGAAGGGTGGAATACCAAAGAATCTTGGAGATCCAGGAGTACCTACTATACCATGCTCCATTAAAAGAAACTATGTTAAAACAACTTTATGTGATTTGGGAGCCGGTGTTAGTGTTATGCCTCTCTCTTTATATCGTAGAATTGATTTGAATAAGTTGACACCTACTGAAATATCTTTGCAAATGGCTGATAAATCAACTGCTATACCTGTCGGTATTTGTGAGGATGTGCCTGTTGTGGTTGCAAACGTTACTATTTTAAAGGACTTTGTTATTCTTGATATTCCCGAGGACGGTAGTATGTCTATTATTCTTGGAAGACCCTTTTTGAATACTGCAGGTGCTGTTATTGATTGCAACAAAGGCAATGTCACTTTTCATGTTAATGGTAATGAGCACACGGTACACTTTCCGAGGAAACAACCTCAAGTTTATAGTATCAATTCTATTGGAAAAGTTCCATCAATTATATTTGGAGGTTTTGAATTTCCTCTTCCCACCGTCAAGAAGAAATATGATAT
>CM038677.1:136613582-136903472 GCA_021605205.1 Aegilops longissima | reverse complement strand
TGAGCAAGGGAAAAGCAAAGGGATTTCGTGAGGATGAGCATGATACCTTATGGTTTGAGGACCGTGTTTATGTACCAAGTGATCCGGAGATTCGAAGTTGATTTTGCAAGAGGCACATGATTCGCCGTATTCGATCCACCCCGGAAATACCAAGATGTATTTGGATTTGAAGGATACTTTCTGGTGGACCGGAATGAAGAAAGATATCGCAGAGTATGTAGCAGTTTGTGATGTGTGTCAGAAAGTGAAAGCAGAACATCAGAAGCCAGCAGGATTGTTACAGCCATTTCCTATACCCGAATGGAAGTGGGATAAACTAGGCATGGATTTCATCACGGATTGCCCAGACCTGTTCAGGCTATGACTCGATTTGGGTTGTAGTCGATCGCTTGACGAAGGTAGCTCATTTCATTCCAAAGAAGACTACCTACAAAGAAGGCTAAATTGGCTAAGATATACATGACAAGGATTGTATGCTTGCATGGAGTTCCGAGGAGTATCAGACGATAGAGGAACCCAATTCACCTCAAAGTTCGGAAGCAGCTTGCACGAAACTTTGGGAACCAGATCGAGTTTAGCACAACTTTTCATCCACAGACAGATGGACAAACCGAGAGAGTCAACCAGATCTTAGAGGATATGCTGAGAGCATGTGCTTTGGATTATGTATCAAGTTGGGATGACAACTTGCCATATGCGGAGTTTTCTTATAACAACAGCTACCAAAGTAGTTTGAAGATGGCACCTTTCGAAGCCTTGTACGGAAGGAGGTGCAGAACCCCGCTACTGTGGGATGAAGTTGGAGACCGCCAGTTGTTTGGACCGGATTTGATTAAGGAGTCTGAACGGAAAGTAAAGTTGATTCGAGATAGGCTCAAGGTAGCCCACCAAGGCGTAAGAGCTATGCGATTCAAAATGCAAGGAGATGTAATATGAAGCCGGAGATGAGTTTATCTTCGAGTATCTCCGCTTCGAGGAGTTAAGCGTTTTGGTGTTAAAGGAAAATTAGCGCCACGTTTTGTGGGACCATACAAAGTTTTGGAGCGCATGGGAGAAGTTGTGTACAAGTTGGAATTACCCAAAGGTTTGTCAGGTGTTCACGATGTGTTTCATGTTTCTCAGTTGAAGAAGTGTCACGCAGAGATGGCGGATATACCACTAAGAGATACTGTATTTTAATTATTTTATCTTCAATTATTTCTATTACAAAAATATGAGAGAGGGAATAAAATGACTTCCCCAAAATAAAGAAATAATGAGGATTTAATAATAAAATCAAATAAGATTTTATTTTGGAGTTTTCCGCCATTTTATTTGAATTTAGGAAAATGTGCATTTTCAAAATTTCATTTAGGCCCCAAATAAATGTTCATCTAGTCCGCTTGATTTTAGAAGCCGGGAAAATTTATTTCGGATTTTGGAGTCCGCTTAGTATTTCTTTCGCTTGTTTTTCTGCCCAAATTATTTATAAAAAACGAACCGCCTTATCGGGTCAGACTCGAAGCGGACTCACCCGGGCAGCCTTTAAATAGCGCCGCCCGAGCCGCCCCATTTACATACCATTCTCAAGACCGCCCGCCAACCCCGCCGCCACATTACCCACCGCCTAAACCCTAACCCTAATCCGCCTCCGCCGCCGATCCATCGCCGATCCACACGATTCGCCGAGTCACCGACCCGCCGCCGAGGTTCGCCACGCCCGCTTTTCCGTGTCGGTTTTTAATAAAACCGATCGGTTTTTTTAGTTTCCGCTTTTTAATTAGATCGCTTTATTATTTTCGTTCGGTTAAATAGCGAGTGTTCGCCGCTCGCTCGCTTTAACGAATGTGTTCGCTGATTAGTTTTAGGTAACGAACGTCCGCTCGCTAACCTGCTCGCTGCTTTCTTTTTCTCGATTTAATCCGCGATTTTCTAATCGCGATTTCGATCCGATTTTCGCTTTAGTATAACTTTTCATTGCTTATCGGAATCAGCGATTCAAGCGCTCGGAGTTTCCTCTCAAACCCTCTTCCGAATAACCAACTTAAACAAGTTTTTGCTTCTGTAAAATTTGACTTAGATCCAGATTAGTAAAACGGAGCTTATTATTTCGCCGCTTGACTTTCGCTGTTTCGCTTGATTTGATTCTTTTGCAAACCGGAGTTCTTAAGTTGAACTTTCTGGTTAGATCTTTTGTCTGAGTTTTACCTGTGCATTAGATGAGTACTTATTGTATGCTTGTTTGTTTGTCTGCGATAGAATACCCGGAGTGCGCCGCCTGTTACTTCGAGTCTCTAGGTTTCGCGGATCATCAGCAAGGCAAGTAACACTTTGATCATATACTTTTCATACCCAGTTTTTATGCATTAGATCTATCCTCAAACATTGCATGATTAGGATCTAATTAAATTGTGGGTTCTGGGAAGTAGTTTGAGGTAGTACCTATTACCTGTTTATTTTCAAACCCTTGGGAGTTACTTCTACGTTTGCTTATTATGCCATGCTATGCTAGTAGACGTGGATTGGGTGAGTGTATTCCATGACAGATGTGAGATTGTTAAATTAATGGTTTATTTAAGGTGGCAACTTAAACACACATCTGGGTGGATTGAGGCACCGGTTTCCATCAGACTTGCATGTTTTTCTTCTGACCGCCACCTGTGCTCAAAGGGATCATGAGATTATTCATGCTAGAAACTTCCGTGTGCAGCCACATGCTACTATGAGCTCTAGGATAGTTGACTAAGTTGTGCGAACTCTTACGGGTAGACTAGCTGATGTAGGGGTTGTAGGTTGGTACGGTCACCCACATGTAAGGTGCTAGCGCTTGAAAGACTATGTCTCGGCCATCCGCTTTCAAACACCATGTAGTCAGCGAGAAATCAAACGGAGGAGATCGAGTCTTGTGGGAAAAGTGCACAAACCTCTGCAGAGTGTATAAACTAATCATGGTTAGCCGTGTCCCCGGTCATGGACATCTTGAGTATCTAGTACTTGGATATCATGTGAATCTCATCATGTTACTCTAAATAATATTGTTGGGTTGTTAATGAGTACTTATAATTGGGATTGAGGATGCTCAAACCATTCTCAATGTTCAACAACCACCATGATAGTTAAATAAATTTATTCCTTTGCAAGATGGAAAAATTGGCTTTACGCAAAAACTGTAACCATAGAGCTTCCACCAGCCATATATGCATGTAGTATAGGCTTACTCTTTCATTATTCTCTATGTGTTACTTTGCCAAAGATATTCCATGTGTCAATTGCTTTCGGGCTGCAACGCTTCATGTTGCAGACTTTTTAGACGACTTGTAAGGTGCTTAGGTCGTGGTTCTATACTCAAAGGATGTCGTTGGAGTTGATGGACTCGCTTATTCTTCCAAGCCTTCCGCTGTTATCGTTATTAGATGGACTTAAGCCATATTTTTTGTTAAGTTCTCTCTGAGACATTCGATGTAATAAGTGTGTGATTGCTACTCATTATAAATCCTTCGAGTACTGTGTGGTGTCAAGATTATCGATCCAGGATGACACTTGAGCACGAGATCGACTGCTTGAGGTCCGGTCGCCACAGAAGGAACCTTGACCTTCTTGTATTTCTTCTGGAGGTGCGATCACCAAATTCTTCCTTGAGACCCATTTTCTTCAGATCTTCTTCGCTGTAGACATGAGACAAAACAGGCCAGGTACAGTTGAAGGTTTCATGGAGGTAGTATTGATTTTTCTTCACTGCATTATGGGATGAGGTCATGTTGTGAAGAATTGAACCAAACTGACGCTTGACCCATTTATGATTACGATCAACCTTCTGATGAAGACTGAGGAGAAGCTCACGATCAGTCATCACCCTGGGTGTTGTACCTTGAGGATTTGGCTTGGTTGCGTTGGCGGCAGAGTCATGGGTGGCAGAGTCATCATTGGTTGAGTAGGATGCAGCCTTGCGAAATTGACCATCCAATGGACGAATGCCTTCATCTATCATAGCAGCGGCCTTGCCTTTGTCATCAGCTGAGGAAAATGTCCATTTGAGGACTTCAATCGGAGGCAAGTAGCTGCAGTGATTCAGAGTATCAGCTTTGTAATTGAGTGAAGACCTTGTTTTGATGAATCTCATAATCCAAGGTGCATAAGACTTCAGCTCAAAAGGTGACATAGCGACATTGGCCAGAGTCCTCATGAAGAAATCATGGAAGTTGACGGGAACGCCATGAATGATATTGAAAAGCAGATTCTTCATGATGCCAACGACTTCTTCTTCATTCGAGTCGTGGCCTTTGATAGGACTCAATGTCTTCGTCAAAATGTGGTAGACAATCCGAGGCACATACAGTAATTCCTTGATGAGGAATTTGGTTCGTGGGGCCTGCCCTGGCTTCAAAGGCTTCATCAGAACTTGCATGTAGTGATTTGTAAGTTCAGGTTCACTGTAGACGCAACGAGCACCTTCAAGGGGAGGAGTGAGTGGTAGGGCACGGGCAATTCAAGAGGCTGGTGCCTTGTAGTGAGTGTTTTCTCACATCCAGTCCAACACCCATGAGTTCACATCTTCGTAATCTCCTGTGATGTGCAGCGTCAGAAAGAATTGAAGAATGAGTTCTTCATTCCAATCACATATGTCGCTGCAGAAATTTAATACCCCAATGGTCGTGAAGAACACCGAGGACAGGCTCAAGCCCGCAGAGATTCCATGTCCACATGAGGAATGTGTGCATGATCAAGACTTTGTCTTTGTTGAACAAAGACCGAGGAATAGAAATTGGCCCGGCTGGCTGTCCGTAAACACCTCTTCCTTATGCGAGCAGAATCATAGGGGTTGTAATCAGTGAAGAACACATGCTCACGAAGAAATCTTCAGCCTTGAACTTTTCTTCCCCGAGAATGGATCCTTTGGCTTTGGCAAAGGAGTGTCGAGTGAGTTGCATCACGACTTCAGAATCGCAATCTCGGTTCTTCAGCCGAGGAATTTCTGGTTCCTCTTTAGTGGCAATCTGCGTGTTCAAGTGATCAAGCAGCAGCAGCTTTTCAAAGACTAGTGGCTGGAATTTCTTCACGCATGCATGAAGTGGGGTGAGTTTCTTCAGAGCCCATTTGAACGGTTGGTGCAGGGACCGAGGTATTTCTTGTAGAGGGGTGAAGAGTGGAGAATTGGGTTGTCGACTTTCCCAAAAGTCATCATTCATCACCGGCGTGAGTGCACCCATGTAACGCCTCGATGCGGCTATATCTCCCACGTGTTGAGGCACGACTTAGAGGCATAACCGCATTGAAAGCAATGTCGCAAGTGAGGTAATCTTCACACAACCCATGTAATACATAAGGGAAAGAGATACATAGTTGGCTTACAATGCCACTTCACACAAGACATAAATAAACATCATCATTCGTAGTACACTCAAGGTCCGACTACGGAACCAAAATAAAAGAAGATAGCCCAAATGCTACACGATCCCCGATCGTCCCAACTGGGCTCCACTACCGATCATCGTGAAAAGACACATAGTAACGACCACGTTCTTCGTCGAACTCCCACTTGAGCTCGGCTGCGCCACCTGACCGCCTCATCGGAACTCGCAACTGTTTTGGTAGAATCTGTGAGTCACGGGACTCAGCAATCTCACACCCGCGAGATCAAGACTATTTAAGCTTATAGGAAGGACAGGTAGTAAAGTGGAGCTGCAGCAGCGACTAGCATATATGGTGGCTACATCGCAAAAGAGAGCGAGAAGAGGAGCAAAGCACGGTCGTGAAGCTAGTAGTGATCAAGAAGTGATCCTGAACTACTTACGCCGACATAACTCCAACACCGTGTTCACTTCCCGGACTCACGAGAAGAGACCATCACGGTTACACACGCGTTGATGTGTATTTTATTTGAGGTCAACTTTGGGTTTTCTACAACCGACATTAACAAATTCCCATCTGCCTCATAACCATGGCACGGCTTTCAAAGATATTACCTGCAGGGTGTCCCAACTTAGCCCATTATAAGCTCTCACGGTCAACGAAGGATATTCCTTCTACCGGAAGACCCGATCAATCTCGAATCCCGGACTACAAGACATTTCGACAAAGAATAAAACAAGACCAGCAAAGCCACCCGAATGTGCCGACAAATCCCGATAGGAGCTGCACATATCTCGCTCTCGTGGCACACCGGATAAGCGAAGCGCTGACAGAACCGACGAATCCAAGTTGCCAAGGAATGGTCCCAAGACGGTGTTTAGTTTGGACCAACACTCGAGGAGCATTGGCCCGGGGTTTAAAATAAGATGACCCTCGGCTCGCGAAACCCGGGAAAAAGGCTTAGGTGGCAAATGGTAAAACCAAAGTTGGGCCTTGCTGGACGAGTCTTATTCAAAGCGAACTGTCAAGGGGTCCCATAAATCACCCAACCGTAAGGAACGCAAAATCAAGGAACATAACACCGTATGACGGAAACTAGGTGGCAAGAGGGAACAAAACACTGCATAAGGCCGAGCCTTCCACCCTTTACCAAGTATATAGATGCATTAATTATAGCAGATAAATATTGTGATATCCCCAACAAGTAAACATGTTCCAATAAGGAACAACATCTCCATGTTCCAACAAGGAACAAACTTCAACTTCACCGCAACTAGCAACGCTATAAGAGGGCTGAGCAAAGCGGTAACATAGCCAAACAACGGTTTGCTAGGAAAGGATGGTTAGGGGCTGACATGGCAATGTGGGTGGCATGATATATCAAGTGGTAGGCATCGCAGCATAGGCATAGCAAAAGAGCGAGCAACTAGCATAGCAAAGATAGAAGTGATTTCGAGGGTATGGTCATCTTGCTCGCAATGTTCTCGAGTTGTCGAAAGCTTGATCCTCGTAAGCGTTCTCAACAGGTTCCTCGCTCACGACGCGCCTCCCGGCTCTACCCAAAGCAACAACACAAACAAAGGAACCACAATAAATCACGGTGCAATGCACAATCAACATGATGCAAAACATGGCATGATATGCGAGATGTGATATGCAATGCGATTCAAGCCCGAAGGTAAATGATGAACCAGGCATCAACTTGGCAAACCAAGTATGCCACTGAAAGATGAGATGATTTCGTTGAAATCGATATAAAGATCACCGAATCGGATGCACGGTTTGCAAATGACAAGCAAAACAAGAATGGCAAATCTGCCATTAACAGCATGATGCTACTTAGCAAGCAATAATTAATTAAGCTACTGCACCCAAACGTACCAACAAAGCACATGGCAGTGATCTACACAAGATGCTCGACAAAAGATGAGCACTGAGCTACGGCTAGTTCACATCATAACAGGTTCAAACAAGCATGGCAAAAGTGCACAAAATATCAGGCTGGACATGGCAAAACAGCATCAGGTTGCAATGTTCAGAGCAACAAAACTACATGCTACAGGAACTTAAAATAGCAAAACATGACATGGCATGAATCTACTCAAAGCATAGAACAAAAGTCCCTTACTGACCATAAGCCAAAAGGATCAGAAAATATAGTAACACCCATGTCAATATCGAAAGTTTCATTAACAGATTCAGCAACATGGCATGTCAAAACTGATAACAAGTAGGCATGTTTACAAGCTCAATGCACTCACTACAGAGCCTTATATGATAAACTAAGCATACATACATCAAGAATACATGACATAGAAGACATACATGGCAAGAACAATAACATAGCATACATGGATCAACGACAACAAGCTTGGCAAAATTGAATAACATGTAAACAATCTGCCAGAAACATTTGATAGCAAAAGTAGAGCTCGATTGACTCAAGCTATGGCACTCCATAATTGCAAACAAAGGCATGGATGGATAGAGCAAGACATGTTTTACAAAACATCCTTACTGAAGTATCTCAAAATATGCATAGATCTCTCGGTATCATCAAGTTAACATGGCATCAAAATATCAGCTAAACAGGGCTGAAAACAGCAACATCAGGACACCTACTTTGCATGCTTGTGCTAGTCACCACATAGATCACAAAAATACATGGCATACACCCTGGAAAGATGGCATGGCATATTACAAAACACATGTAGGACTCAAATTCATAGGGTGCACACATTAATCATGGCAAAATAACAAAAGTGCAAGTTCTGTTAAGAAACAGAAACTAACATCACATAGCCCTCTTCCAACAGCATTTCGGGCATCAAGATGAGCTCAAATGAAAATGATGCAATGAGATGAAATGATCTACTCTTCGAGACGAACATTTTGATATATTATACGCAAAAATGGATCTACGATGACAGAGTTATAGCATGAAGAAAATGACACAAAATAAACACAGGTTAAGGACTTAGAGAAAATTAGAGGGGAAGAAGAGAAAGTCAACCGGCGCCCGATCGGATCCGGCGGGATCCGGATCGGCGACGGCGCGGCGCGGCGGCGCTGGCTCGCCGGATCCCGGGCGAGGTGGCGGCGGAAGAGGCCGGAGCGGGGCCGGAGGCGCGCTGACGGAGGCGCGCGCCGGCCGGCCGAGACGCGGGGCGGGCAGCGGGGGACCGAGGGGCGGCGCAGGCTCGCCGGGCGCGGGGAGGCGACGGCGAGGCGGGCGCCGGCGACAGCGGCGGCGGCGCCAAGGAGAGGCGGCGGAGCTTGGCTGCGAGCGGGCGCCGGGCTCGCGCGGCGGCGAGACGGGCCCGGGCATGGCTTGGCTTCGGGTCGGCATGGGCGGATCCGGCCTGGCGCACCGGCGCGGTGGGAGGCGAGAGGAGGCGAGGTGGCGGCGCGTGATTCGCGGCGCGCGGCGGAGCTGAGGTGGCGCGCCCTATTGGCCGGATGACGTGGTGGCGGCGCGGACGTGTCCGGGCGCATGGACATGTCCGGGCAAGCAGAGGAGGCTAGGCTAGGGTTCATCTGCGAATTTCGGGAGGGACTGATTTATAGGTAGAGGGAGCTAGGAGAGTCCAAATGAGGTGTAGTTACCACACGATCGTGATCGAACGACGGAGAGCATGGAAGTGACTTAGATGGGTTATTGGGCTGTTTTGAAGGGGTGTTGGGCTGCAACTTGAAAGAGGCCTTTGAGAGTGCGGTTAACTGCTGAGTACCAAACGAGCTCCAAATGACCAAACTTGACCGGTGGTCTACGGTGGTATACCAAGGCCACTAGACAAACCTCGTCCATTCCGAGAAGGTTTAGTACCCGCACACGGAAAAACGTAAAAGGGCCGCGGGGAGATAGGAGTGTTTGATTGCAAAACGGACAACGGAAAAATGCTCGAATCAAGAGACTAACACGTATGCAAATGCGATGCACATGATGACATGATAAAAATGCATGACATGGACAAAATGCAAAAGGAGAAAACCCAACCACGGAGGGAATATCATATCACAATGCCGAAAATGGCAAGAGTTGGAGTTACAAATATGGAAAGTTACTCCGGGTGTTACAACACTCCACCACTACAAGAGGATCTCGCCCCAGATCTAGGACCGAAAGAACTCCGGATATTCGAACGGAGGTGATCCTCGCGCCCCGTGTAGCTTCTCGGTCGGAATGGTGTGACCACTTCACTTTCAGGAATTTGATTGACTTGTTGCAGTCTTGCGCTTTGTTTTTCAAGAATAGGAACGGGTGCTCATGATAAGAGAGATCTTCTTGAAGGTCAATCTCTTCGTTGATAGTGCGTTTAGGAGTCTTGAAGCACTTATGGCTGTGACACGTGAAACACATCGTGCACATTTGCAAAGTTGGATGGAAGCTCGTTGATAGGCTAGATCGCTTTTGCCAATGATCTTGAAAGGACCCACGATCTAGGGGCAAGCTTCCTTTGATACCGGGCGACGAGTGTCTTTCATTGAGAGACGCGGAGGTAGACATGGTCTCCGATTTCAAAAGCCACATCACGGTGCTTATCATCATAATAGCTTTTCCGCGCGATTGCGCTGCTTTGAGATTCTCACGAATGACTTTGCACATTTCTTCCGCTTCGGATCAAGTCATTGCCAAGAAGTTGGCGCTCACCTGTCTCAAACCAATTGAGAGGAGTACGCACTTTCTCGCCATAGAGAATTTCGAATGGGGCCTTGCCTCAACTCGCTTGGAAGCTGTTGTTGTAGGAGAACTCGCATATGGAAGACAATCTTCCCACTTCATACCGAAGGAAATGACACAAGCCCCGAGCATATCTTCAAGGATTTGATTAACTCACCGACTTGGCCACTTGTTTGAGGATGGAAAGTTGTGCTGAAACGAATGTTGGTGCCTATGGCCTTCAAAAGAATCCCAAAACTTGGAGGTAAAGATGCTGCCACGGTCTCAAGAGATCACTTGTGGAATGCCGCAAGGAGACAATCCTCGAGGTGTATAGCTCGCCAACCGAGCTGCTGTGATAGATTCTTTGATAGGAAGAAAATGAGCCACTTTAGTAAGCTTGTCAATGACAACGAAGATAGCATCATTTCCATGATTGGACTTTGGAAATCCAATCACGAAGTCCATCTCGATATGATCAAACTTCCATTCGAATAGCAAGAGGTTGGAGGAGACCAGCTGGTCGTTGGTGTTCTGCTTTCACTCTTCCGCAGACATCACATTCATTCACGAATTGTGCAATTTCTCGCCCATTCGAGTCCACCAATATGACTGCTTGAGATCCTGGTACATCTTCGCATTTCCGTGATGAATGGATAGAAGCGAATTGTGAGCCTCGCTCATAATGGCTTTTCTCGATCACCCTTAGGAACCACAATCCGTCCTCAAAGAAAAGAGTATCTTTGTCATCAATGTGGAAGCACTTGTACTTGAAATGCCCTTGTCGATACCACGCTTCACCTTTTTCACCATGGTATCCGAAGTTGAGCCTCACGAATCTGATCTTCCAAAGTAGGAGAGACTATGAGGTTGGCAAGAAAGCCTTGAGGAACAACTTGAAGATTCAGCTTATGGAAAGCTTCACAGAGATCCGCCGAAAGGGCTTGAGGATTAGACTGCTGCAAGAAGCTTTCCTGCTCAAAGCATCTGCAATGACATTGGCCTTGCCCGAGTATATTCAATACTTGGGTTGTACTCTTGAATCATTTCACCCATCGAGTCTGCCTCGAGGTTGAGGTTGGGTTGAGTGAAAATGTACTTGAGACTCTTGTGATCGGTGAAAATGTCCACTTTCCTTCCCAACAAGAGATGTCTCCACGTTATTAATGCATGGACAATCGCCGCCAACTCAAGATCGTGAGTGGGGTAGTTCTTTCGCTGGGCTTCAATCAAGAGAGGTATAAGCCACAACTCTCTTCTCTTGCATTAACACAAGACCGAGACCTTGAAGAGAAGCATCACGTAAAACTTCAATGGCTTGGATTCATCAGAGGAGTCAAGACAGAGCTGTGACGAGTTTCTCTTGAGAGTATTGAAAGCAACGCCACACTCAGTGAGACCGTATATACTTCACATGCTTCGAGAAGGTTGGAAAGAGGCTTTGCAATCATGGAGAAGTTCTCAACGAATCTTCGCAATAGCTTGCAAGACCAAGAAAATCATGGAGCTGCTTGACATTCCGAGGAGGTTCCCAATTCACAATTGCGGACACCTTCTGGATTAACAGCGATGCCCTTGGCGGAGATGATATGACCAAGGTAGAGCACTTCATCAAGCCAAAATTCACATTTGGAGAACTTAGCATAGAATTGATACTCTCTGAGCTTGTCTAGCACCAATCGCAAATGTTTGGCATGATCCTTCTTATTCTTGGAGAAGACCAAAATATCATCAAGATAGACCAAGACGAATTCATTGGTGTAGGGGTTGAAGATGAAGTTCATCATCCAAGAGAATGTAGGAGGAGCATTGACAAGGCCGAAAGACATGACAGTATATTCATAAGAACCGAAGCTTGTTCTGAATGCTGTCTTGGGAATATCTTGTTCACGAATGCGAATCTAATGATACCCCATACGAAGGTCAAGCTTGGAGAACACTTTAGCACCTTTGAGTTGCTCGAAAAGCTCATTGATGTTGGGAACTGGATACTTGTTCTTAATTGTCTTCTTATTCAATGGACGGTAATCGACGCAAAGTCGGTCCGCGCCATCCTTCTTCCGGACAAAAGAACACCACAACCCCAAGGAGATGAACTCGGTCGATCAAACCCAGACGCTCTTGTTCATCGAGCTGCTTCTTCAATTCCTTCAGCTCATCAGTCCAAGCTTGTATGGACGCTTGCAAACGGGTTCAAAGGCCGTGCTCAAGATCGATAACAAACTCAATCGGCCGATGAGGAGGCATACCCGAAGCTCTTCCGAAAGACATCTTGGTACTCACAAACGATCGAATCGAGAGATAGCATCCAATTCGCCTTCTCATTGAGAGAAAACAACCAATGGTTTCATCACGAAGCGCATAGATGATCACATCATTAGAAGAGTGAGTCAATTGAATTTCGGCAGCACAATCAAGCTGAGCTTTGTGCCGATAAAGCCACCCATTCCGAGAATAAGATCAATATCCGAGTCACCAAGAACCATTGGTTTAGATAGAAATCTATAGTCGCCCATCTTGATAGAGACATCATGAACTATTGAGTTGGCTCTCATTGATTTCGCCGAGAAATAATACCCAAAGGTTTATCCAGTAAGACCAAGAAAATCATTCTTTGCAAAGAACGATCTTGACATGAAACAATGCGATGCACCAAAGATCAAATAAGACTTTTGCAGAATATCATTAATCGAAGATTACCCATTATCACATCGAAGAATCCTCCGCTTGAGCTGCATTCATCATATTGACCTTTGCAAACTTGGGATTATGCTTGACCACCGCATTGCTGGAAGACTTCACAGAGGAGGAGGCGTAAGGCGCCTCGGTTGAAGCACTTGTTCGCATAGTGACCTTTCACGACATTTGTTGCAAGTCACCTCGTAGAGCGGACGGTGGTAAGGAGCACTTGACCTTGGAGCTTGAGAATTAGACTTGTTCGATAGCTTGGGTTGGGTGGGGGAAGATCCACGGCCACCGAGTTCTTCTCGCCGATAAGGCCGACGGAACGGAGGAGGAGGAAGGTAGAACTTCGCCGCTTAGCTGCCACTTGAGAGGAAGAAGAAGACTGAACTGCATCCCCGATTCTCTTCTTAGAAGCCTCACATTTGAGCTGGGCAGCTTCTTGCTTCAGGCCATGTTGTAGAATTCATCATACTTATCTCGCTCAAAAGCACAAGAGCTAATTGCAGATCTTCTCTCGCACCACCTCCAATTGATAGATCATACTCTTTTCATCGTGCACGCCTTGCTTAGCAAAACGAGCGAGCTTCGAACTGAATATTGTATTGATAGACGACATGTTGCCCTGCTTGAGATTGCGGAACTCCTCACGCTTGCTCTCAACAACACTTTTCGAATGTGATGAGCTCAAATCACGGCGAACTCATCCTGTAATGACACGACCTCCTCTGAATCTTTGTATTGTCGGTACCACTCAGCAGCTTGATCCTTGAGTTGAAACGATGCAAACTTGACAAAGTCCTCGTGTCCGACATTGCCACAATCAAAATGCTTGCAGATGTCCACAAGCCAATCGTCGCCTCGTAGCCTCAACACAAAACCGAAAGACTTCGCTGATTAGCGAGGAACCGATCGAGAGTAGCAAAGTGCGGCTGGTTGTTGCCTTGACCTTGATTTCCTTGATTGCCTTGCCCTCGAGTACGCTTCTTGCAAGAGCTGCAAAATCATCTCGAGCATTGGCATTGGTGGCTGCCATGATAGCTTGCCAGCCTCCGGAGGCGGAGGTGGAGGTGGAGGGTTCGACTGATCCCCATCATTGCGATCCGGATTCTGACGAGTTGGCGGAGCCATCCTCAAGAGGGTGACATCCGTTAGTCCTTTGATAGACAAATAGATAAGTAGAATCAACGGATAGAAATTGCAACATATAGTCTTCACAATAAACATTCAACAAGAATGAACGAATGAATTCCAAAGTTAATCATCACACGCCCATTAAGGTGAGAAGCCACTTAGATAAAGATATGGAAACAACATCTGTCTTAGAAACAAATCAAATATCACAACCGAGAACAAAAGATTGGCTTCTAGAATGAGCCGAACAAACACATGATAGAGATTTCGCCAAAGTGTTCGTGGTGGGGCCCACACGGACACGACGATAGCGGACGTCACGAATGACAAACAAGACGCCCCGAATCAGCATAGCCAAGGATTCTTTAAGACGCCTCACGACCATCAGAATCGACCGTGAATGGGCGGACCACTAGACGTTGAACCCCAATCTCAAATCATACATCCGCCGGAAAGAATATCCCGTAAGCTACTAGAATTCCACCTATAAACTCCCAAACTTTCGGTTATGCAATCTGTGTTGGGGATACAGGGACACAAAATATATCACCCAAACTAACAATACCTAGATCCAAATTGTATCCATCCGTCAACACATAACCAAGAAATCCTCGAAATCGTGGTACCTCGACCTTCAAAAACATCCGTTATACAAGTCATGGCAATACTCCCGCACTCGCCAAGATCGGGCTATCGGGTTATCTCACCAACAACTGCACAAAAGAGATTTCGATGTCGGTAAAACTCGGTATTCCAGAATCGCAACGATAAAATTGTGACGACAACACCTCGGAGCTCAACTCCCGGACACCGCCACAACCCCTAAATGTCGAGGCACCAAGAACAATGTTCTCGCCACAAAACCATCGAACGATTCCAACATACCCACGTGATCCTAAAAAAATTTAGTGAAATTTGAGGAGAGAAGAGTCAAAATTCTACGTCAGAATACCTCACCAGAGCGATTTAAGGACTGGGAGTAAAAGAATACTACTCTCCGATATATATAATCCTAAGACTCAAAACATTTTCCATTCTAGACTCAACAACGCCAAAGAAACAATCAAGTAGGGGCTCCTAAGTCGGGAAGGCTCGATTACCAACTTGTAACGCCTCGATGCGGCTATATCTCCCACGTGTCGAGGCACGACTTAGAGGCATAACCGCATTGAAAGCAATGTCGCAAGTGAGGTAATCTTCACACAACCCATGTAATACATAAGGAAAGAGATACATAGTTGGCTTACAATGCCACTTCACACAAGACATAAATAAACATCCATCATTCAGAGTACACTCAAGGTCCGACTCACGGAACCAAAATAAAAGAAGATACCCCAAATGCTACACAGATCCCCGATCGTCCCAACTGGCTCCACTACTCGATCATCGTGAAAAGACACATAGTAACGACCACGCTCTTCGTCGAACTCCCACGTGAGCTCGGTTGCGCCACCGTGACCGCCTCATCGGAACCTCGCAACTGTTTTGGTAGAATCTGTGAGTCACGGGACTCAGCAATCTCACACCCGCGAGATCAAGACTATTTAAGCTTATAGGAAGGACAGGGTAGTAAAGTGGAGCTGCAGCAAGCGGCTAGCATATATGGTGGCTACATCGCAAAAGAGAGCGAGAAGAGGAGCAAAGCACGGTCGTGAAGCTAGTAGTGATCAAGAAGTGATCCTGAACTACTTACGCCGACATAACTCCAACATCGTGTTCACTTCCCGGACCACGAGAAGAGACCATCACGGTTACACACGCGTTGATGTGTATTTTATTTGAGGTCAACTTTGGGTTTTCTACAACCGACATTAACAAATTCCCATCTGCCTCATAACATGGGCACGGCTTTCAAAGATATTACCTCGCAGGGTGTCCCAACTTAGCCCATTATAAGCTCTCACGGTCAACGAAGGATATTCCTTCTACCGAAGACCCGATCAATCTCGAATCCCGGACTACAAGACATTTCGACAAAGAATAAAACAAGACCAGCAAAGCCACCCGAATGTGCCGACAAATCCCGATAGGAGCTGCACATATCTCGCTCTCGGCACACCGGATAAGCGAAGCGTCAGAACCGACGAATCCAAGTTGCCAAGGAATGGTCCCAAGACGGTGTTTAGTTTGGACCAACACTCGAGAGGAGCATTGGCCCGGGGTTTAAAATAAGATGACCCTGCTCGCGAAAACCCGGGAAAAGGCTTAGGTGGCAAATGGTAAAACCAAAGTTGGGCCTTGCTGGACGAGTCTTATTCAAAGCGAACTGTCAAGGGGTCCCATAAATCACCCAACCGTAAGGAACGCAAAATCAAGGAACATAACACCGTATGACGGAAACTAGGGTGGCAAGAGGAACAAAACACTGCATAAGGCCGAGCCTTCCACCCTTTACCAAGTATATAGATGCATTAATTATAGCAGATAAATATTGTGATATCCCCAACAAGTAAACATGTTCCAATAAGGAACAACATCTCCATGTTCCAACAAGGAACAAACTTCAACTTCACCTGCAACTAGCAACGCTATAAGAGGGGCTGAGCAAAGCGGTAACATAGCCAAACAACGGTTTGCTAGGAAAGGATGGTTAGGGGCTGACATGGCAATGTGGGTGGCATGATATATCAAGTGGTAGGAATCGCAGCATAGGCATAGCAAAAGAGCGAGCAACTAGCATAGCAAAGATAGAAGTGATTTCGAGGGTATGGTCATCTTGCCAGCAACGTTCTCAGAGTTGTCGAAAGCTTGATCCTCGTAAGCGTTCTCAACAGGTTCCTCGTTCACGTACTCGTCTCCAGGCTCTACCCAAAGCAACAACACAAACAAAGGAACCACAATAAATCACGGTGCAATGCACAATCAACATGATGCAAAACATGGCATGATATGCGAGATGTGATATGCAATGCGATCTGCGCCCGAAGGTAAATGATGAACCAGGCATCAACTTGGCAAACCAAGTATGCCACTGAAAGATGAGATGATTTCGCTTGAAATCGATATAAAGATCACCGAATCGGATGCACGGTTTGCAAATGACAAGCAAAACAAGAATGGCGCAAATCTGCCATTAACAGCATGATGCTACTTAGCAAGCAATAATTAATTAAGCTACTGCACCCAAACGTACCAACAAAGCACATGGCAGTGATCTAAACAAGATGCTCGATAAAAGATGAGCATTGAGCTATGGCTAGTTCACATCATAACAGGTTCAAACAAGCATGGCAAAAGTGCACAAAATATCAGGCTGGACATGGCAAAAACAGCATCAGGTTGCAATGTTCAGAGCAACAAAACTACATGCTACAGGAACTTAAAATAGCAAAACATGACATGGCATGAATCTACTCAAAGAATAGAACAAAAGTCCCTTACTGACCATAAGCCAAAAAGGATCAGAAAATATAGTAACACCCATGTCAATATCGAAAGTTTCGTTAACAGATTCAGCAACATGGCATGTCAAAAACTGATAACAAGTAGGCATGTTTACAAGCTCAATGCACTCACTACAGAGCCTTATATGATAAACTAAGCATACATACATCAAGAAGACATGACATAGAAGACATACATGGCAAGAACAATAACATAGCATACATGGATCAATGACAACAAGCTTGGCAAAATTGAATAACATGTAAACAATCTGCCAGGAAACATTTGATAGCAAAAGTAGAGCTCGATTGACTCAAGCTATGGCACTCCATAATTGCAAACAAAGGCATGGATGGATAGAGCAAGACATGTTTTACAAAACATCCTTACTGAAGTATCTCAAAATATGCATAGATCTCTCGGTATCATCAAGTTAACATGGCATCAAAATATCAGCTAAACAGGGCTGAAAACAGCAACATCAGACACCTACTTTGCATGCTTGTGCTAGTCACCACATAGATCACAAAAATACATGGCATACACCCCTGGAAAGATGGCATGGCATATTACAAAACACATGTAGGACTCAAATTCATAGGGTGCACACATTAATCATGGCAAAAATAACAAAAGTGCAAGTTCTGTTAAGAAACAGAAACTAACATCACATAGCCCTCTTCCAACAGCATTTCGGGCATCAAGATGAGCTCAAATGAAAATGATGCAATGAGATGAAATGATCTACTCTTCGAGACGAACATTTTGATATATTATACGCGCAAAATGGATCTACGATGACAGAGTTATAGCATGAAGAAAATGACACAAAATAAACACAGGGTTAAGGACTTAGAGAAAAATTAGAGGGGGAAGAAGAGAAAGTCAACCGGGCGCTCCCGATCGGATCCGGTCGGGATCCGGATCGGCGACGGGCGGCGCGGCGGCGCGGGCTCACCGGATCCCGGCGAGGTGGCGGCGGAAGAGGCCGGAGCGGGGCCGGAGGCGCGCCGACGGGAGCCTTCCGGCGGCGGCCGAGACGCGGGTCGGGCATGGGACCGAGGGCGGGCGGCTGGCTCGCTGGGCGCGAGGCGAGGCGACGGCGAGGCGGGCGCCGGCGACAAAGCGGCGGTCGGTGCGGCGAGAGGCGGCGGAGCTTGCTGCGCGCGGGCGCCGGCATGGGCGGCGCGGGCGATCGGCGGCGGAGACGGGCCGGGCGGCTGGTTCGTCCGGGCGGGCGGATCTGGCCCAGGCGACCGGGCGCGGGGAGGCGAGAGGAGGCGAGGTGGCGCGCGCGTGATTCGCCTTGCGCGGCGGAGCTGAGGTGGCGGCGCCCTATTGGCCGGATGACGTGGGTGGCGGCGGTGGGCGTGTCCGCGGCGCATGGACATGTCCGTGCAAGCGAGAGGAGAGGCTAGGCTAGGGTTCATCTGCGAATTTCGGGAGGGACTGATTTATAGGTAGAGGGAGCTAGGAGAGTCCAAATGAGGTGTAGTTTTCACACGATCGTGATCGAACGACGGAGAGCATGGAAGTGACTTAGATGGGTTATTGGGCTGTTTTGAAGGGGTGTTGGGCTGCAACTTGAAAGAGGCCTTTGCGAGAGTGCGGTTAACCGCTGGAGTACCAAACGAGCTCCAAATGACCAAACTTGACCGGTGGTCTACGGTGGTATACCAAGGCCACTAGACAAACCTCGGTCCATTCCGAGAAGGTTTAGTACCCGCACACGGAAAAACGTAAAAGGGCCGGGGAGATAGGAGTGTCGGATTGCAAAACGGACAACGGGAAAAATGCTCGGAATCAAGAGACGAACACGTATGCAAATGCGATGCACATGATGACATGATAAAAAATGCATGACATGGACAAAATGCAAAAAGGAGAAAAACCCAACCACGGAGGGAATATCATATCACAATGCCGAAAATGGCAAGAGTTGGAGTTACAAATATGGAAAGTTACTTCCGGGGTGTTACAACCCAATATCCACGTCTTCATCTTCAATTTCTTCAACGCCGGCCTCTTCAGCTGTGAACTGAGGCATGGGCGTGGAGACAACAGGTGTTGAAGGGATAGCATCCACTTCAATTTCTTCATCAATCTGCTCTGACGAAGCAGCAGAATAATTTTCTTCATCAGATCCGTTAGGGATCACATATTCTTCACCAAAAGGAACAAGGTCCTTTGATGGCATGGTTGAGATCGAACAACATCAATTGGATTTGCAAATGAACTTGTCATAGGCTTCATTTTCTTTGAGCCGAGGAATCAAGCACCGATGCTTTCCTTTTCTTCGCAGCTTGCACGCTCTACACCTTTGGTCTTATTCACATCTAATGCGATGGAAGGATTGGAGTTGGTGTAGGCGCAGGAGGAGCAGAGGAATCGTTGATTTTCTTCAGCGAATCAAGCAGCTGTTCTCGACTTCTTCATTTTCTTCAGCGCACCACTAGTGGATGCCCGGCAATGTCTTAGCGGCCGGAATGCGCCATCACCTCGAACTAACATTTTCTTCAGATCGAAAGTCATCGATGGTCTTGGCATGTTCTTCGCTTTCTTTGAGCGTAAGCTTCACCGAGGAATTTCTGTTGCAATGTCACTGCAACATTGAGGTGAATTTCACCGCTTTAACAAATCTGACTTTGCCACCTTGTCAATCAGATAGTAGGCATTGAAGTTTTTGCTGAGGGCTTTGATTTCAGACTGGATTTTTATAAGCTCATCAGTTGTCATAGTGACAACATTGGTCTTCAAAAACTTTTCTTTCTTGTCCTGTGCTTTCTTGATCTGCCTGGCCTTCTCAAATTTCCATTTTTCTTTAGAGATGAAATGGGTCAGCATGTGACTTTGGCCAGGAGTCAAATGGAAATCAGGCATAGGAGTGTCTGGATCCTTGTGCCAGAGATCAATATAATCGAGGATCAACTTAGGATCCAATAGCAGTGGCACATTAGTGCCTTTGGCTCTAGCGGCCCTGACTTGCCTGTCTCTGATGATCTCAGCAAGTTCTTCATCATCAGCTTCGTCTTCTTCAGACGGTACTTGGAAGGCAACCTGCTTCTTCTGAGGACTAAGGAGAGGACCTCGTCCTGCAGTGGACTTTTTCTTCAGTAGAGACGGACCCGTTGAAGAATTGGGTGCAGCTGAGGAACTAGCTGAGACACCTAAGGCAATGGAGATGTCTGCCGTCCTTTGGCACGTGGCAAGATGCACAGGTGCAGAGGACTTTGTCGGAGCGGCCGAAGACTTTGGCGGAGGAGCTGAAGATTGTGGAGGAGCAGGAGCAGCATGAGGAATTGGCCGTGAGGGCTTTGAGGATTCTGGCCGTGAGGGCATTGCTGAGGAACTAGGCCTTGAGGGAACTGGAGGTGAAGCACTTGGCTTGCGTGCGGGCTTCTTTGCCATAGATTTCCTTGGCTTGACAACAGAGGCCTCAGCAGAGGCAGCAGCAGCAGCAGAGTCCTCATTGAATTTTCTCACTGCTTCTTTGGCTTGCCTGGCCAGCTTGGCTTGGCGCTTTGCCCATTCATCAGGATAATCCTCACCGCGCTTGAGGCTGGTGGGATCTGCTACTTGGCCATGTGCCAATGGTGGTCTTGGGCATGGAGGATTGAGTGCGAATTTCTTCATGTGCTTTGGAGTTACATACCTGTACTCCCTCCTCTTGCCCATATCCTTTCTATCCTCTGGATGCGCACCTTGCGCTGATTTTTGTTCTCCTTACCAAACTTGGCCTCATCAGAGTGCAATAGTTTTTGTATATGTCATCGTGGATCTCAAAGGCGCCATGACCTCAGCTTCTTTCCTCCTTTCGTGGCTTCACCGTCCGCCATTTTCTTCAGCTTGAGGAATTTGAAAATCGAATTCTCTGAAGAAGTATGCAACTTTTCTTCGAGGAACGCTGCAAATGAGTTAAGTTGATGAGAACCTAGTGATTTAGTAGCGGACATGAGTACCTGTGAACAGAGTATAGTTGCGAGGAATTTGGAGAGGTCATATGCGTTCTCAGAAGGTTTTTCAAAAAGAATAAGTTTGAGGAATTTTGACCAAATGAGTCTTGAAGAATTTCACTAAGCGTTCTTTGTCTCAGGTTCCATAGTTGTATAGATCGAAGATCCACACAATTGAGGAATCTTGAGGAAAAATGATGCTTAGAGAAACGAACTAAGAACAGATGACATGTGAGGTGTTTAGTGTGTGAGGATTTGAAGAATAAAACACCTTTGAGGATTTTGTAGAGATCATTTGAATCAAAGAGGGCAGTAAAAGTAACTTTTAATTACCCTGAACGAAGAACACGACGAACTGTGAGATGGAGAGGTGAAGTTCGCCAGTGCAGATCTTCCACGCCCTAACTCGGCGGAGGAAGACGGCTACGGCGGCGGCGGAGTGAAGATTTCCGCGGCCGGCGCGAGTATGACGGCGACGAGGTCGAGGCAGTGAAGCTCTTCCTCACCGGCGACGATGAAGTAGCGGCGGCGCTAGGGTTTGAGAAGTTCGAGCGGGAGAGAGAGGTCGAGTGGAGTAAAGGAAATGAGGAAGGGGAGAGGGGGTATTTATAGCCACGGTGAAAAACTGTTCGCCCGAAGATTTTGGACGAACGTGCCCCTGACCCTTCTCATTCGCATGAAATGTGTCACCCACGTACTGAGAAGTGGAGATCGTGTTAGATCGTGGGTGAATAGATATGTCTATCGTGGGAAGCGGAACGGTTTGAGCGGCAAAGCCGAAAATTTGGATAAGATAAGTTAAAAGTTCCGTTCGCAAATTCTTCAGCTGACAAGGACACAGTGAAGATTTTGAACGAGTTTCAAATAGAACGCACATGAATAATTTGTGAATAGATTGGGTTGAGTATAGCATAGAGGGGGAAGGGTCCGATCACATTCACTTAGCAGAAGAACAACTTGAAGAAATAGCCATAAGTGAATGCTGTAGAGGACATAAACCCATATATATGCCATATATATATACCAATGAAGAAAAACGACGGAACTAATGAAGATTTTGCAAAGTTGAAGAATTTGAAAAACTGAAGAATTTCAAAAACTGAGGAAAAACTCAAATTGAAGATTTTCAACTTTGGTGGTGGCGTGACCCATCGTATAAGAATGATGATTTCAGACACAGTGTACAATTGTCGTAGGGTTCTGAGAATCAAATTCTTCATTAATTTCTTCACACTTAGAGTGTTGTTCTTCATTGATTGAAGAAAAACGTTTCTTCATGTGTTGCACATCTAATTCATCAATTTTGCATAAGTGTTAGGATGAGTGTCCTATTCAAAGAACATTCGAAGATTCTAAGATATTTAGCTCACACTGCAACTTGCTAAATCTCTTCTCGTCCAAGGTCTTTGTGAAGATATCAGCTAGCTGGTCTTTCACATGCTCAATAGAAATATCGCCCTTCAACACATGATCGCGAAGAAAATGATGATGAATCTGAATGTGCTTTGTCTTCGAGTGTTGAACTGGGTTGTGAGCAATATTGATTGCACTCTCATTGTCACAGTAGAGAGGCACATTCTTCATGTTGATGCCATAATCCTTGAGAGTTTGCTTCATCCACAACAATTGAGCACAGCAAGAACCAGCAGCAATGTACTCAGCTTCAGCAGTAGATAGTGATACGCAATTCTGTTTCTTCGAGGACCAATAGACCAAAGATCGTCCGAGGAAATGACAAGTACTAGATGTTGACTTGCGGTCCACACGATCACCAAAGATAGTCGAGTCGTAATATCCAATGAGATCAAAAGCGAGCCCTTGGGGTACCATAATCCTAGTGTTGGTGTGTGATCTAGATATCAAGAATATGCTTCACAGCCTTATGGTGTGATTCCTTCGGTGTAGCTTGAAATCGGGCACACATGCAAACACTAAGCATTATATCTAGCCTAGATGCACATAAGTACAATAAAGAACCAATCATGGAGCGGTATACCTTGTGATCGAAGTCAATACCATTTTCATCAGTGCATAGATGGCCATTTGTGGGCATAGGAATTCTGACGCCTTTGCAATCTTGCATGCCGAATTTCTTCAGAACATCCTTGAGGTATTTCTCCTGAGATATGAATATGCCATTGTGTTGTTGGCGAATTTGAAGACCTAAGAAGAATTTCAACTCTCCCATCATAGACATTTGATATTCTTCACTCATCATATAGGAAAATTCATCACTATAAAATTGGTCAGTACAGCCAAAGATAATATCACCAATGTATATTTGGCACACAAATAGTTCACCATCATAAGATTTAGTAAAGAGAGTAGGGTCGAGTGAACCGGTGTGAAACCATTCTTCATGAGGAATTCTTCAAAGTGTCATACCACGCTGAGGGGCCTGCTTGAGGCCATAGAGGGCCTTGTTGAGTCTCAAGACTTTGTCGATTCTTTGGATCTTCAAAACCCGGGGTTGAGCAACATATACTTCTTCCTCAAGCTTACCATTGAGGAATGCACTTTTCACATCCATTTGATATAAAGTGATATCATCATGGTTAGCATAAGCAAGTAATATGCGAATAGCCTCAAGTCTAGCAACAGTGCAAAAGTTTCATCGAAATCAATTCCTTCAACTCGTGTAGCCTTGAGCTACAAGTCGTGCCTTATTCCTCACCACAAGGCCATTTTCATCTTGCTTGTTGCGGTAGATCCACTTTGTGCCAATGATGTTATGCTTGCGAGGATCTGGACGTTTGACCAGTTCCTAGACGTTGTTGAGCTCGAACTGATGTAATTCTTCTTGCATGGCCTGAATCCACTCAGGCTCCAGAAATGCTTCATCTACCTTAGTGGGCTCTGTGATAGAGACAAAAGCATAGTGCCCACAAAAGTTAGATAAATGTGAAGCTTTTGAGCGTGTGAGAGGACCTAGTGCTTCAATGTCATCGATGATCTTTTCAACTTGCACTTCTTTTGCAACGCGAGGATGAGATGGTTGTCGCCGAGGAATTTGATCAGATTTTATTCAGACCATTTTCTTCACGCTTTCTTCAGTGCATCACCGACATCTTCACGCTCGAATGAATTCTTCAGAGATTCTTCAAGAGGAATGACATCCTCAAGAGCCTTGAACTTGATAGAATCCTCGTGTGCTGGTTCATCTATCACGAAGGTAGGTGCTCTCTTTGCAGCCATTAGTTTCATCAAACCAAGACATCTACAGCTTCAACAATCTTGTGAAGAACATTGTTGAAGACTCAGAGGTGTGCGAGTCCTTTCCGTAACCAAGCATAAAACCTTCATGTGCTTTCGGTGCAAATTTAGCATTGTGATGAGGATCTCTAATCCAACATTTAGCAATCAAGACTTTGAAATAACTCACATTGGGTTTCTTGTCGTTGAGGAGTTCATAGGCGCCTTCTTGAAGAATTTGTGAAGATATACCTGTTGATGATGTGGCACACAAGGTAAATTGCCTCAATCCGTAGTGACGAGGCGCCTTGTACTCATCAAGCATAGTGCGAGCCATCTCAACAAGAGTTCTATTCTTGCGCCCACGACGCCATTTTGCCGAGGAGTATAAGGAGCGATAACTCATGAGTAATACCAAGTTCATCAAGATAGTCATCAAGACCAGAATTCTTGAACTCAGTTCCATTGTCACTCCTGATGTGCTTGATCTTCACACCAAAGTTGGTTGAAGCCCTCGAGGAAAATCGTTTGAAGACTTCCTGCACTTCATGTTTGTAAGTAACAATGTGTACCCATGTGTAACGAGAGTAATCATCAACAATAACAAAGCTTTGTAGAGATGCATCATTAGTGGCTGCTGAGTAATGATTAGGACCAAAGAGGTCCATGTGAAGCAATTCGAATGGTCGAGTAGTGGTCATGATAGTCTTCGCTGGATGCTTGACCTTGGTCATTTTTCCAGCTTCACAGGCTCCGCATAAGTGATCCTTGAGGAATTTGACATTCGCAATGCCAATGACATGCTTCTTCTTCGCAAGCGTGTGCAAATTCCTCATGCCTGCGTGACCAAGTCGTCGATGCCATAGCCAGCCTTCTGAAGCTTTTGCAAGTAGGCACACGGCTGGTTGAGGTCCTGTAGAGAAATCAACAATATAAAAATATCCTCTCCTAAAGCCTTCGAAGACTTTGGAATTGTCAGCTTCCATAACCACAACACAACGATACTTGCCAAAGACAACAACCATATCAAGATCACAAAGCATTGAGACAGACATAAGGTTGTATCCTAAGGACTCGACAAGCATGACTTTGTCCATGTGTCGATCCTTTGTGATCGCAACCTTACCTAGAACAAATACCTGACTTTTGCCTTTGTCAGCAAAGATGATATACTTCAGATGCGATGGTGATAAGGGAGCATCAATCAACAGATTCTTGTCACCAATCATGTGATTTGTACATCCACTATCGAGGACCCACTCAGTAGCTTTGGGTTGATCATCCTGCAGATGAATTAGTGCAGCTTACGAACTCATATACTTCATCAGTGAAGAATATGATATCAAAGTCATCAGATGAAATTCATCAAGCAGTAAAACAGATATAGCAGTATGAGGACGTGAGAAATGAGAGTTCATTTCTTCATGATTAGCATGCGTCCTTTCAGGCAATTTTGTCAGGCCCCCAGCAAATTCTTCAGACGTTAAATCACGTCTGGAGACCTGACCCTGCAGAAGAGATTAGTTCTTTTTCTTCACCACCCACATCTGAAGGGGTGGCAAAGAGTTCATTACTCTGCGAGCACCATACGAGAATGGTGGCAAAGAAGTCAGACCATTTCGTTTCACATAAGAAGGGTTAGGGTAAGCATATGAATAAGCAGAGAAATTCTTCGAGGACTTATGAACATAATGGTTTGAAGAATAATGCACATATTCATAGCCCTTAGCTCTACCCTGCGAAACAGAGTTGTTAGCACGATGATAATCATATGAGGACTTTGATCCTTTTGAGGAATTTAATCCATGTGAGGAAGTTGGTCCGTATGAGGACTTGGACCCATATGAAGAATTTGGTCCATATGAAGAATTTGATCTGGGGTTTCTATTCTTCACAGGTGGTGTCATGAGGACATTCACCTGAAGACTTTCAAGGCACCTTTTGGGAACCCATATTTTCTTCATAGGGGAACCATTCCTGCAGTTAGTGCCAACATATCTAGCAAATACTTCACCATTCTGATTTTTGAACAGTTTATAGTTGGAGTCAAATGACTCATCAGAAGAATGAGAAGATTCACATGTAAAGCCAGATAGATTAGATGGATCAACTGGAGGTCCCTTTGCAGCAACCCATGAGGTTTTGGGGTACTGCTCAGGCTTCCAATATGTACCATCGGCATTGATTTTCCTCTCAAAGGCAATACCCTCTTTCCTAGGGTTATTGTTGAGGATATGCTTTTTAAGCACATCACAAAGAGTCTGATGCCCTTTGAGGCTTTTGTACATACCTGTCATGTACAATTCGTTCAGCCCTGCATCGTCAGAGATACTAGCAATGTCCTCAGATGAGGAATTAGTGATAGCAGAGGCAGGTGAAGAATTTGTAACAATAGAAGCATTTGAACATTCATGTGAAGAATTAGCAGATTCACGTTCAATGCACTTTAAGCATGGAGGAACAAATTCTTCTTGAGAAGCTATGATTTGTTGAGCAAGTAATGAATCGCGCTCCTTCTGAAGATCTTCATAACTCACTCTTAGCTTCTCAAGATCTTGCTTCTTTTTGAAGAAATTCATAAGAAAGCTTCTCATGATCAGACAAGAGAGTGTTATGATGATCTTGAAGGGTGTCATACTTAGTATGAAGTCTCTGAAGACTTTCGGCCAAAGCTTTTGACTGATCCATTTCTTCACCCAACATATCATCGCTCTTATTTAGCATATATTGAACTTTTTCCAAAGCTCTTTGTTGTTTAGTGGCAAGGGAAGCAAGTTTGACATAGCTGGGTCCAAATTCATCACCAGATTCATCATCACTAGACTCGGATAGGCAGCATTCGAGTTACCTCAAAGACTTTTGCCATGAGGCATGATGAAGAGGATGATGATTCTGGTTCGAATGTCATCACTTTGAGAGATTCCTTGAAGTCCTCAAACCAAGGATCATGACGGGTTCGGTGACCTTCATAGACCTCAGAGAGACGGTCCCAGATAAGCTTCGCATGATCGAGATGCATGATGTTCCTGAACTGATTTTGAGACAGACAGGAGCAGATGACATCCTCTCGCCGTGAGGTTGAGAAGAGTGTACTTGTGAATGTCATCGCCTCCGCCGCCTTGCACAGATCAAGAAGACCAATCTCGATGACGGTCCACGATTCATTGCTCATCGACATGAGACGCTTTCTTCACATGGCCTTCCACTTGGGATACTCGTGACCGTCAAAGGTGGGGCATGTCAGTTTCTTCATACCTGTGGTCGACATAACTAAAACTCCAGGCGGTTAAACCAAAATCACACAGAACAAGGGATCACCTTGCTCTGATACCAATTGAAAGTGCGTTATATCGACTAGAGGGGGGTGAATAGGCGATTTTTATGAATTCTTCACTAAGGAATTTGTCGGTGAGGAAATTCCTTAGCGAAGAACTACTTGCAATGAATAAGTACTCGTAAGTAAGCATAACAGAATCACGTGCATGGTCATCATGATGAAATGAAGACAAGCACAGAGTACGGAAAGCATAATCACAGATAACACAAGATGAAGACAAACAGACTGAAGAAATTGAACTGAGGAAATTGAGAAAGTCTTCAGCCAAAGTCTTCAAACACAGGTATGATGAAGCACTTAACACAGTAATGAGGAAATGAAAGAGTTGAGGAAATAGAACCAGTAAGCTTGGTGAAGACAATGATTTGGTAGACCAGTTCCAACTGCTGTTTCAGCTTGTACGTCTGTTGGAGCGGCCGAGTATTTAAACTCTAGAACACACAGTCCCGGCACCCGATCCCCGAGCACGCAGCTCAGACACCAAGTCCTCACCGTATTCTCCTTGAAGTAAGGTCACACAGACCTCGTCCAATCACTCGTGGTAAGTCTTTAGGCGACTTCCAAACCTTCACAAACTTGGTCACTCGGCAATCCACAATTCCTCTTGGATGCTCTAGACCATGACGCCTAACCGTCTGGAAGAAGCACAGTCGTAACAAGCGTCGGATCCACGCAGGATCAATCTCTTCAGTGATGCTCAATCACTTTGGGTTTGTAGGTGTTTGGGTTTGGGTTTTGGTTTTGGGTTTTCCTCACTTGATGATTTTCACTCAAAGTCCTCGGAGGATGGGATGCTCTCAATTGACAAGTGTCAGTTTCTCTCGGAGCAGCCAACCAGCTAGTGGTTGTAGGGGGCGACTATTTATAGCCTAGGGAGCAGCCCGACATGATAAGACATAAATGCCCTTCAATGATATGACCGTTAGGTGGATAAGATATTTTGGGACAGCTGGCGCGAAGCACAACAACGGTCGGAAATTTGAGGCTCAAATTCCTCAGGGCTATCATGTTCCTCACTGTGTGGGCAATCCGCACTGGTGAATTCCTAACTCCTCAGTCAGAACAAATTCTCGAGACCGTAAGAACTTCGTCTCACATCAAGAATATGACTGAATCTGTATGAGATTTCCAATGGCTTCACTCGAAGGGATTGGTAGGTGTAGGATTTTGAGTTGAGCATCACATTGAAATTTTTCCTTAGTATTTCCTCGACCCCCTTTAACAGTACGTTGTTTCCTATGACTCAACAAAGAGAAAACGAAACTACGAAAACAAAAGTCTTCACGCTTCATGTTCCTCAAATGAATACCAAGTCTTCAATGTCACACCAATTTCTTCACTTTCAAAGTCTTCAGAAAGTCTTCAGAATACCAAAGTCTTCAGTCGAAGAACTTCATTTTTAGGGGTCGACTTTCTCTGTAAATATCAAACTCCTCATATACTTATAGACCTGTGTACACTCGTAAACGCATTAGACCCTTAACCTATAAGTCTTCAATACACCAAAATCACTAAGGGGCACTAGATGCACTTACATGGTCTCAACACATGAGTAGGTGGTTCTCTCTCAGAAAATGAGTAGTGGAAGTGTAGGCACGTTCTGATGGCTCTCTCTTGAATAGAGAAGGGGGTGGAGGGGTATATATAGTCTCCACACAAAATCTAGCAGTTACACACATTTGGCCCAACTCGGTCAGACCGAATAGGAGAATTGGTGAGACCGATTCAGTTCAAAATATGAACGTTAGGATTCTCGGTGGGACCGACATGATCAACTCGGTGGGACCGATGTGCTAGGTTAGGGAAAAACCTCATCTCGGTGTGACCGATTGCATGAACTCGCCGAGACCGATTTCAGCAATGAGCAAACAAAGAGTTAGTCAAGCAAACTCGGTGGGACCGATTGCACATTTCGGTGAGACCAAAATAATTACAACAGGCAACAGATAGTTTGCAAGGCCATCTCGGTGAGACTGAGATCTGTATTAGTGAGACCGAATTGATTAGGGTTTCTGGCAGTGGCTATGTCAAAGGAACTCGATGGCGTCGGATAGATCAAATTGGTGGGGCCGAGTTGACTTTAGGTTTTGGATATATTTGAAATTGAGAAAGTGGTTGAGGGCTTTGGAGCATATCACTAAGCACTTTGAGCAAGTAGACCATTAAGCAACACCTCATCCCCTTTTAATAGTATTGGCTTTTCCTATGGACTCAATGTGATCTTGGATCACTAAAATAGAAATGAAGAGTCTTGAGCTTTTGCTAATCTTTGTCCTTAGCATTTTGTAGGGGTTCCACATCCTCTTGTCCATGCCACACCATTGTTGAACTCATCTGAAATATACTAGATAAAAGTATTAGTCCAACAAGAGATATGTTGACATTAATTACCAAAATCACCTAGGGAGCACTTGTGCTTTCAGATTCACCTTTATGTATGTGAAATATATGGCGCACGTCTCACTTGCCAAATGGACTCTTGACATGGTGATGTCCATAGGATGCTCCGCATCACCAAGGTTCCATCCCGAGTGAGGGTATTTGCTTAGCGTCTCATTCAGCAATTCATGCCATTGGGTTGTGATTGTGAGCTTTGTGGTGCAAAGAATGATACATGGCGGCATTCCTTGCTAGACCGCGGCATGGCGATATGTGTGTTGGCGTTGGTCGACAAGTTGCTCACAAAGCATATGGGCACAACTAGGTGCCCTGATGCAAAGGAGTGGTTGCTCCACATGCCCGAGATGGTATCACATAAGGACTTTACAAAACTTCTCATCACTTTGTGGGTGATCGGCAACAAGCGATTCATGAGGCTATTTCCAGAGTTCGGAGGCCATCCACGGGTTTATCTTGCAGTATTTGGCAGACTTTGAGATCATCAACAACATCTCACGCAAGCAAGGCAGGGCGGTGCAACCAATGGCAAGGCGCGCCCAGATGGATCCCGCCGACCGGAGGTATGGTTAAATTAAATATTGATGGTGGTATAGCAAAGAACAATAGGAAGGGGGCAATGATTATTTGCTGGATGACCAGGGTGTCTATCTAGGGTCATCCGCCTACATCGTCAAGGAGTGCATGGTCACCAGAACGCTCTAAGAAATGGCACGCTCATAGGGACTAGCCCTCACAGCCGACCTAAACATATAGATACTTATCATCGCATGTGATGTTGAATAGGTGGTCAAACATATTAACAAAGAGAGCAAGTAATCTATAGCCATATTCGACAGGAGATTGCAGTTTGTTGTAGGAACTTTGCAGTTGCAGAGGTCCGATTTATTCATGAGGGCAGAGCTTCCAATATTGAGGCTCATATAATTTGTAAAAAGCACATTATCTCTTGATCATGGTCTCTACATTTGGCAACCTAACAATACTACGATTGTACCCCATATTATTATGCAATAAAGTGTCTATGTTTTCCCTAAAAAGGGAAATTCCCCCTGGCAGGGCTGCTGCCAGGGGGGATTGAGAGGGAGGAAAGGAAGGTGGCAACTAGGCCGGCTTGTTTCCGCCCAAAATTAAAGGAACGATTATTTACAGGCCAAAAAGATAACAACAACACGTAATAAAATATCAAAAGAGCTAAGAAAACTCAGAGAAAAATCCCAAATGGCATTTGAATATTTATAAGCTACTCCATAAAAAGTATTTCCATAGCCAATACATAAAACTAACAAGATGTGGGAGCTCTGTAATAAATGTTGTAACATCCCTTGCTTTACAAAAAGTTCAAGAGTAAGGCAAGCTAATGTGGAGGATTATGATTGGTAATAGGGGGATGAAGAGGCCTACCCCAGTTGAATTCAGTGGGGAAGAGAGAATTAGTATAGAAAGTTAAATAAAATGTTTGTATATTCTTTGTAGGACTAGCATTATTGAAACTTTAACGGTTTTGCTAAAGCACATATAGATGTGCCCTAAGTATTTCACATTTAAAGTCATTAATTTTATCCGGAGATTCGTGCATGTATTTTTTTTCCTTTTATTTTTCTTTTCATATTTGATCGAGCCATTTAAATGTGCAATAATTAGGGCACATCTAGATGTGCCCTAGACAGACCCAAACAAAATTGTGGCAGCACTTTGTCCTATATGTTTCTCACTATTTCCATCATAGTAGTTTGAAGACCGATCATCTAACTTTTGTTTCTTACTTTTTTTGAGCAAATACAATTCACCTTTTTTTTTCCTTTTAGAGGAAAATTCGTTCATTCCATGCTTTTCTTAATTGAGTGGATTCCTTCCATACTTCATTTTTTGCTTTATGAGGCAATTCCATGCTTCTACTTTTCTTTTCAGGGATTTCCATACTTCTATTTTTTTGAGGCTCCATACTTATTTTTTTTAGCAAATATAGCTTTTTTATATTCTACTAGAAAAGATGGTTAGTTTTTTTAGCTTCCATACTTCTAATATCTTTTTTGAGGTTCCATACAGGGAGCAGAGGTTGGTCACTTCTAACCGGGCGGCCCAACGGCAAAGCCCATCGCCCCAGCCCACGCACCCCGCTAAACCCTTACCCTTAAAACCCCCTTCTTCCTCTCGCCGCCACGGCGCCGCTCCCCGTCCCCGCAAAACCCTAATCCCTACCCCCCCCCCCCCCCCCCACACACACACACACACACACCCGCCGCCATGTCGTCCACGCCGCCGGCCGTCGCGTCCCCCGCCTCCGAGCACACCAAATCCAAGAAAAAGAAGAGCAAATCCAAGGACGCCTCCACCGACCCCGCCGCCGCCGCCGCCGATACCACGTCGCTGGCGGACGCCGAGGCGAAGACTGATGGCTATATGATCAAGCCCCAGGCCCTGGTTCCGTCCCTGGACACCTCCACCTGGCCGCTCCTCCTCAAGAACTACGACCGACTCAACGTCCGCACCGGCCACTACACCCCGCTCCCCTCCGGCCACTCGCCGCTCAAGCGCCCCCTGGCTGAGTACCTCCGCTACGGCGTCATCAACCTCGACAAGCCGTCCAACCCCTCCTCCCACGAGGTGGTGGCGTGGATCAAGCGCCTCCTCCGCGTCGAGAAGACCGGCCACAGCGGCACGCTCGACCCCAAGGTCACCGGCAACCTCATCGTCTGCGTCGACCGCGCCACACGCCTCGTCAAGTCGCAGCAGGGCGCAGGTAAGGAGTATGTGTGCATCGCCCGCTTCCACGCCGCCGTCCCAGACACGGCCCGGGTCGCTCGCGCGCTTGAGTCCCTTACCGGCGCTGTGTTCCAGCGCCCGCCGCTCATCTCAGCGGTCAAGCGCCAGCTCAGGGTGCGGACCATTTATGAGAGCAAGCTTCTGGAGCATGACGCCGAGCGCCACCTTGCCGTGTTCTGGATCTCTTGCGAGGCCGGAACCTATGTCCGGACGCTCTGTGTGCACCTTGGGCTGCTCCTGGGTGTCGGTGCGCATATGCAGGAGCTTCGCCGTGTGCGGTCAGGTATTCTGGGAGAGCAGGACAACATGGTCACCATGCACGATGTGATGGATGCCATGTGGGCGCTTGACAACCACAAGGATGAGTCTTACATAAGGCGTGTGGTTATGCCGCTTGAGGTAATTCTTACTAGCTACAAGAGGCTTGTTGTGAAGGACTCTGCTGTTAATGCTATCTGCTATGGTGCTAAGCTTATGATTCCTGGGTTGCTCCGGTTTGAGAATGACATTGATGTTGGGGAAGAGGTTGTTCTCATGACTACCAAGGGGGAGGCGATTGCTATTGGTATCGCTGAGATGCCCACTGCTGTTATGGCAACTTGCGACCATGGTGCTGTAGCGAAGATCAAGAGGGTGGTGATGGACAGGGATACATACCCAAGGAAGTGGGGACTTGGTCCGGTGGCACTTAAGAAGAAGAAGATGATTGCTGATGGCCTCCTTGATAAGCATGGGAAGCCAACTGACAAGACCCCAGCTGAGTGGCTTCGAAATGTGGTGCTTCCTACTGGTGGCGATGCAATGATTGCTAGCATTGCAGCTGCTCCTGAGCCTGAGAAGGTAAAGGTCAAACAACAGGATGTGGTGCCAAGTGAGGAGTTCAAGGAGAAGAAAAAGAGGAAGACTGATGAGGATGATGTAACTGCTTCCACACCTGCAAAGAAGATGAAGGTTGAGGAGGTCACTGAGGCAGTGGATGGGGAAAAGAGTGAGAAGAAGAAGAAGAAAAAGAAAGATAAGGGAGAGCCAGGATCAGCTGTTTCGGAGGCAGTGAAGGAAGAGAACAGCAGTCTGTCTGATGAGGAGAAGGGCGGCAGCGAGAAGAAAAAGAAGAAAAAGAAGAGCAAGGAAGGTGGTGATGATGTCGCTCCAGAGAGTGCGGAGGTTGAGAAGAGTGAGAAGAAAAAGGAGAAGAAAAAGAAGAAAAAAGATGCAGAGGAGGCACAATAGGTAGAGATAGTAGTTTACATTGGCTTGTCATGTTATTTGGTTGCAGTTATGTGGGAGCTTGAACTACCTGTTTTATTTGCTTTGTACCCCTTGCAACCGTCTATGGTTTGGTAGGTAGGCCTGATGTACTATCTTTAGGTTACTGCCATTCAACCGAAATGCTATGGTAATTAGAGAGATTTCCCTTTAAATTTGGACAATCAGCCATGTATTGCAGTATCTGTTATCAGTTTTTGCAGTGAATTTTATTCTCATCTCATCTTAGTAGTCCACCTGTACTGGAATTGCTGGCTTGCTAATCTCATCAATCTGCTGTTTTGATGATATTAAGCTGAAGTAGAGTTTACCGATCCTTATATTTCCATCATACTGATGTGAGAACTTGGTTTGCTATGCTGATATATACATTCTTGCAACCACCCAGAAATCTGTGATCGTTCTTAGAAATTTCCAATCAAATTTTGATAACGAGGCTGTATATGTTATCAGTAAATGTAGTGGATTTTTCGCCCCCATTAGTAGTCCACTCTCCACTCCACTCTACTGAGCAGGCTTGTCAATCTTCAATCTGCTACTTTGCTGATATTCTTAACCTGAAGTAGAAAATCCCTAGTCATAATACTTCCACCACATTAATGTGCGAACTTGATTTTTTACCTTGCTGATACACAATCACGCAGGAGTCCCAGGCCTGCATTTCTGTGTCTGTTATCTGTTAATGCATTTTTTTCTACTATTCTGAAATTTCTGTCTTTGTTGTGCCAATATTGATGAGAATCTGCCTGCTGTTTGCTGATATTGTGGAACCGAAACGGAACTATACTGTGGAACGTTTCAACCAATCGGATGTGAGAACTTGGTTTCCCATGTCTGAATACATGCTTATAATCACCCATGAGTCATTTTTTGGCTCCGAAATCTTCATCTGCACCCAGAGTCTGAAAGTCTCGCATTGAATTTGCCAGTTTCAGTTTTTGATATAGCAGCAGCATATGTTGTGATCCTCTTGGCATCGTCATTCCAATATTGGTTTTGCTCATTAGATATGTATATGGTGCATAACAGCATAATGTCGGCGAAGTCTCCCTTGCCATTAAACTGGAGAAATATGAAGTACTCCCTCTGTCTCATAATGTATGACGTTTTTGACACTAGTGTAGTGTTAAAAAACGGCTTACATTGTGTGACGGAGCAGAGTAGTTGTCATCTCCAGAATCCAGTTGTATGAAGTGATGACTAAGTTGGTCCTGTTGGTGCTCGTGATCTGGGTTGTGTTTTTATTTTTCTGATGGAAGCTTTTAACTATGTTTTTGAGCCCTCGTCGTTTTTGCAACATTCTGGTTATTTTTGGGGTTTTGGGTCTGTCTAGAGCACATCTAGATGTGCAATTAAATATGAAAAAAAAAACACATGCACAAATCTCCGGGTAAAAATCAATGACATAGGATTTGGATGTGCAATACTTAAGGCACATCTAGATATGCTTTAGCAAAATCGTTTTTGTTTTCATATTTTTTAGCAAAAGCGAAAATGAATCTGAAAGTGAATATGAAACAGACACGAAAATACATAGCAAATACGACGCATACACTGATACAGATGCAAGCAGTTCGTTGGAAGTGAAAAAAAAAACTTCGACTCGTGTAGGAAAACCAAAAGCAATCCAATGAAAAGGCAAGAAGGTGTGATGGAGCGAAGACGTGGAGGATGGGAGTAGGAGGTGTGAACTCAGAGGGGCGAGGATTACATAATAAGGGAGGATAAAGGTTTTTCTTATAACTAGTTGGAATAAAAGCGTAGGATAAAGGTTTTTCTTATAACTAGTTGGAATAAAAGCGTAATTGGGTTGAGCTAAAGTGAGTTATATAGATAGAATGTAAGCACAAAATCCGCATGCGCAGATACGGTAGTTCAATTTTAGCATAATTTTTGCCGGAAAATGTTGTTTCATTTTAGTTCCCCGAAGAAACATTCCTCTTTCCTTTTGTTTTTTAACATTTATATTCCTCTTTTTGTACACCCCCTCTAAGGACGTCGACCTTGATCATCCACACATGCTCCCATAATGTTTCTTTGTATTTTCATTGTTCATGGGGTATGCTATCATGGTTGTCGTGATGATTCGATCTCCCCTCTCACACTTGATCCACACCGTAAATCAACGACCCAGAAATCCAACCCACCCCTCCTCCTGTCCCCACGAAA
The DNA here is from genome assembly GCA_021605205.1 of Aegilops longissima. Taxonomy (NCBI): domain Eukaryota; kingdom Viridiplantae; phylum Streptophyta; class Magnoliopsida; order Poales; family Poaceae; genus Aegilops; species Aegilops longissima. The sequence goes on along the minus strand of CM038677.1, from coordinate 136,867,201 downwards.
AAGGAACCGTGAGCCACGAAACATCAAATATGTTTCTCTAACTTTCCAAGTTTAAGTCAAAGGTGAACAATGTCTTTTGACTTTGCTCATCTTTTGCTTGTTGCATAAAAAATTATCAGTCTAAAACGGTTGCTAACGAGGTTAGAGAATATGCCCCCACCTCCCCGAATGCACATCCCGCGCCCATCTCTTCGCCCCTGCTTCCGATCATGCCTTCATGGGTATAACTTTGATTTATCTGACAATAAATTAGTCACGTTTGTCCGCTATGATACACTATCATAGAACGATACTACTGTGACTTCTCTCGTCACTAATTGTAGTGTTTCATCATTTTTTTCTTAGACGACAATGCTTGTGAGTTGGGGAAGTAAACATGAAGGACATGTGTTCATTGTGAGAGTGGTCTTGCACTAGTGAAAATCAAGACGCATAAATAGATGTTTGCGACCAGCGAGAATTGTTTGTAGTGGACTAGTAAGTTGGTGGACAACAATCCCATGCTAACCACTATGCAAAGAAACATCTGTGTCTACAGTTGCCACATCTGTTTATTGGAACCATCACTTCTCAATCTAGAAATAATATATTTATTTACGGCATGCAGTGTGGCATTCTCAACGTGTCTTGTGTGGATATGTGATTAACGAATCATAAGAATGTATACATAAGAAAAATAAAACGATCGCAATATAATTTGCAAAGTCAAAGTAATTGGTTTGATAACTTTAAGATTATGTTGCAGTTTCGTGGATGGCTGCATTGCTCTAGGTTGACTTTGAATGCATTGACATACCACATGTTAGGTTGAAAAAATAACAGTGAAAAATACAACTTTGGCACCGATGAAGGGGCAGACTTGCAAATTCCAAACTTGGAGGTGCGTGAGTGCAATAGTTCCAGTGAACTGAGGAATTCCTCTGCATTCTGCGACGACCCCTCAGCCCAAAATTGGGGCGAGAAACCCAGCAAATCCAAGTCTCCGTCGATCCGAATCCCCCGAAATTCCGGGATCGGAACCCTAGCCCATCCCGAATCCCATCTCCGGCCCAATGCTTCCCGCCGGCGATGGCTCGTCCGCCGCCGTCGCCGCCCTCTCTTTCACCGATGCGGACGGCGACGACTACTCCGAGGACGGGGACTTCACCGGCGCCCCGTTCCTCGAACCTCCCGATCCGAGCCTCCCCGACCCCACCTCCTCCTCCGCCACCGCCCTGCTCCCCGCGGGGGGAAGCGGCGGTCAGGCCTCGTCGGGCGGCGAGCGGCGGCCCCTCTTCCAGCGTCTCTGGACGGAGGAGGACGAGATCGTGATCCTCCGCGGGTTCGCGGAGTTCACCGCCGCCCGCGGCACGGCGTTCGCGTCTCACCAGTACGACACGGATCCGTTCTATGAGGATATGCGCCGCCGCCTCCAGCTCGACTTCTCCAAGAGCCAGCTCGTCGAGAAGCTCCGCCGCCTGAAGCGCAAGTATCGCAACTGCGTCTCCCGCCTCCGCGGGTCTGGCGCCGCCTTCTCCTTCCGCTCCCCGCACGAGCAGGCCATTTTCGAGATTGCGCGCAACATCTGGCGCCCCACGAATAAGCACGGCCGGGATCCCTCGGCCGACTCCGACGACGAAGAGGCTGTGGTTGCCGCTGCGGCGGTGGCTGCCACATCTGTCCCTGCGAACACCAGCCCCAATGGGGAAGTCAAGTCCCCCCCAGGGCGGCAGCGCCGCCGTAGACGCTCGGTGGAATCAGCAGCTCCGGCTGCACCTGCTGCTGTCCCTGCCACCATTTTGGTGCAGCCCTCTCAGCCAGTGCAGGTGCAGGTGCCTGTGTCAGTCCCTGTCAAGATGGATGACTCGCTACCAGCACTGCCCCAGGCTCCAATGCCTGTGACAGTGACCATGGAGGGATCTGAGCCACTCAGGTTTCCCATAATGTCACCTCAGTCAGGAGTTGTCGATGTTGAGAAGAATTTTCTGACGCCTATGTTTAAGGAGATGATTCACGCAGTGATAAATATGGGATCCAGTCCGTTTGGTATGAAACTTCCTGAGCCGCCACACGGCTTGCCTATGGAAGGGGAGAAATGGAGAAATCAGCGAATCCTGGAGCTGGAAGTGTACTTGAAGCGGATCGAACTGCTGCAGGACCAGGTGAAGGCGACGCTTGAGGAGCTCAAGTCCTCCACACCTAGGACTTGAGGTTTTTTTAAGTTAGGAACTGATACGGTGTCTCTCATTATAGAATTCTTGCTACAAATCTGAGGTTAGATGTTTAGTGTTTTTTCTCCACATTTTCTCGTGCATAAAAGGATATTGTTAACTGGGTTGGGACTTGGAAACTAGTTTATTCATGGTTCTAATTGTTCATGTGATATTTAGCTGCTACTTATTTCTTTATAATGTAGGTGTTGTCCTCTGTTTTGAAGTGTTATGCTTTGAGCGGACAGGATGGTCTCCTGATGGAAAGCTTGAGCACTTTCAGTTAATATATTATTAGGATCACAGATTGTGGTCACTTAAGTATCATTTTCATCAATTTATATGAAAGAGATTAGATATGTTCAGTACTGCTTGTCATCAATTGAAGGTCATGGAATTATGGTATAGTAAACCAGTGGTTAATCTGTGGAGCAGCATGGTAGTTTAACTTGTGTTTGTTCATGATTCATGACCCTGTTTATTTTCCGTGAAGGCTGAAATTACTTAATATTTGTATACCAGATATTTTGAGAATTACTTCTCTGCCGCGCCATTGCATTATGTTACTTTCCTTTTCCCTGTTGGAATAAGGTCAGCGTATGTGAACAGAGTTATTGTTAATGCTCAATACCATGCATTGTCATTCTAGAGATCAGCGTTCCTTGTGTACATCAGGTTACAGAAATTTACCCGTCATTTGTTTGTTAAATTCAATGTGGTATACAGTGTAATGCTAGAGGGTGAAACACTGAAATGTAGGTCCATAGATCTACTGCTTCTAAGTTAATGCGTACACTACATTATTTGTCCATTTGTGAATCTGTATTGCTTCAATCAAGGTGCACAACTATCAGCATTTTGATTATTTGTTCTACCTTCCAATCACAAAAGTGATGATTGCCTCTTCTACCTCCCAATCACAAAATTTCCAAACATGTTCGAAGTTTGAACAACCATAACAAAGTCTGCAGAAACCATGGGAAAGCACAACACTCAAGTACATACTAGGATAAAGGTAAGTGGTGGTTCTGAAAGACAATAAGGTGGCTCTTCTCTACACACACAGAACTACCTTGGAAGTACTGGGTAACACCTATTGCTCGGCAGTACTGCAATATATAGAGTAGTTTGAAATGAACAGCATGGAGAAATGCCAAGGTCACGACTCGGAAGTACCAGAGTGAAAAAGCTCGGATGTGACAAGATATAAAAGCATACCGAAAAAAATTTGAAAGTGCTGCATGACAAGTTAAACTCAGGAGTGCCAGAATTAATGGAGAATGTCTGAAAGGAATTTAGCTTGACAACTCAAAACAAAAAATGCGTGGGGTTTCTGATTTGTGGGAAACTGGGTCGCTTTCCGGGGTTTGATAGAACACCTCAAGTGGCTTGGTAGTGTCAGAGGAAAACTTCGGTGCTACCGGGGATGTGAAAAACATATGAGGGTGGTGTCAAAAGTGGATTCTTTTGGGAACTTTGGTTTGGGATCTTTCATAGAGGCTCAGACCAAACTACCTCTGTTTGTGTCCCTCTTAATAATGTGGTTGTCTTGAACTCAATGTGAATATTTGATTTGATCAAAACCTACAAATTACACCCTAAAAGCTTGAGGTAGACACCATCTTCAAAAGTTGGAGGTAGGGGTCACAATTGATGTTCCACTCAATGCATGAGGATAAGTTTCCCCGAATGAACTTATAAATAGATTAGTCATCTCAATCATCTTGTCATTAATCACCAAAATCCAATAGGGGTATATAAGAGATGCACTTTTAGAAGTTCGACAGGCTAGCTCGCATTATTAGGCATGAGGCATGTTTGTGGGTATGGTTCTTCTTTGGCCTTGTAAATAACTCTCTAGTCTATCATGGTTGATGCAACACCATTCAGTTGATAGCTATGCGTGGTCGCCCCCCTTGCACACCATAGGATTAAGATCATGGGTAACCATTGCATGAAGTCAACTCCCTAGCACGGGTCTTCTCTCTCCCATGCACGGATCACCCTCCGTCTCCTATACACACTCATTTTTGGAAAATCTCCGCTCGTAGTGGTCAAGATCGGCGCTCGTAGCACGACACACCGCCCCCTCACAACACGATGTAGTTGTTCTTGCATCACTGACGTCTATAGGACCAGGGGAAATGAACTAGGGGGGTGAATAGTCCTATAAAAACTTTGCGTGAAATTTAGGGTTGGCAAGTTTTCGAGAAGATAGCTAGTTGAGTCCTTAGAAAAACTATACATGTTAGCTATCAAGAGTACAACTGTTGAAGCTAGAACTTACAAGAAAGCAAGGATTTAACTTAAAAGAGATGCAAACACGGGGGTGGATTAACGGTGTTTTACTGATGTTTGGGTAGTTGGCGCTATCCTACTCCTCATGGATGGAGGTTCGAACCACAAAGGTCTCAACATCGTCAACACAAAGAGCCCATGAGGCACATGACACCTATTCCCCCATGGCTTGGTACCACAGAGGTCAAAATCTCACTTGGGTTCGATCTTTCACAAAGAAGACAATCTCTGACCCTTGTACAAACTTCTTAATTACTTGAGAATGATGATTGAAGGCTCTCAGGAAGTACTAACCATCTAGGATGCGCACACCCTCCAAGGATAACAACCAAAGAGAAGTTACTCGGATGAACTCCTCAGAATATCTTGAATCAAAGCACTCTCAAGAACCCATAGGATCTATCTCACAAGGATATCCTTGGAGAAAAGGGATATGAACCATAGGAGTGAGAGTTCAAGAAAAGGGAGTAGACGGGCCTTCGTAGATTTAAGAAAGTGACTTGGAAACACCCAATCAATTTCCTTTCCTCTCAAAAGAACCACTCTCTAACCCCTCTCAAAGACTCACATGAAGTTGACTGGAATTGACTTAGAATGACTTTAAGCAACAAGGAGTGTGGGGGGTCGATATACAAATCAAACCAAAAAACAGAACATTACCTATAAAAAGTGACTAGCCCGGAAATATTGAAGGACATCCTCGAAACAACTGGACACATTCAAATATTTGAATCGTCTGAAGGACTATCCAACGAGCCACACAAAAACACAAGTACTCGAAAGCACCAGATGATAAGGTGCCATTTTTCGCTGAATACATGACACACTTGGTAGTACCAAAGAAAACAAGGTCACGGAGATACCAAGGTCGACAAAGTTGTTCTCGAAGAGAAGTGATGCATAAAAGGCAAAGTCCGGCTCGAAGGTACCAGGTGGATTCGCTCGAGACTAGCGGGATCTATAATGAAGCTCAAAGGGATGAAACTAACTAAGAAGGGCTCGGAGGCGTCGGGGAAAAAGTTATACCCGATGGTGCCAGAGCTAACAAAGGCGGTCTTAATGGAAACAAAGCTCGAAAGTACCAGATAAAATTTCTCAGCGCTTCTAACCAGGGAAAAACAGGATTCGCCTAACATATCACACACTCTCGTCACAGGCTTGGTAGTATCAGCCTACCGGGGCTGGGCAAAAAATAGAGCATTATGCATGGAATTATTGGGATTTTTGGTTTGATCTTATCTTGAAGTCGAGCCATAGTTCTTTTGCTTATGCCCGTCTTGATATTACGATTGTACTTGAACTCAATGTGAATCTTGGATCAATAAAAACTTCAAATTACAAAGTAGGTGTTTGAAGAAGCCAACCACTTGTAGGGATGAAAGTAGGGGTCACCATTTAGTGTTTCCACACATATGGACCAATTTCCTAAAATAATTTTGATAGAAAACTAGTCCTTTCAATTGCCTTGTCATTAATCACCAAAAAATGATAGGGGTATATAAGGTGCACTTTCAGTATCGCCTCCTCCTCATAGCACCTAGTGCCATCGATCGTAGGATGGCGTCATCGCACAAGAGCGTCGACAACAAAGGAGAAGGAGATGTGGTGGATGGTGTCGGGAGCAAGATGATGTAGCAACTTTTGCGTGATGGTGCTCGACTCCTCCTTCAACAAGTTAGCGCATGAAGGCCTTGGAGATGAACACATGTGCAGGTAGGCTCAAGTGCATCAAATACATCATGATGAATCGAACGAAGCAACAGGCGACCAATATTTTGGGGCGAGACAAGCGGGGCCAACCATGATAATGCCGAGGATAGAATGCATGACGAGGAAGAGGATAAATAACACCAAATATTATGGGGGCAAAGGCTTGGATGAGTCTAGAGTATGTGGTGTCTTGCCAAGGCGTGAAGTTGAACACATGTGCAGGTAGGCTGTAGCGCGATAGATCCTGATGGATCAAAGAACGCAACAAGCGACCGATGCGACGGTAGGGTGTTCTATATCATAAGTCCCGTTGGAAAGTATATGGTTGTAAGAATTAGGTCCTCATACCCATGCCTATTTTTATTATAATTGTTATGTGTTGCAACTTGATCACGATCTGGTATAAAAACTGGAATTTAATACTCTTGCAAAATCTTATTAGAAACCCTTGTCTTCAAGGTGCAAGTCCTCCCATGGATTCGATAACTCAGGTGTAGCGATCAGACCTCAAACAGTCTGATCTCTGTACTCAGTGTCATCCCTGGATCAGTAATGCTGACACCACACAATACTCGAAGGATTTATAACAGAGTAGCAATCACACACTTATTACAATCGAATGTCTCAAGAGAGAACTTAATAAAACAAATATGGCTTAAGGCCATCTAATACGATAACAATGGAAGTCTTGGAAGGATAAGCGAGTCCATCAACTCCAACGGCATCACCGAGTATAGAACCACGACCTAAGCACCTTACTCGTCGTCTGAAAAGTCTGCAATATGAAACGTTGCAGCCCGAAAACGGGTCAGCACATGGAATATGCTGGCAATGTAACACATAGAGAATAATGGAATAATAAGCCTATACTACATGCATATTTGGCTGGTGGAAAGCTCTACGGTTATAGTTTTTGCATAAAGCCAATTTTTCCCTACTGCAAAGGAATAAATTTATTTAACTATCATGGTGGTTGTTAAACATTGAGAATGGTTGACAGCATTCTCAATCCCAATTAAAAATACTCATTAAAAACCCAACAATATTAATTAGAAGTAACATGATGAGATTCACATGATATCCAAGTACTAGATACTCAAGATGTCCATAACCGGGGACACGGCTAACCATGATTAGTTTGTACACTCTGCAGAGGTTTGCGCACTTTTCCCCACAAGACTCGATCGCCTCCGTTGGATTTCTCGCACTACATGATGTTTGAGAAACGGATGACTGAGACATAGTCTTTCGGAAATGCTAGCACCTTACATGTGGGTAGACCGGTACACCTACTTTCCCCTACATCTGCTAGTCTACCCGTAAGAGTTCGCACAACTTAATCAACTATGCCAGAGCCCATAATGGCTTGTGGCTGCACACGGAAGTTTCTAGTTTGAAAAATCTCATGATCCCTTTGAGCACGGGTGGCGGTCCAAGAAATACAGAGCAAGTCTGATAGAAACCAGGTGCCTCAATCCACCCAGATGTGTGTTTAAGTTGCCACCTTAAATAAACCATTAAATAACAATCTCACATCTGTCATGGATACACTCACCCAATCCATGTCTACTAGCATAGCATGGCATAATAAGCAACGTAGAAGTAACTCCCAAGGGTTTGATAATAAAACAGGTAATAGGTACTACATCAACTACTTCCCATCCCACAATTTAATTAGACCCTAATCATGCAAGTGTTTGAGGATAGATCTAATGCATAAAAACTGGGTATGAGAAAAAGTATGATCAAAGTGTTACTTGCTTTGCTGATGATCCGCGAAACCTAGAGACTCGAAGTAACAGGCGGCGCACTCCGGGTATTCTATCGCAGACAAACAAACAAGCATATAATAAGTACTCATCTAATGCATAGGTAAAAATCAAATAGATCTAACCAGATAGTTCAATTTAAGAACTCCGGTTTACAAAAAGAATCAAATCAAACGAAGCAACGAAAGTCAAACGGCGGAAGAAAACAGCTTCGTTATACTAATCTGGATCTAAGTCAAAATTTACAGAAGCAAAAACTTGTTTAAGTAGGTTATTCGGAAAGAGGGTTTCGAGAAGAAACTCTAGGCGCTTGAATCGCCTGATTCCAATAATCGAGCGAAGATTTATACTAAAACGAAAATCGGATCTGGAATTGCGATCAGAAAATCGCGGGTTAAATCCGAGAAAAAGAAAAACGACGAACGGGTTAACGAACGGACGTTCGTTAACTAAACTAATCTGACGAACGCGTTCGTTTAAACGAACTAACGGACGAACGTCCGCTAATTAGCCTAAACCCAAAAAAACCGAAACTAATAAAAAAACGAAAACTAAAAACCAAAATAAAAACCATAATAAAAACGTCCGGTTTTAAAAAACCGGCAGCATGCGAACGAGGCAACGGCGAACCTCGGCGGCGACGGTTGAGTCCGTGAGTCCGTGGCAGGCGGCGAGGAAACCGTGAAGCGGCGGCGGCGAGGTGGGGCGGGCGACCTAGGGTTTAGGCGCTGGGGGCGGGTGGGCCTCGGCTGCTCCCCGGCTTATAAAGCCCATGGTCGGAGTCCTAAGCGGACACGACACGTGGGTTGGTGGCGCTTTTTTTAAATAATACCGCGTGAAGAAAAATAAAAAGAAATACTAAACGGACTCCAAAAATCCTGAAATAATTTTTCCCCGGCTTCTAAAATCAAGCCGGACTAAATGAACATTTATTTGGGGCCTAAATGCAATTTTGAAAAACGCGCATTTTTCCTAAATTCAAATAAAAAGGCGAAAAACTCCAAAATAAAATCTTATTTGATTTTATTATTAAATCTTAATTATTTCTTTATTTTGGGAAAGTCATTTTATTCCCTCTCTCATATTTTGATAGTAGAAATAATTGAAGATAAAATAATTAAAATCAAATGATCCTATTTTCAAAATTTGAGAAAACTCAAATATGAAAATAACGAAATCCCCAACTCTCTCCGTGGGTCCTTGAGTTGTGTAGAATTTCTAGGATCGAGCAAAATGCAACGAAAAAAATATATGATATGCAATGATGCTCTATGTATAACATTCCAAATTGAAAATTTGGGATGTTACAAACCTACCCCCTTAAGATGAATCTCGCCCTCGAGATTCGGGTTGGCTAGAAAATAGGTGAGGGTGGTCCTTAAGCAAATCTTCCTCTCGCTCCCAGGTGGCTTCACTGAACTTTGCAAAACTTGATAACCTTGCTGCGAGTAACTCGACTAGCAAACTCGAGAATCTTAACAGGTTTCTCCTCGTAGGTCAAATCATCATTCAACTGAATCGCTTCCAGTGGCACAGTATCTCTCAGTGGTATATCGGCCATCTCTGCGTGACACTTCTTCAACTGAGAAACATGAAACACATCATGGACTCCTGACAATCCTTCGGGTAATTCCAACTTGTACGCAACTTCTCCCATGCGTTCCAAAACACGATAAGGTCCTACAAATCGGGCGCTAACTTTCCTTTAACACGCAAACGCTTAACTCCTCGAAGTGGCGATACGAAGATAAACTCGCTCCGACTTCAGATTCATCTCCTTGCGTTTTGAATCCGCATAACTTTTACTGTCTTGGTGGGCTACCTTGAGCCTATCGCGAATCAACTTTACTTTCGTTCGCACTCCTTAATCAAATCCGGTCCAAACAATGGCGGTCTCCAACTTCATCCCACAACAACGGGTCCTGCACCTCCTTCCGTACAAGGCTTGAAAGGGCCATCTTGACTGGTTTGGTAGCTGTTGTTATAAGAAAACTCCGATACGGCAAATTGTCATCCCAACTTGATCCATAATCCAAAGCACAAGCTCTAATCATATCCTCCAAAATCTGGTTGACTCTCTCGGTTTGTCCATCCATGCGTGGATGAAAAGCATGCTAAACTCCAGCTGGTTCCCAAAGTTCCGTGCAAGCTGCTTCCGAACTTTGAGGTGAATTGGGTTCCTCTATCGTCGATACGATACTCGGAACTCCATGCAAGCATACAGATCCTGGTCATGTATATCTTAGCCAATTTGGCACTGCTGTAGGTGGTCTTTACTGGAATGAAATGAACTACCTTCATCAAACGATCGACTACAACCCAAATTGAGTCATAGCCTGAACGAGTCCTGGGCAATCCCGTGATGAAATCCATACCTAGTTTATCCCACTTCCATTCGGGTATAGGCAATGGCTATAACAATCCTGCTGGTTTCTGATGTTCTGCCTTCACCCTCTGACATACATCACAAACTGCTACGTACTCTGCAATATTCTTCTTCATTACGGTCCACCAGAAAGTATTCTTCAAATCCAAATACATCTTGGTATTTCCTGGGTGAATCGAATATGGTGAATCATGTGCCTCTTGTAGAATCAACTTCGATCTCCGGTCATTGGGCACATAAACACGGTCTTCAAACCATAGGGTATCGTGCTCATCCTCATGAAATCCTTAGCTTTTCCTTCGCTCATTTTCTCCTTTATAGAGGCAATCTCTTTGTCGGTCTTCCGAGCTTCCCGATCTTGTCCATCAAAGTTGATCAATCTCCATTCTTTGCTACATAGCCTCTGGAACTATTTCCAAACATAGCTCTCGAAGATCCTCGGCTAACTCCTTTGGTATTTCTCCCGTCATTAGTGTGTTGACCTGACTCTTACGGCTCAACGCGTCTGCTACAACGTTAGCCTTTCCGGGGTGATAATGTAATCTCATATCGTAATCTTTGATGAGTTCCAACCATCTCCTCTGCCTGAGATTTAGCTCCTTCTGCGTGAAGATATACTTAAAACTCTGGTGATCCGTATACACCTCACAATGGTTTCCAATGAGGAAATGTCTCCATGTCTTCAACGCATGCACTATGGCTGCTAACTCCAAATCATGAGTAGCATAATTTATCTCATGAGGCTTAAGCTGTCGTGAAGCATACGAAACAACTCTTCCCTCCTGCATAAGCACTGCTCCAAGTCCTCTACGTGAAGCATCGCAATACACCTCATAATCCTTGGTCTGATCTGGCAGGATTAACACTGGTGAGGTAACCAAACGTTTCTTCAACTCTTGGAAACTAGCTTCACACTCCTCGGTCCAAATGAACTTGGTATCCTTCTTCAACAATTACATCATAGGCTTCGCAATCCTTGAGAAATTCTCAATGAATCTCCGTAGTATCCTGCGAGTCCAAGGAAACTCGGATCTCTCCAACTGTTGTTGGCGCTTCCCGATTTATTCTGGTGACAAGTTTAGTGGGGTCTCTTGCTATACCTTCTCCGGATATAACATGTCCAAGAAATCCAACTTCCTTCAACCAAAACTCACACTTCTTTGAACTTGGCATATAACCGGTGTTCTCTCGAGCTTCTTGAGTACCAAACGCAAATGCTCCTTATGTTCCTCTTCATTCTTGAGTAAACCAAAATATCATCAATGAACACCACGACGAACTTATCCAAAACTCCATAAACACTTTGTTCATCATGTTCATAAAATAGGCAGGTGCGTTAGTCAGAACAAATGACATAACGGTATACTCATACAACCCGTACCTGGTGGTAAAAGCCGTCTTAGGTATATCCTGCTCTCGAATCTTCAACTGATGGTACCCTGATCGCAAATCGATCTTGGAAAACACCTTAGCTCCTTGCAATTGGTCAAACTAGTCATTGATCATCGGTAGTGGGTACTTGTTCTTAATGGTCACTTCATTCAATCCGCGATAATCAACAACCATTCTTAGTGATCCATCCTTCTTCTCCACTAGAAGTACTGGTGATCCAAAAGGCGAAGAACTTGGGCGAATAAAACAAATATGTCTTAAGGCCACACAGTACTCGGAGGATTTATAACAGAGTAGCAATCACACACTTATTACAATCGAATGTCTCAAGAGAGAACTTAATAAAACAAATATGACTTAAGGCCATCTAATACGATAACAGCGGAAGGCTTGGAAGAATAAGCGAGTCCATCAACTCCAACGGCATCATCGAGTATAGAACCACGACCTAAGCACCTTACTGTCGTTCTGAAAAGTCTCGCAACATGAAGCGTTGCAGCCCGAAACAATTCAAGACATGGAATATCTTGGCAATGTAACACATAGATAATAATGGAATAATAAGCCTATACTACATGCATATTTGGTGGTGGAAAGCTCTCTGATTCTGCTTTTGCATAAAGCCAATTTTCCCCTCTCGCAAAGGAATAAATTTATTTAACTATCATGGTGGTTGTTAAACATTGAGAATGGTTGACAGCATTCTCAATACCAATTAAAAATACTCATTAAAAACCCAACAATATTAATTAGAAGTAACATGATGAGATTCACATGATATCCAAGTACTAGATACTCAAGATGTCCATAACCGGGACACGGCTAACCATGATTAGTTTATACACTCTGCAGAGGTTTATGACTTTTCCCCACAAGACTCAATCGCCTCCGTTGGATTTCTCGCACTACATGATGTTTGAGAAACGGATGACCGAGACATAGTCTTTCGGAAGTGCTAGCACCTTACATGTGGGTAGACCGGTACACGTACTTTCCCCTACATCTGCTAGTCTACCCGTAAGAGTTCGCACAACTTAATCAACTATGACAGAGCCCATAATGGCTTGTGGCTGCACACGGAAGTTTCTAGTTTGAAAAATCTCATGATCCCTTTGAGCACAGGTGGCGGTCCAAGAAATCTGAGTAATTCTGATAGAAACCAGTGCCTCAATCCACCCGGATGTGTGTTTAAGTTGCCACCTTAAATAAACCATTAAATAACAATCTCACATCATCATGGATACACTCACCCAATCCACGTCTACTAGCATAGCATGGCATAATAAGCAACGTAGAAGTAACTCCCAAGGGTTTGATAATAAAGCAGTAATAGGTACTACCTCAACTACTTCCCATCCCACAATTTAATTAGACCCTAATCATGCAAGTGTTTGAGGATAGATCTAATGCATAAAAACTGGGTATGAGAAAAGTATGATCAAAGTGTTACTTGCCTTGTCGATGATCCATGAAACCTAGAGACTTCGAAGTAACAAAGGCGCACTCAAGGGTATTCTATCACGCACAAACAAACAAGCATACAATAAGTACTCATCTAATGCACAGGTAAAAATCAAATAGATCTAACCAGATAGTTCAATTTAAGAACTCCGGTTTACAAAAAGAATCAAATCAAACGAAGCAACGAAAGTCAAACGGCGGAAGAAAACAGCTTCGTTATACTAATCTGGATCTAAGTCAAAATTTACAGAAGCAAAAACTTGTTTAAGTAGGTTATTCGGAAGAGGGTTTGAGGCGAAACTCTAGGCGCTGAATCGCTGATTCCGATAAACGAGCGAAAAGTTATACTAAAACGAAAATCGGATCTGGAATCGCGATCGTAAAATCGCGGGTTAAATCCGAGAAAAAGAAAAACGACGAACGGGTTAACGAACGGACGTTCGTTAACTAAACTAATCTGACGAACGCGTTCATTTAAACGAATTAACGGACGAACGTCCGCTAATTAGCCTAAACAAAAAAAAAGAAACTAATAAAAAACCGAAAACAAAAAAAAACCAAAAAACCGTAATAAAATCCGTCGGTTTTAAAAAACGCCGGAAGACGCTTGACGAGGCGGCGGCGGTGAGTCCGTGGTCCGTGGTGGCGGCGGGTCGGTAGCGGACTAGGGTTTGGGGCGCTGAGGCGGCGGGGGCCTCGGGCTGGCTCCCAAACTTATAAAGTTCAAGGGTCGGAGTCCTAAGCGGACACGGCCGTAGGTCGATGGCGCTTTTTTTTTAAATAATACCGCGCAGAAGAAAAATAAAAAGAAATACTAAACGGATTCCAAAAATCCCGAAATAAATTTTCCCCGGCTTCTAAAATCAAGCCGGACTAAATGAACATTTATTTGGGGCCTAAATGCAATTTTGAAAAACGCATTTTCCTAAATTCAAATAAAAAGCGAAAAACTCCAAAATAAAATCTTATTTGATTTTATTATTAAATCTTAATTATTTCTTTATTTTGGGAAAGTCATTTTATTCCCTCTCTCATATTTTGATAGTAGAAATAACTGAAGATAAAATAATTAAAATCAAATGATCCTATTTTCAAAATTTGAGAAAACTCAAATATGAAAATAACGAAATCCCCAACTCTCTCCGTGGGTCCTTGAGTTGTGTAGAATTTCTAGGATCGAGCAAAATGCAACAAAAAAAATATGATATGCAATGATGCTCTATGTATAACATTCCAAATTGAAAATTTGGGATGTTACATCAGGGTCACCTCTGGGGAAAAGGGCGAGAATCCTTTTCGATACTATCTGTTAACCAGATCACTAAAGGGACTCATCATGGCCGACCACCTCGATCTCCAGATCAAATTCAAGGCGTCCTCCCATCATCCTTCGCTCCTGACCCTGGTAGGACACTATTCACCCCTCTTACCCATGAGAAAGAGAAACCTCACCCTTTGTTTCAACGAGCATGGGAGCAGAATACAATATACGAAGAGCACATCAAGCACGTTGCATTGGATGCGTACATTTGTTACCGTATCTACACATGGTGGCATCGAGCGCTCGTACCAAAGGCCGTCTTGCGCTCTGGATCTTCTTGCTTTAGCAGTTTCTTCTACCAAGTGTTTTATTCTTTTACCACAGTTTTCTATCACATTAATTAACATGATTTTACCACCACAAATGGGCATTATTTCAACTCTGAAACACTTCCATACATGACAACCTCACGAAAATAGATAAGTGAACATGGTAAAGTCCGAAGAATCCAATATGACGGAACGAAATAAGAGGTGTAAAACACCACAAAAACTGGACTCGTCACCGCCCCTTCTCGCTTCCCTTTCTCCTCCTCACACTTCTTTCACTCGAACCTGCTTCTGCTCTTCTTGACCGACTCTTTTGTTGGGTCGGTTGGATCATCCGCTTCTTCCTCGGTGCCGATGCCTGTGGTTTTGACGGGGTTGGCAATGAATAAATTCCCCTTGGGTTGCCCACTCAACTTCAAATAACAATGCACGAGGACGAAGTTCCTATTCTCTACATTCAAAAACAAGTTGCATGCACGAGAATGCTACAAACAAAAACATTGTCAACGAGTTGCATATTCGGTAAAATGACCAGATACATAAAGCATATCTGGCCAACAAGTTGCATATCTGGCCAAATGACCAACACATATAACAACTTACATGCTTGGTGGTCTGCTCACCACTTGGCCATCAACCAGTTAGTTGCTTCAAATGGTCGCAATACTTGCACATGGCCCCTTGGATGGTGTATCATCGATGGTTGAGCAACCCTGTCCCACTGTTGCGGATGAGTGATGGCCCACAAGTATAGGGGATCGCAACAGTCTTTGTGGAAATTATTTCAACCATAATTTATTGATTCAACACAAGGAAAGCCAAAGATATTTATAAGCTTTAGCAGCTGAGTTGTCAATTCAACCACACATGCAGAGATAAATTTCTTATGGTAATTCATTAGTAACACAGTAATATGATAGCAGTAGTGACAAAGTAATAATAATTGTAACAGTAACACGTTGGCAGAATAGTAGTAGAGTAAAGCAGTGGTGGATGTAACAGAAGTAACAGTAGTAGGAAAGTGTAGGCATGGAGTGAGCGATGGGGTGTTCGGATGAAATTCAATATGTGATACGTCTCTAACGTATCTATAATTTTTTATTGTTCCATGCTATTATATTATCCATCTTGGATGTTTTAAGGGCTTTACTATGCACTTTTATATTATTTTCGGGACTAACCTATTGACCCAGAGCCCAGTGCGCCTCTGTTTTTCCCTCGTTTGATGTTTGAAGAAAAGGAATATCAAACGAGTTGAACGGAATGAAACCTTCTGGAGAAGTTATTTTTGGAAGGAAAGCAACCCGGGAGACTTGGAGTCCACGTCAAGAAAGCAAAGAGGAAGGCACGTGGCAGGGGGCGCGCCCTCCACCCTCGTGGGCCCCTCGGTGGCTCCCCTGACGTACTTCTTCCTCCTATATATACCCATATACCCTAAAAACTTCGGAAAACAGAATAAATCGGGAGTTCCGCCGCCGCAAGCCTCTGTAGCCACCAAAAGTCAATCAGGACCCTGTTCCGACACCCTGCCGGAGGGGGGAACCCTCACCGGTGGCCATCTTCATCATCCCGGCGTTCTCCATGACGAGGAGGGAGTAGTTGTAACACCCCGGTGTAATGATGCTACAGTAACCCCTGGGGTTAAGTTAATCTTTTTGCTAAACATGTGCCTGATCATTATTGTCTCATGTTCTTTCAAATTCCAGTTGAATTCATATTCAAATTCTGTGTGAAATCCAAAATGCTCAGACATGAAAACAAAAATGTTCATCATGTGCCAAATAATCCAAGACTAATATTGGTGGTGAACCAACATTTTGCAAAAGGTTTGAGTGGCCTAAGCTACTTAAAACAGTGACCTAAGCAATAAATTAAATGCCTTTTTAATTTATAAAATTGGCAATCTTTTTTCTAATGTCTCACTATATTTTTGTGGCAGTGCAATATACTTCTTTGAAATTATATTGGCCAATGGCATAATTTTTTTGCAAAGTCTTTATTGGCTAAAAAGAAAAGGCAAAAGCTGTTGGAAAAGAAAAAGGGAAAGCAGATAAAAAAAGGGAAAGGGCCAGAGCCTATGGCCTCCCAGTGGGCCTTGGCCCACACCCCCCCCCCCACCGGGTCGCCTTCCCCTCCACTGCTCCTCCGACCGCGCCGCGACAGTGCCGCGCCCCGCCGCACCACCTCGTCGTCGAGGACGATGAGGATAAGGCCTCCACCGCGGCCGCCCCCGAGTTTTTTTCTTGCCCACTCCCCCTGGTGTCCTCATCCTTTTCCTCCCTCTCCATCGCTCGCTCCGCCCTTCCTCTCCTCCAGATCCATGGCCCGAGCACCCTCGCCGCCGTCCTCCGTCGTAGCTGCGGCCACCGGCGGCCCCGTGCCTGCTGGCCTTGTCCACGGGCCTCGCCGCCGTCGGCAACCTCTCCTGGTGCCACCAGGTGAAGACGGGGAGCCCCGCTGCCTCCGTTCACCTTCGTCCACATCTTCGGTCGCCACCGCTCATCCTCGGCTCCGGCGACGTCTCTGCAGCTCCTAAACCACCACCGGCCATCGTGTGAGCCACTCGGTGAGCTCCACCCCCCTTCCTCTCCCCGTCCTAGCTCCGTTTACGCGCTGCAGCAAGATGTGCGCGACGCGCCGCCATTGCAGCGCCACGCTCATTGTCGAGCTCGCAGCCAACACGGTAGGGCTCGTCCCGGTGCGCCGAGCTCACCAATGCGTTCATGGCTTCGAGTAGTCACCGTAGGAGTAGCGCGCCGCCTGTTTTGGCCTCCGTTTCATCGCGCGCGAGTTTGCCGTGCTTCGGGTCTCCGCCGTCCCTGTCGTCGGCGGCGGCTCCGGCCATCGCAGCTCGCGCGGCCACCCGCGTTGGATGCGGCATTGCTCACTCGTTCGAACGCGCCAACGCACGGGCCAAATGGCCCCCTGTACGAGGATTCCGGCGAGGTCCCGAGCGCCTTCGCCGTATTTTTGGTCGCCGGCGTTCAGCCGCCGGCCACCACACCGACGTGGCACACCTGGGGCCACCCCTGGGTCACTGCCAGCGGGCCCCGCAGGCCCCTTTGACTGGGCTGACCAAGTCAATTTGCTGACTGGGCAGCCCAGTGCCACTGACATGTGGGTCCCGCGCTAATTAACAGGTTTTAAAAATAAATAAATTGTTAATTAATTTGTTAAATAGTTTTAATCACTAATTAGACGCTGACTGGTGGAGCCCACATCCCTAACTAACCCTGTTAGTTAGCTTAACCCATTGTTGAGCTAACAGAGGCTGACCTGCTCAGCGAGTCTGTTGACTGCTGACGTCATCAGCACGTCATGCTGACATCATTTTATCTTTTCTGTTAATTTTTGAAAATGTTTTAATCTTTGAAAATTCATAGAAAATAAACCGTAACTCCGATGAAAATGTTTTCTATATGTAAGTTGGTCAGAAAAATCCAACGAATCCGAATACGCGGTCCGTTCATCTGTCACATGCCCCTAGCATGCTGAACATGGGACATTCCCCCTCTGGTCATCCGTATGACACAGGTCCGGAACCGGGAAAACATTCCCGGTTGAATTTCCCCTTCTCCTATATCATGTAGCCTTACGTTAGGTCACACCCGGCATAGCTTATTGCCATGTTATGCTTTGTGATGCTATGCCTGCTTTATATTTACTGTTTCTTCCCCCTCTTCTCTCCGGTAGACCCCGAGACCGATGCCGCCCCTGTGATCGACTACGTCGACGACGACCCCTTCTTGCCAGAGCAACCAGGCAAGCCCCCCCTTTGATCATCCCGATATCACCCATTCCATTCTCTCATGCTTGCATTAGATTTTGCTACTGTTATTGATTGCTCCTATTATGATGCATAGCCTGCTTTTGTATCTGCTGTTGTTCCTTACCTGCTCATCCTAAACTGCTTAGTATAGGTTGGTTAGTGACCCATCAGTGACCCCCACCTTGTCCTTGTTGCCCCTGCTTCATCATTGAAGACCCGATCAACGGGATCGAAGACCAGGCCCCGACACCGCACATCACTTCCCCTTAGTTGCTTGACACTACTGGGTTACTATCGAGTACCGAGGGTGATACCTCATCAGCACTTCTGATGTTAACCCTGTAGTGTAGTTATCCGGTCGTGGTCATCGAGGGTGATTTCCTCTTTAACCACTTCTGATACGACTCTGTCGTGCAACCCCTCAAGTGTGGACCTCGAGGGTGAATCCTCTTACGTTCACCTTGATGACTACATTGAGTGGAATTCACCGGGGGTGATTTCTCGGGTTTTCCCCTTGATGTTTATCCACACAGTTGCTATGATTACTATGACTTTACACTGAGCCATGTTAGTAAAGACGGGTCGACCCTGAGGGGTACCCGTGCGAGCTTAATTGCGAGTGATGTGGAGTCGGGTTGACCAGGAGGGTGCCCGCGAGATAAATACGAGGCGTGGCCGGGCATTCCTAGCCCTTGCCGCAAGTCCTCGAGACGGGGCAACGGGGTCACATCTTTCGTGAGTCTCTGCTTGTTACCGCGCGTTCCTAATCCACTACGATTTGGATATTTGATCCAAGGGCCTCGGCCCGATAGCACTAACCATCACGTGGGCATAGTATGGGCGTTCTGCGTCGTATGCATCAGCCGAAGCTTAATAGACGTCAGCGACTGAGCGGCGCGCGCCGGGTTGGACTGCGTAAGCACCTGCCTTGTTGAAGGAGGTAGCTAGGTCTGCTCACCGCCGCGTTAGCAAGCGTCGCAGGAGTTCCCGGGAGATGGCCCATGACCCTGGGGGCATAGGTTTAGTCCGGCGTCTGGCCTCTCTATTAAGCCTAGGTCGGGTTGCGGCGTATTGTTTGGCGAGGCCGGGCATGACCCAGAAAGTGTGTCCGACCGAGTTAATCGGCGTGGTGGGTAAGTTGGTGCACCCTGCAGGTGAAAACAACTATCGATAGCCTGTCCCACTGATAACGGACACTTGGAGTTGTATCCCGATCGATACAACTAGAACCGGATACTTGTGATGAGAATTGGATGGTGATGAGTAATGGATTGTGATGATAACTGGATAGTATGGCTCTGGGATTTCTTTCTCGCAGGGAGTCGAGAAAGGATCTCCGGCCGAGGTTGATAACACTACTTCTAACTTACTTTGCGCTACTCTACTCCCTCCTATTTGCTGCAAGATGGTGGTTTCCAGAAGATGCTAGTCTTCGATAGGACTAGGCCTTCTCTCTATTCTGGCATTTCAAGAGCCCACCCACATATACAACCTTCCTTTGATAATGTTGCATATGTAGTGTAGATCCTTGCTTGCGAGTACTTTGGATGAGTACTCACGGTTGCTTTGCTCCCCCTTTTCCCCCTTTCTTCTTCTTTCCGGTTGATGCAACCAGATGTCGGAGTCCAGGAGCCAGATGCCACCGCTGGTGCCTACTACTATGTGGAGACCACTGACGACCAGGAGTAGTTAGGAGGCTCCTAGGCAGGAGGCCTTGCCTTTTCTATCGATGTTGCTTTTGTGCTAGCCTTCTTAAGGCAAACTTGTCTAACTTATGTCTGTGCTCAGATATGGTTGCTTCCGCTGACTCTTGTGTATTCGAGCTTATGTATTCGAGCCCTCGAGGCCCCTGGCTTGTAATATAAAGCTTGTATTTTTAATTTGTGTCTAGAGTTGTGTTGTGATATCTTCCCATGAGTCCTTGATCTTGATCGTACACGTTTGCGTGCATGATTAGTGTACGATTGAATCGAGGGCGTCACAAGTTGGTATCAGAGCCGACTGCCTGTAGGAAGCCCCCTTTCCAACTCCTTGGCCGAAGTTGAGTATAGTCGTCCAAAACTGTTTTACTAACTTGGTTGTGTGGCTTACGGGCCCACATCGCCATTGGGTGGTATTAGGATCTTTTATTCCTCGTCTTTACTCCGGGACTCTGAACTCTCTTCTACTCGGGTTCAACGAATTTACTAACTTTAACATTAGGATCACGTGACCACATTCACCCCGAAGTTGGATAAAGCCATAGTTATTCCTTAGAATAGCATTTTGAGTAGTGCACACACTGTCGTGTTGACTACGAAGTGGTATCCGTCGTACCCCTTTCATGATGCATGTTTCATCATGAATGATCCTTGTCTTTGCAAATACTCAATGCTGAACTACCCCCTGTTACATGTTAGCAGGATGGTTAGACCCGCTGGTCATGGCCGTGGTGCCAATGCTTCACCACCGCCCGAATTCTTTGCTGGAATGATGCAACAGTTCGAGCTAAATCGTCAATTCATGGAAGGAATGATGGCTCAGTTTCCTCGTCCGAACATGAATCAACAGCCAACCCCAGTAACTCTGCAGGACTTCATTCGCCTCAACCCAACTATCTACCGCAGCTCAACTCAACCCCTTGAAGCTGATGACTGGCTCCGCGACATCACATATGAAATGGAGTCTGCTAGTGTTGCCCCTGCCAGCTATGTCACCTTCACATCTTTCTTTCTGAAGGGTTCCGCTGCTCAATGGTGGGACAGCCACAGGCGTACCCTACCTGCTGGAACGGTCATCACTTGGCCGGATTTCCAAGCTGCTTTCCGTGCCCGCTTCATTCCTCAAGGAATTATGGACATGAAGAAGCGAGAGTTCCACAACCTCACCCAAGGCAACAAGTCCGTAGATACTTATCAGCGGGAATTCTTGGACTTGTCCCGTTATGCTGAAGAATACATTACTACTGATGTTCATAAGCAGGAAAAGTTTCGTGATGGACTTCAACCTGATATCAAGCTAGCACTGCTCGTTCATGACTTTACTGACTTCGCCACCTTGGTGAACAAGGCTATTCAGGTTGAGACTGGTCTTCAGGAACACCAGGGATCCCTCAGACGCAGCCGTGACGCTGGCTCATCTTCGGGCCCGTCAGCGCAAAAGCGTCGGATATGGATTCCCCATAGCATGTATCGTCCAAGTGCACCTGCACAAAGACAGTCCTATGTTGCACCTCGTCTGCCTCCTCCACCGCAGAGGCAGCCCCTTCGGGTTGTACCACCCCAAGCTTCTGCTCCCAATCCCAATGATGGTCTATGCTTCAAGTGTGGCCTTCCAGGTCACCGCTCCAGGAAATGCCCTCAGAATCAGAATCAGCTGTCTCTGCCTTCAACTGACCATAACAATCAGCCCCATAACAAAAATGCCAGACCTTATGGTCGTGGTCAGGCTAATCATATTGATCTGAATGAAGCTCAAGACCAGCCTGCCACTGTGATGGGTACTCTTCTTGTTAATTCAGACCAAAGATCTGCTTTTGTTTGATTCAGAGCATCGCATTCTTTCATATCAGAAGAGTTTGCATTCACGCATGGCATTAAATACGAAGAGATGCACACTCCACTAGTGGTAAAAAAAACCCTGCGGGCCAATGTCAAACCTCCATGGTTAGCCACAACATATCAGTTGAAATCGAAGGGTTGGAATTTTTTGCATCCCCTATTATTCTGAAGTCTTCCAATATTGACCTTATTCTGGGAATGGATTGGTTGAAAGCACATACGGCTTCTATCGTTTGCGCCACCAAAACCATCCACCTTCTGCACCCTTCAGATGAGATAGTAAGCTACAATGCTCGTCTGGTTCAAAACGCTGAAGCTCGACTTTATGTCTTGAATGCGTTGAACGCAACACCTCTGGAGGGAATTGAAAAGATTCCAGTCGTTCGCGACTTCCAAGACGTATTTCCAGAAGAACTTCCAGGAATACCCCCTGCCCGGGCTGTCGAGTTCGTCATCGACTTGAAACCAGGCACCGTTCCTATTGCAAAACGACCCTACAAGATGCCACCTCATGAACTCCTTGAGCTTAAGGAGGAAATCGACAAATCTCTTCACAAGGGTTTCATTCGTCCAAGTTCCTCTGCTTGGGGAGCACCTTCTCTCTTCGTCAAGAAGAAGGACGAACGAACCGCTTGGTCCAAGACTACCGTCCTATCAACCAAGCTACAATTCGTAACAAATATCCCTTCCTCGGATCAATGATCCGATGATCAACTGGCTGGTTCATCGATATTCTCTAAACTCGACTTGAGGTTGGGTTACCACCAGATCCGTGTTCGTGAAGAGGATATTCCAAAGACCGCATTTGTGACTCGTTATGGTTCTTACGAGTACACCGTCATGTCATTCGGTTTAACCAATGCTCCAGCTACATTCTCTCGTCTGATGAACTATATATTCATGGATTACCTCGACAAGTTCGTCGTAGTCTATCTGGATGATATACTGGTATATTCGAAGAATAAAGAAGAACATGCTGAACATCTTTGGCTTGTTCTGGAGAAGCTTCGAGAGCATCAACTTTATGCCAAGTATTCCAAGTGTGAATTCTGGTTACCCGAAGTCACCTACCTTCGTCATGTTATCTCCAAGGATGGTATTGCCGTCAACCAAGAGCGCGTTCAGGCTATTCTTGACTGGACCCCTCCTAAGACTGTCAAGCAAGTCAGAAGCTTCCTCGGACTAGCCAGCTATTGTTGCCGCTTTGTCGAGAACTTCTCCAAGATCTCCAAGCCACTGACTAATCTGCTTCACAAAGGCGTTAAGTTCGACCGATGCATAAATGTCGAAAGTTTCGAGCACTCAAGGACAAGTCGACTTCGCCCCAAAGCTTGCTCCTCCTGATTCTCGCAAGGACTTCGTCATCTATTGTGACACTTCACGTCAAGGATTAGGCTGTGTCCTAATGCAAGAGCGCAGAGTGATTGCTTATGCCTCCTGTCAAGTGCGTCCTCACGAAGAGAACTACCCAGTTCACGACCTCGAGCTTGCAGCGGTTATCTTTGCGCTGAAGCTATGGCGACAGTACCTTCTCGGTAATCATTGCGAAATCTTCACCGATCATCAGAGTCTGAAGTACCTGTTTACTCAGCCAGATCTGAACCTCCGTCAGTAGCGATGGATGGAAGCTATTGCAGACTACAATTGCGGTATATCCTATACCCCTGGTAAAGCTAATGTAATGGCTGATGCCTTGAGTCGCAAGTCATATTGCAACAATCACATGGTCTACAAAGCTCAACCCCGCCTTTATGAAGAGCTATGCAAGCTGAACCTTCAACTAGTTCCACAGGGTTCTCTGAATAACCTTGTCCTGGAACCAACTCTGCTGAAAACAATTAAGTCTGCTCAAACCAAAGATGCTCACGTGGATTTGATGAAAAAGGATCTTGCCTTAGATAAATCCAGAGATTTCTCACTTGGTGAAGATGGAACCTTATACTTCAGAGATCGCATTGTAGTACCCGGTTCGAGCTTATGATGAGAAGGTGATGAAAGAAGCGCATGACACCCTCTCTCTATTCATCCAGAAGTACCAAGATGTATCTAGACATCCGTCGAAGTCTGGTGGTCAAATATGAAGCAAGACATTGCTCGATATATTGAAGAATGTGACGTTTGTCGTCACACAAAGCGTAACATCGAAACCGGCTGGATTTCTACAACCACTTCCGATTCTGAATGGAAGTGGATAAGATTCAGATGGACTTCGCCACCGGCCTTCCCAAGTCTCGTAAAGGTAACAATGCTATCTTTGTTGTCATTGACCAATTCTCAAGGTTGCTCACTTTCTCGCCACCAAGGAGACTATTATCGCTAGCCAATTAGCAAACTTGTATATCTCCGTTGTGTCACCCATGGAATTCAAGGAGATCAGTTCGATCATGGAAGTATAGTCACTTGAAGTTCGGGATAGTTTCCAACAGCAATGGGAACTCATATTACCCGGAGCATCGCTTGTCATCCCCAATCCCAAGGCCAAGTCGAGCGAGTCAATCAAATTCTTGAAGACATGCTTCGGCTTGTGTTATTTCTTCGCAAGAAGTGGGAAGAATCTCTCCCTATGCGGAGTTCTCTTATAACAATAGTTATCAAGCCAGCTTGAAGATGGCACCTTCAAGTGCTATATGGACGTAAGTGCCGAACCCTCTCGAATTGGTCGAAACCGGGAACGGACGCTCATTGGTCCGACATTATTCAACAAGTGAAGAGCAGGTTCGCATTGTCCGGATAATCTCAAAGCGCCCAGTCCCGGAAGAGCAACTATGACCGGAAACACTGGGGCTCAACTTATCAACCTGGTGAACAAGCTTATTTGCGTGTCACTCCTTTGAGAGGCACTCATCGGTTCGGAGTCAAGGGCAAGCTAGCTCCGCGCTACATTGGTCCTTTTAGCATTCTCTCCCGTCGTGGACTGGTGGCTTATCAATTGGAGTTGCCACCTCAGTTCTCTCACGTTCATGACGTCTTCCATGTGTCGCAACTTCGTCGATGCTTCAAGGATCCAGAACGTGAAGTGGATCCGGAATTGATTGAAATTCAAGATGATCTCACATACAAAGAGCATCCGATCCGCATTCTTGATGAAGCTGAACGTCGAACCCGCCAGAAGGTTACCAAGTTCCTCAAGGTGCAATGGTCGAATCATTCTAAAGATGAAGCCACTTGGGAACGCGAGGATAACCTCCGTTCTGAATACCCCGACCTGTTCCCTTCTACCTCTTAATTCTCGGGACGAGAATTTCTTTTAGAGGAGGAGAGTTGTAACACCCCGGTGTAATGATTCTACAGTAACCCCTGGGGTTAAGTTAATCTTTTTGCTAAACATGTGCCTGATCATTATTGTCTCATGTTATTTCAAATTCCAGTTGAATTCATATTCAAATTCTGTGTGAAATTCAAAATGCTCAGACATGAAAACAAAAATGTTCATCATGTGCCAAATAATCCAAGACTAATATTGGTGGTGAACCAACATTTTTGCAAAAGGTTTGAGTGGCCTAAGCTACTTAAAACGGTGACCTAAGCAATAAATTAAATGCCTTTTTAATTTATAAAATTGGCAATCTTTTTCTAAAGTCTCACTATATTTTTGTGGCAGTGCAATATACTTCTTTGAAATTATATTGGCCAATGGCATAATTTTTTGGAAAGTCTTTATTGGCTAAAAAGAAAAGGCAAAAGCTGTTGGAAAAGAAAAAGGGAAAGCAGATAAAAAAAGGGAAAGGGCCAGAGCCTCTCGCCTCCCAGTGGGCCTCGGCCCACACCCCCCCACCGGGTCGCCTTCCCTCCATCGCTCCTCCGATCAAGCCCATGACAAAGGCAGCGCCCGCCAGACCACCTCGTCGCCGAGGACGATGAGGATAAGGCCTCCACCGCGCCGCCCCGAGTTTTTTTGCCCTCCCACTTCAAGGCCCAAATCCTTTTCCTCCCTCTCCATCGCTCGCTCCGCCCTTCCTCTCCTCCAGATCCGCGGCCCGAGCGCCCTGGCCGCCGTCCTCCGTCGTTGCCGCGGCCACCGGCGACCCCGTGCCTGCTGGCCTTGTCCACGGGCCTCGCCGCCGTCGGCAACCTCTCCTGGTGCCACCAGGTGAAGACGGGGAGCCCCGCTGCCTCCGTTCGCCTTCATCCACATCTTCGGTCGCCACCGCTCATCCTCGGCTCCGGCGACGTCTCTGCAGCTCCTAAACCACCACGGGCCATCGTGTGAGCCACTCGGTGAGCTCCACCCCCCTTCCTCTCCCCGTCCTAGCTCCGTTTACGCGCCGCAGCAAGATGTGCACGACGCGCCGCCATTGCCGCGCCCTGGCTCCGCTGTCGAGCTCGCAGCCAACACGGTAGGGCTCGTCCCAGTTCGCCGAGCTCACCAATGCGTTCATGGCTTCGAGTAGTCACCGTAGGAGTAGCGCGCCGCCTGTTTTGGCCTCCGTTTCGCAAGCGCGAAGTTTGCCGTGCCGGGTCTCCACCGTCCCTGCTGCCGGCGGCGGCTCCGCCATCCCACCAAGCGGCCACCGCGTTGGATGCGGCGTTGCTCACTGCTCAACAGCGCCAACACACGGGCCAAATGGCCTCAGACGAGATTCCGGCGAGGTCCCGAGCGCCTTCGCCGTATTTTCGGTCGCCGGCGTTCAGCCGCCGGCCACCACACCGACGTGGCACACATGGGACCACCCACAGGTCATCGCCAGTGGCCCCGCAGTTTTTCGATTGGGTGACCAAGTCAATTTGCCGATCGGGCAGCCCAAAGGCCACCGACATGTGGGTCCCGTGCTAATTAACAGGTTTTATAAATAAATAAATTGTTAATTAATTTGTTAAATAGTTTTAATCACTAATTAGACGCTGACTGGTGGAGCCCACATCCCTAACTAACCCTGTTAGTTAGCTTAACCCATTGTTGAGCTAACAGAGGCTGACATGTGGGTCCCGCTGGACCCACAGGTCAGGTTTGACCTGCTCAGCGAGTCTGTTGACTGCTGACGTCATCAGCACGTCATGCTGACATCATTTTATCTTTTCTGTTAATTTAAATAAATCCAGAAAATGGTTTAATCTTTGAAAATTCATAGAAAATAAACCGTAACTCCGATGAAAATGTTTTCTATATGTAAGTTGCTCAAAAAAATCCAACGAATCCGAATAGGCGGTCCGTTCATCTGTCACATGCCCCTAGCATGCTGAACATGGGACATTCCCCCTCTGGTCATCTGTATGACACAGGTCCGGAACCGGGAAAACATTCCCGGTTGAATTTCTCCTTCTCCTATATCATGTAGCCTTACGTTAGGTCACACCCAGCACAGCTTATTGCCATGTTATGCTTTGTGATGCTATGCCTGCTTTATATTTACTGTTTCTTCCCCCTCTTCTCTCCGGTAGACCCCGAGACCGATGCCGCCCCTGTGATCGACTACGTCGACGATGACCCCTTCTTGCCAGAGCAACCAGGCAAGCCCCCCCTTTGATCATCCCGATATCTCCCATTCCATTCTCTCATGCTTGCATTAGATTTTGCTACTGTTATTGATTTCTCCTATTCTGATGCATAGCCTGCTTTTGTATCTGCTGTTGTTCCTTACCTGCTTATCCTAAACTCGCCAAGATAGGTTGGTTAGTGACCCATCGCTGACCCCCACCTTGTCCTTGTTGCCCTCGCTTCATCATTGAAGACCCGATCAACGGGATCAAGACCAGGCCCCGACACCGCACATCACTTCCCTTAGTTGCTTGACACTCTTTGGGTTACTATCGAGTCTTCGAGGGTGAGACCTCATCGGACTTCGATGTTAACCTCAGTAGTGTACTTATCCGGTCGTGGTCATCGAGGGTGATTTCCTCTTTAACCACTTCGACACGACTGTCGTGCAACCCTCAAGTGTGGACCTCGAGGGTGAATCCTCTTCGCTCACCTTGATGACTACATCGAGTGGAATTCACCGGGGGTGATTCCTCGGGTTTTCCCCTTGATGTTTAGCCACACAGTTGCTATGATTACTATGACTTTACACTGAGCCATGTTACTAAAGACGGGTCAACCCTGAGGGGTACCCGCGCGAGCTTAATTGCGAGTGATGTGGAGTCGGGTTGACGAGGAGGGTGCCCGCGAGATAAATATGAGGCGTGGCCGGGCATTCGTAGCCCTTGCCGCAAGTCCTCGAGACGGGGCAACGGGGTCACATCTTTCGTGAGTCTCTGCTTGTTACCGCGCGTTCCTAATCCACTACAATTTGAATATTTGATCCAAGGGGCCTCTGGCCTGATAGCACTAACCATCACGTGGGCATAGTATGGGCGTTCTGCGTCGTATGCATCAGCCGAAGCTTAATAGACGTCAGCGACTGGCGCGTGCCGGGTTGGACTGTGTAAGCACCTGCCTTGTTGAAGGAGGTAGCTAGGTCTGCTCACCGGCCGCATTCGCAATGTGCAGGAGTTCTCGGGGAGATGGCCCACGACCCCTGGGGGCATAGGTTTAGTCCGGCGTGCTGGCCTCTCTATTAAGCCTAGGTCGGGTTGCAGCGTATTGTTTGGCCGAGGCCGGGCATGACCCAGGAAAATGTGTCCGGCCGGAGTTAATCAGGCGTGGTGGGTAAGTTGGTGCACCCCTGCAGGGAATAAAACAACTATCGATAGCCTGTCCTAGGGTAACGGACACTTGGAGTTGTATCCCGATCGATACAACTAGAACCGGATACTTGTGATGAGAATTGGATGGTGATGAGTAATGGATTGTGATGAGAATTGGATGGTGATGAGTAATGGATTGTGATGATAACTGGATAGTATGGCTCTAGGATTTCTTTCTCGCAGGGAGTCGAGAAAGGATCTCCGGCCGAGGTTGATAACACTACTTCTAACTTACTTTGCGCTACTCTACTCCCTCCTATTTGCTGCACGATGGTGGTTTCCAGAAGATGCTAGTCTTCGATAGGACTAGGCCTTCTCTCTATTCTGGCATTTCTGCAGCCCAGTCCACATATACAACCTTCCTTTGATAATGTTGCATATGTAGTGTAGATCCTTGCTTGCGAGTACTTTGGATGAGTACTCACGGTTGCTTTGCTCCCCCTTTTCCCCCTTTCTTCTTCTTTCCGGTTGATGCAACCAGATGTCGGAGTCCAGGAGCCAGATGCCACCGCCGGTGCCTACTACTATGTGGAGACCACTGACGACCAGGAGTAGTTAGGAGGCTCCCAGGCAGGAGGCCTTGCCTTTTTGATCGATGTTGCTTTTGTGCTAGCCTTCTTAAGGCAAACTTGTCTAACTTATGTTTGTGCTCAGATATGGTTGCTTCCGCTGACTCTTGTGTATTCGAGCTTATGTATTCGAGCCCTCGAGGCCCCTGGCTTGTAATATAAAGCTTGTATTTTTAATTTGTGTCTAGAGTTGTGTTGTGATATCTTCCGTGAGTCCTTGATCTTGATCGCATAATGCTTTTGCGTGCATGATTAGTGTACGATTGAATCGAGGGCGTCACAGTAGTTCACCCTCAGGGCTAAGGGTATGTACCAGTAGCTATGTGTTTGATCTCTCTCTCTCTCTCTCTCTCTCGTGTTCTTGATTTGGCACGATCATGATGTATCGCGAGCTTTGCTATTATAGTTGGATCTTATGTTGCTTCTCCCCCTCTACTCTTTTGTAATGGATTGAGTTTTCCCTTTGAAGTAATCTTATCGGATTGAGTCTTTAATGACTTGAGAACACTTGATGTATGTCTTGCCGTGTGTATCTGTGGTGACAATGGGATATCACGTGATTCACTTGATGTATGTTTTGGTGATCAACTTGCGGGTTCCACCCATGAACCTATGCATGGGGGTTGGTACACATTTTCGTATTGATTCTCCGGTAGAAACTTTTGGGGCACTCTTTGAGGTTCTATGTGTTGGTTGAATAGATGAATCTGAGATTGTGTGATGCATATCGTATAATCATACCCACGGATACTTGAGGTGACATTGGAGTATCTAGTTGACATTAGGGTTTTGGTTGATTTGTGTCTTAAGGTGTTATTCTAGTATGAACTCTAGGGCTGTTTGTGACACTTATAGGAATAGCCCAACGGATTGATTGGAAAGAATAACTTTGAGGTGGTTTCGTACCCTACCATAATCTCTTCGTTTGTTCTCCGCTATCAGTGACTTTGGAATGACTCTTTGTTGCATGTTGAGGAATAGTTATATGATCCAATTATGTTGTTATTGTTGAGAGAACTTGCACTAGTGAAAGTATGAACCCTAGGCCTTAGCATTGCAATACCGTTTACGCTCACATTTATCGCTTGCTACCTTGCTGTTTTTATAATTTCAGATTACAGAAACCTATATCTACCATCCATATTGCACTTGTATCACCATCTCTTCGCCGAACTAGTGCACCTATACAATTTACCATTGTATTGGGTGTGTTGGGGACACAAGAGACTCTTTGTTATTTGGTTGCAGGGTTGCTTGAGAGAGACCATCTTCAACCTACGCCTCCCACGGATTGATAAACCTTAGGTCATCCACTTGAGGGAAATTTGCCACTGTCCTACAAACCTCTGCACTTAGAGGCCCAACAACGTCTACAAGAGGAAGGTTGCGTAGTAGACATCAAGCAGTTTCTGGCGCCGTTGCCGGGGAGGTGAGTGCTTGAAGGTATATCTTTAGATCTTGCAATCAAATCTTTTTATTTCTTGTTTTATCACTAGTTAGTCAATAAAAGAAAACTACAAAAAATGGAATTGAGTTTGCCTCATACGCTTCATCTTTTTAATATCTTACGTGAGAATGATGGAAAGGATAATTGTGCTCAATTGCTAGAAGAAGAATGCATTAAAATGTTTGGTACTAGATCTTTGTATGATGAGATTGCAATGTTGTTAGTATGAATTCCTTGAATATCCATGATGCTAATGATATGCAAAGCCACAAGCTTGGGGATGCTATGTTTGAAGAAGATGATATTTTTTATCCCCCAAGTTTTGATGAGCAAATTTATTATGATGAAAGCATGCCTCCTATCTATGATGAACATTGTGATGACACGTATGCTATAAAGAATAATGATAACCATGAAACTTGTCAGCTTGATCTTAATTTTCAATCATATGATAGTTGTTTTGTTGAGTTTGCTCCCACTACTATTGAAGAGAAGAATTTTGCTTATGTGGAGAGTAGTAAAATTTCTATGCAAGTAGATCATGAAAAGAATGCTTTAGGTGCTGTCTATATTGTTGAATTAATTCATGATGCTACTTAAAATTATTATGAGGGAGGAATACATGCTTGTAGGAATTGCAATAATATCAAGTTTCCTCTCTATGTGCTTAAAGTTTTGAAGTTATGCGTGTTTACCTTCCTATGCAGGTTGATTCTTGTTCTCATAAGTTGTTTGCTCACAAAATCCCTATGCATAGGAAGTGGGTTATACTTAAATGTTCTAGTCATATTCTTCATGATGCTCTCTTTATATTTCAATTCTTATCTTTTATCTGAGCATCGTTGAAATCATCATGCCTAGCTAGGGGCGTTAAACGATAGCGCTTGTTGGGAGGCAACCCAAATTTATTTTAGTTTCTTGCTTTTTGGTTCTTTTTAGGAATAAATAATCTATCTAGCCTCTGTTTAGATGTGGTTTTGTGTTTTAATTAGTGTTTGTGCCAAGTAGAACCTTTGGGAAGACTTAGGTGAAGTCTTTATGATCATGCTGTAAAAAACAGAAACTTTAGCGCTCACGAGATTAGCTTCAACTTTTTACTGGAGAGTGATATTTAGTTGATTCTTTTTGCATATGATTACTAGACAAATTCCTCAGGTCCACCAATTTATTTTAGAATTTTTGGAGTTCCATAAGTATACTTTTGATACATATTACTACAGACTGTTCTGTTTTTGACAGATTCTGTTTTCATTGTATTGCTTGCTTATTTTGATGAATCTATGGCTAGTAAAATAGTTTATAAACCATAGAGAAGTTGGAATACAGTAGGTTTAACACCAATATAAATAAAGAATGAGTTCATTACAGTACCTTTAAGTGGTGTTTTGTTTTCTTTCGCTAACGGAGCTTGCGAGTTTTCTGTTAAGTTTTGTGTTGTGAAGTTTTCAAGTTTTGGGTAAAGACTCGATGGACTATGGAATAAGGAGTGGAAAGAGCCTAAGCTTGGGGATTCCCAAGGCACTCCAAGGTAATATTCAAGGATAACCAATAGCCTAAGCTTGGGGATGCCCCGGAAGGCATCCCCTCTTTCGTCTCCGTTCATCGGTAACTTTACTTGGAGCTATATTTTTATTCACCACATGATATGTGTTTTGCTTGGAGCGTCGTTTTATTTTATTTAGCTTTGCTTTCTGTTTGAATAAAATACCAAGATCTGAAATTATTAAATGGGAGAGTCTTCACATAGTTGTATAATAGTTCAACTACTCATTGATCTTCATTTATATCTTTTGGAGTAGTTTGTCGTTTGCTCTAGTGCTTCACTTATATCTTTTAAAAGCACAATGGTGGTTTTATTTGGAAGAAATAGATGAACTCTCATGCTTCACTTATATTATTTTGAGAGTTTTAAATAGCATGGTAATGTGCTTAATCCTAATATGCTAGGTATTCAAGACTAGTAAAAACTTTCTATGAGTGTGTTGAATACTAAGAGAAGTTTGATGCTTGATGATTGTTTTGAGATATGGAGGTAGTGATACCAAAATTGTGCTAGTTGACACTACAACAAGAACCCCCCTTTAGCAACGCATCAATGTGTTGTCATATGTCCATATAAGCGTTGCCATGCTCTACACCAACGGATTTAGATGCGTTGCCGTTGGTGGCGTTGCAAAGGTCTACACCAACGTATAAACATGCGTTGGTAAACGACGTAAATAGGTGTTGTTACATAGCAACATATAGAGCTAGAGCGTCATAACGCTTCATATGCATTGGTGGCTAGCTCCGAAAATGACCATTGTAATGCCTAGAAGAGTTGTTGTATTGCTCAGACAATTACTGGTATTCTGTATATCACCATCCAGAACTATTATTATATTAATGCTGATAATGCATAGGAGACACAAACATAACAATGAGAAAGGTCACATATATTAAATCAACTCGGTTGCTTTACAAAGAACATAATACACATATTATAATATGTGAAACTATCTAGTAATAGTCTGATTCTCAACCTTGCAATGAACGACTCAGCCATCTAAAACATAGTGTTTGAAACATTGACCCTAAAAATTACATTCCAAAACATAATCTGAAACTATCTAGTAGTAGCCACCTTCTCGATCTTGTAATCAGCTTCTGAGCCATGCATCATCGATTTATCTTGCAATCTACAACAACAAAGAAATAGCAAGGGAACTAAAATTAATAGGGAAGTAAAATTTAAACGAAAGAGCAACATATAAAGGTGGAGGCCATGTGATAGTTAATCTTACTATATGACTAATAATTTTGTTTTAGTGGTTATGTCAACCAAGAAACAGTTACTCTCAGAAGGAGTACCAAGTTAAACACCCATAGTTTTTGTTTTATATTCGAGGTTAGTACTCCGAAGTGTAGGAAGAGCACATTCTTCTTTGGACTTCCCAAGCTAAGCAGGAACTACAATAAGCATTAATATTGCAAAAAGTATGAGCAAATAAATTGTTGTTCAGCCATGTTGAATTCAAACAATAGAGAAATGAGCATACCTTGTCTTTAGATGGATGATTGCATCTCCATGACATAGAGGAAGCTTCACTTCAAATGCAATATGTTGCTTCCTTGAACAGATTAGTTGAAGTTTCACTTCTCTCAACACCCAAGTCGAAGCAAGCACCAGAACAAAATCCTTGTTCCATCATCCATGATATATCATCACCTCTAAAGAGCTCTGACATATCATAATTTGAACATTTTTTACAGTCCCAGCCATAGCACTCTGCTCTATAGACGGAGAAACGAGAGCCTTTTGAACAGAGCATCCTTATGTTAAACGAGTTAAACACCTTACAAATAATATAATGAAGATACATCAAGGTACATGCCAAAAATATGTACGTCGACAAATATAGCATCCTTGGTTGCGAACAAAGATCTGCAGTTCTCAAAACAATACATATAAATGTAGAGATTTTCAAATTTCCAGAAGTACTTGAAGTTGAGAGAACATAATTCCCACAAAGCTAAATCAGGTGGTTGTATTAAATGTTAACAGGTATGTTTTCACATAATTTTAATTTATATAGATGCTTGGCAAAAAGACAAATCTGAATTATGAATACACAAACGTTTTCAACCTCAGTTTTTAAATTACGTTGCAGATTATGTCATGTAATTCACCTACAAGTTTACTAGCCAGCTGGAATCATGCAGTTGTACCTCCTTCTGCAGAAGTAGTCTGCTATATGCCTTGATCTTTCTCCCAAAGATGAATATGTAAGAAATTTTGGTACTGCAAAGAATGATGGATTCGCTTCATAAGTACTTGCAAGAACATTTAAGTTTTGCATATCTAAATCAGTGGATCATATAAGTCATACCATAAGCACTAGCTAGTACTCCCTCCGTCCGGGTTTATTGGGCCTCTTAGCAAACCAGCCACAAACTGTTTTTCTAAGGCCCCATTTGATGTGCGTGCTCGCTGCCCTCGATCCTCTCCGCTGAACGCGTGCCCATTGGCTGCAGCTTTGGGTGAATCGCTGCATGCAAGCGTGGAACCAGGTGTACGCAATAACTAACCTACGATGGACATGCACCGATTTGTTGCATGTAAAAGCAAAACTGGCAACCGGCGGCCGTGACGCTTCGAAATAACCGTGAATGAATCTAATTGGCTGTACTTAGGCTCAGAAATCACGGATGCCCACCAATAATATTCTTCCTTGGTAACCGAGCTTTGGCAAGTAGGCCCAATAAACCCGGACAGAGGGAGTATCATCATTCTGAACCTGAGGATTTACGTGTTAAGACAAAGAAAAACAGACAAATGTTGGCTGAAGGTCAATTTCAGAACAAGCAAGGGGAGATGAAATTAAGGATTATAAAATAAAGGCAAAGAGAAATAATAGGACTGAGAGATGCATGTGGGGCTTATTCATAGATTATTACAAGGAAATCAGTAAGGTTTCATAACACCGATAAGAAGATATTCGCTTTTCTTTCTCGGAAATAATCATGATGTCTGTACATAATAGTGGTCACCTATTAACCGATACTAGAAGGAATGGTATTGATAAATAGTCGAAACTAACATCTAGGATTTCCGGAGATACGATCAACTTATTCAATTGACTGCCTAACCATCTTCATGGATATATTAATTAATTATCCACACACATCGCTACATGAAAAATTAAAACCTAATGCATCACAAGATAGAACTATTTAGGAAAAGAGAACACACACATTTTCCTGAATCAACACATACATACAAGTGGTGAATCACTTGTATGCGTACACCCAGATGACTGAATTACCCCTAGGTAGCGGTATTTCTGTGCACATATAAGAATAGTGATGAATACAAACCATGGAGTGGTGTGGCTGTCGGTGCAAGCCAGCGCCCACAACAGCGGATCGGGCAAGTGATAAGGCAGCGTTAATCATTATCGTAATGGCCGGCAAAGAATTATCCATGGCAAGACACCATGCCACAAAGCAGCGGGAGGGAAAGAGCAGAGGGGAGGGGTGCCTTACTGAACCATAAACGTCGGAGTCGAGGTAGCCAAGGTGGAACAGCAACATCGAGCGTAGCCTGTATCCGCGCGCGTGGGGAAGTGGGATTGTCGGGCCGAGCACATGAGCTAAAACAAGGAATCGTCGCGCCGTGCAAAGGCGTGGTCCGCGTGGAGGACGTCGCGGTGGTGGGGGGTCAGAGGAGAACAAGAGGGGGAGAGGAGCCGGTGAGGCGTGGTGAAGGGGAGCACCGGAGCTGCCTTGAATCAGAGGCGGCGGTGGCGTTTTGTGGTGGAACTCACGTGAGAGATGTGAATCGGGGAGAGGTGGTGGAGAGATAAGATTGGGTTCTTTTTTTTTCTGCTCGGCTGCGTGTCAAATTCCTTTTAGTTGGTTGCGTGATATTTGGACGGAGGTGGATACAGGGAGGTTATCCTTCGTGGGGAGGTGGGAGGTTTGTTTAACCCAATGCATCTTGAATTTCGTTGCTAGATATGTGTTGTTATAGGTGGGATTTTGTTGTAGTGTGAGTAGTTGTGAATTTGAGAAATACTTGTGTTAAAGTTTGTGATTCCCGTAGCATGCACGTATGGTGAACCGTTATGTGATGAAGTCGGAACATGATTTATTTATTGATTGTCTTCCTTATGAGTGGCGGTCGGGGACGAGCGATGGTATTTTCCTACCAATCTATCCTCCTATGAGCATGCGCGTAATACTTTGCTTTGATAACTTGTAGATTTTTGCAATAAGTATATGGGTTCTTTATGACTAATGTTGAGTCCATGGATTATACGCACCCTTCTTCCTTCCACCATTGCTAGCCTCTCTAATACCGCACACTTTTCGCCAGTATCATACACCCATCATATACCTTCCTCAAAACAGCCACCATACCTACCTATTATGGCATTTCCATAGCCATTCCGAGATATATTGCCATGCAACTTTCCATCGTTCCGTTTATTATGACACGCTCCATCATTGTCATATTGCTTAGCAGGATCATGTAGTTGACATTGTATTTGTGGCAAAGCCACCATTCATAATTCTTTCATACATGTCACTCATGAGTCATTGCATATCCCGGTACACCGCCGGAGGCATTCATATAGAGTCATATTTGTTCTAAGTATCGAGTTGTAATTCTTGAGTTGTAAGTAAATAAAAGTGTGATGATCATCATTATTAGAGCATTGTACCAATGAGGAAAGGATGATGGAGACTATGATTCCCCCACAAGTCGGGATGAGACTCCGGACGAAAAATAAAAAAAAATAAAAAAGAGGCAAAAAAAAAGGAGAAGGCCAAAAAAACAAAAAAAATGAGAGAAAAAGAGAGAAGGGGCAATGCTACTATCCTTTTACCACACTTGTGCTTCAAAGTAGCACCATGATCTTCATGATAGAGAGTCTCTTATGTTGTCACTTTCATATACTAGTGGGAATCTTTCATTATAGAACTTGGCTTGCATATTCCAATGATGAGCTTCCTCAAAATGCCCTAGGTCTTCGTGAGCAAGTGAGTTGGATGCACACCCACTTTGTTTCTTTTGTTGAGCTTTCATATGCTTATAGCTCTAGTGCATCCGTTGCATGGCAATCCCTACTCACTCACATTGATATCTATTGATGTGCATCTCCATAGCCCGTTGATGCGCCTAGTTGGTGTGAGACTATCTTCTTCCTTTTTGTCTTCTCCACAACCACCATTCTATTCCACATATAGTGCTATATCCATGGCTCATGCTCATGTATTGCGTGAAGATTGAAAAAGTTTGAGAATGTCAAAAGTATGAAACAATTGCTTGGCTTGTCATCGGGGTTGTGCATGATTTAAATACTTTGTGTGGTGAAGATAGAGCATAGCCAGATTATATGATTTTGTAGGGATAACTTTCTTTGGCCATGTTATTTTGAGAAGACATGATTGCTTTGTTAGTATGCTTGAAGTATTATTATTTTTATGTCAATATTAAACTTTTGTCTTGAATCTTTTGGATCTGAATATTCATACCACAATTAAGAAGAATTACATTGAAATTATGCCAAGTAGCATTCCACATCAAAAAATTTGTTTTTATCATTTACCTACTCGAGGACGAGCAGGAATTAAGCTTGGGGATGCTAATACGTCTCCACGTATCTATAATTTTTGATTCTTCCATGCTATTATATTATCCATCTTGGATGTTTTATGGGCTTTACTATGAACTTTTATATTACTTTTGGGACTAACCTATTGACCCAGAGCCCAGTGCTAGTTCCTGTTTTTTCCGTTGTTTCAGTGTTTCGAAGAAAAGGAATATCAAATGGAGTCGAAACGGAATGAAACCTTCTGGAGAAGTTATTTTTGGAAGTAAAGCAACCCGGGAGACTTGGAGTCCACGTCAAGAAAGCAACGAGGAAGGCACGAGGCAGGGGGGCGCGCCCACCCCCTGGGCGCGCGTGAGGGAGTCCTGGATTAGGGGGTATCCGGACAGCCAGACTGTGTAAAACGTCCGGACTATTGAAGCATGAAGATACAAGACTCAAGACTTTGGCCCGTGTCCGAATGGGACTTTCCTTGGCGTGGAAGGCAAGCTTGGCGATTCTGATATTATGTTTCTTCCTTGTAACCGACTCCATGTAAACCCTAGCCCTCTCCGGTGCCTATATAAACCGGAGAGGTTGGTCCTTAGAAGGCCGATCACAATCACAATCATACCATCATAGGCTAGCTCTTAGGGTTTAGCCTTTATGATCCCGTGGTAGATCTACTCTTGTACTACCCATATCATTAATATTAATCAAGCAGGAAGTAGGGTTTTACCTCCATCGAGAGGGCCCGAACCTAGGTAAACATTTGTGTCCCTTGCTTCCTGTTACCATCAGCCTTGACGCACAGATCGGGACCCCCTACCCGAGATCCGCCGGTTTTGACACCGACATTGGTGCTTTCATAGGGAGTTCCGCTGTGTGTTTGGCAAAAGGTCGATGGCTCGGTTGCAGATCAACTGCGACTTCGGCATCTTCGTCGCCAGCTCGACTGGTCACCTTGGTTCGACCAAGGACTGCGCCCTACCTCCGATCGTCATGTTCGGATGAGGGCCTTCATCAACATGAACTCCGATCTCTATCAAGATCATGGAGGAATCATCCAGGGAGCCCGGGGGCTCAACATCAACATTGCCCTCGGGCGACCGTGCTGTTTTTCTGGACAACGAACTTGTGTCCACCGCCACCGCCTCCTCAACTGTCGTTTTAACGATTGCTTCGGTGGAATTGTGCGGAATTGAGTCTACAACAACCCTGGAAAATTTCATCGAGTTCCGATGGAGGAATCTCTGGCAATCCGCGATATACCGGAGCCCTGTTAAATCTGGACGAGAATCTGGACGAGTTTAGGGCGTGGTGTCCAGCTTCTAGCTTGGACTTCCTTTGGAAGATCCAACCGTTGATCGGCTGAGGAATTCCTATATCTACCACCCCTCAAAATTTCAGCTCAATCCGACCGTCCAAACTCCGGGAATCTTCCGATTAGTGCATCACTTTTCGGATCTGTTTTCTGCGCGAAAACGAATCCGACCCGAGTTCGTATTTTTTATGAACGGGATTTCGGACATCCTTTTTGAAGAAAGTTTTGTATGTGGTATTGTGTTTTGTTACCGAACACATCCCGCTAATTGTGAAGTCTTTTCCAATATGATCTTCACCATCGCGTTGGTGTCAAATCAGCCCGACAACGTTGCTCTACGGCTGCCGACCTGCACTAGACACATCGTCACTTTATTGAGCCGAGCTCAATTTCTTCGGATCATCATCTCGGCAAGCCGAACAAGAGTCCGGCATCGCAAAGGATAAATCATCACCAACATTGCCTCCCCACGGATTACACGGAGCGGGCACACTGGCATCACCGCACGGTCACTTCATCAGGCCGACAATGACCATGTCACGACCTGCATCGGCAGGGCCGCACTGTTGCTCCTTCAAGCCGGTGTCCATCATGC
The DNA here is from genome assembly GCA_021605205.1 of Aegilops longissima. Lineage (NCBI taxonomy): Eukaryota > Viridiplantae > Streptophyta > Magnoliopsida > Poales > Poaceae > Aegilops > Aegilops longissima. Next base: position 136,827,463 of record CM038677.1, on the reverse strand, counting down.
CGACCTACTTGGACTCATCGGCTGACATCGAGGCTTTGACATCTCGGCTGGACCGGGGGATTCATCATCTCTTCATCAACCTACTCCGATGACTTTGGCGTCACCAGCCGACCAGCTTTGTCACGATTAGCTGGACCGAGGGCTTTGCCTCGGCAAGCCAACCTTTGCTAGCATTGCCATGCCGTCGCTTTATCGCCCATCAGGCAATGGGTGTGCGGATCGAGTCCCAATTTTGGGAATCACCTACCTTCGGATTGCTACAACAAATAAACCAGGTGCTATTAATCCTAGCATTTTTTTGCTTGTTTGGGTTAATTTTTCCCAAGGAATTATTACTCTGGTTTGTCCATCATATGTACACATGTCTATCAAATGGTGGCTGCATTATCGACGGTCGCATGGCGGTTCGGTCAGTTTCCGTACATAGTCCGGCGAACGCCGCATACGGAACTCGGACCGACCTGTGAATTCAGGCTTTGCCACGCCTTACTGCATCACGCCGACGCCCTGCATCGACATTGACTTCGGCGCCAGGCCATATTTCTTCTATTACTCACTTTGCATAAATTATTTATTATGCAACATTTTTTTAATTATTATTATTACTATTACCCCCGGTTTGCACTATTTTTTGCGCACAGGAAAATGATCCAGCCGGACTATATCCTTTGGCGTCACCTCGGCTGGACGGGGGGCTTCGTCAACACTTCATTACCCCATGTCGGGGACTTCAACATCACTCTACCGACCTGCATTGACCGTGCTATGTCACCACTTCGGAGCACCGAGCTCTTTGCTCCGCTACCTCGGGACCGGCTTGGGGGATGGAACCTTGTCCCACATCAAGCTCGGACCGCGTCATCAACACCGAACACATTAACCAGCTAAGTTGCCCCCATGCTCAAAGTTTTAAATTTTTAACTTGTGTTCGGTTCGATCAAGCATTATACTTTTTTGTAAAAAAGTTGCTTGTAAAAATTTTCCTTGTCCAAACTTTGTTTGTGACGGACAAATTCAAATACCCAGTTCACTTGGGGGCTTCTTTCATGAAGCCTTTCCTCTTGCATATGATTATACTTGTACGGCTTCGTTCCTTGTTCGTGTATTACGCCACAATATGCACCATATTGACTTAAGCGATTTGCAAGATGGGTTGCCTTGCTCCTGTGTTTACCCCTACGTTTTCGATTGTTCGGCTAGGGAGTAAAGGGAGCACCTCTGCGATTGTCACGATCGGGTCACCCGAGCCGGACCTCAGACTGGGTGAAGCCGAAAGCTAGCGCTCTTACTGTTTTCAATAATGGTCTGCACACAACGGAACTCATGAGTACAAAAAATCTATTGCACAAGTCTCATATTAACAGTGAGCACCGAAGAAAGGTATCGGTGGGGGTACTATTTTCTTCGAAGATGCTTCTTACACTTTATCAGTAATATAGCATAATTTCCCTGAGCGCGCTTTGCTGTTACAGCCTCATGACCTGATTGCCTGGTTATCGGAAACACCGTCGATATTCTCGACAGGTGGAGTACATAACACTTTTCGGTCCTTGACCGAAAAGGGAGAAGCCGACGGTCGGTTAAGACGCGTTTAAAGTCCGGGTGAACATAGATATGATATAAATACTTTGGTACATATAATCATTCTTTTTCCCAAGTCACGGGGGGGCTCTTAAATTAGTATGAGCTATTTTTCTTCTTGGTCGCTGCAAAATCTTTTTTCTATCACTCCTTTCTCGATGCAAGTGTGTGGTCAATAGCCGGATAGCCTTGTTTCTCTCTAAATCCACTCAAGTGCAGTTTGCTAAACTAGCCTCGGAGAAGCACTCCGCCTTCGGGATAAGGAGGTTGAGGCCATAGGCTGACCCGCTTGGAGTCTTGAGATAGGATGTGTCATGTTAAAGCACGATAGAAGCACCTTTTTTTACAAGTCCAATTTTCGGATTGGCACGAACACTTGATCTAGTTCGGACATTAAACTTTTGAATAAGTTTTTTGGCTTTTCGAGCCTATGGCACTTTTTAACTATTTGTGCGTTTCTAGCATTAGTCTCGCAGTGCAATGCCGGACACCTTTAGGGATTCGGCAAAAACATTCTCGGATATTGCTTTATATGCATCGGTTTTGAATTGTATCTTCGGTCAATAGTTGGGTTGCCTGTCTCCTGTGCTTACCTCCTACGTTCTGCTTTGTTCGACTAGGTGTGAAAAGGGAGAACCACTGCGATTGTGCTTCCAATTCGCATGGTCAAGCACCTTAGTGGAGAAAGCCGAAAACTGATTGTCACAATAGGCGTAAACTGGTCAGCGATCCGATGACTATGTTAAATGACGGGCCGTTCATAACATTGGCCGAAGTGTTTACGGCTTGACCTTGGATGTCGCCGAACAGTAAATGGGGGCTCATAGCTAGCTTCCCCAGTTTAAAGCTCCTATGACTAAGCGAAAGTTATAAAGCCCACATATCTAATTGCTTCGTTTCTGCTAACACAACCGCCTCCGGGCACCGAGACGTCGGCTAAGGGTTGTCTTGTTAGTGCGGAAACACCCTGCGTAGTATCTACCGAGGGGTAGAAGCCGACGATGGGCCACTTTCAACTGATAAACGGTCACAATGGAGTCAAAATAATGATGTAAAGTACTTGGATACATAGAATCATTACACATAATCTGTGATTTTACTCTGGATATCGATCCTTAATTCGGCCACCCGTGCCCACATTAAGGCTCGGGTGCTACTGGGCTTTGCGCTCATTATTTACAAATATTAAAGGGGCACATCGATCCCCTGATCTGGTGTTGCCACCCGACCAGTGTCTCGGGGGCTACTGCATTGCTTATTCAATGCAGAGAATTCAAAGTGCTCAGTGTTCGGCTTGACCGAATTATGCGCATACATGTCTTCGGACAATAATAGGTACCGTATGGGCCTATCCGGCGTCAAGCTAGTATATTGCAGCGACTTCTCATGACCCTCTCTCAGGGGCCCGTTCGCCGATCACTATTATCTCTAATATATTACACTGCGTTTTTATTCCTATGTATGCTGCCGAGCTAGGAGTTGATCCTCAGGCCGATTTCGTGCATCGAGCTGAGTCTCAGGGGCTACTGGGAACAACAGTTTTATGCTTTCCTATAGGTGCATCTCGGGTTTTAGACTGATACACACCTTGAGGGATACTGGCTATATACCTCGTCAGAGAATAAACTGCACCAGTTAAAAATATTCACAAAGAATCAGCCCGCGGTCGGGGTGGTGCACCACCTTGGAAGCAGTCCGGCATAAGGCTCGGGAGCTAGCGGCTAGCTCCATAGAGGGAATTTCCGGCATGAAGCTCGGGTAAACTCCTTCAACTTTTTTGGGACCAAGATGATCTATGACTTCTTGGATATAGTCCGGCTTTGGAGCTCGGATACAGTCCGGCGTTGGAGCTCGGACACATTTCGGCGTTGGAGCTCGGAAGCAGTCCGGCATTGGTGCTCGGCTGCAAAAGATACCTCGAATGCAGTCCGGCGTTAGAGCTCAGATGCAAGAGGACACTGCCTCCCGGGAACAACTTCAAACCCGAGGTGTGGCATAAAAATAACAAGGCACCGCCTTCGTCGCCTCTATAAAGGGATTAGAGTTCCCCATTTTCCCGTTGGGAATCGCTTGCTTCCCAAGCGCCACGATTGATGGCGTGGTGGGATTACCCATACCCGTATTGATGAGAATCCCGTGATAAGGGGACACGATCTCTCCTTTGACAAGATGTGTCAAGGAAACCGCCTCGCAATATGCGCTGTGGCTGGTTGTGGGAAAATGGTTCGGATAGTGACACGACCGTAATGGCACGTCGCCTTGTCTAAAAAATTGTCAGCAGATTGCATTTGTGAAATATCATTCTCTCTACGGTGGCATGTGAAGATCATTTTGTGGATCTGGACACAGTTCAAGTGTTCGATAATTACTTTGGAGTATTCAGAGATGGAACCCGCCTTGCAATGCCGAAGACAAGACTGCGCGCCGGACTCATCGTCATTGAAGCCTGGTTTAGGGGCTACTGAGGGAGTCCTGGATTAGGGGGTATCCGGACAGCCGGACTGTGTAAAACGTCCGGACTATTGAAGCGTGAAGATACAAGACTCAAGATTTCGGCCCGTGTCCGGATGGGACTTTCCTTGGCGTGGAAGGCAAGCTTGGCGATCCGGATATTATATTTCCTTCCTTGTAACCGACTCCATGTAAACCCTAGCCCTCTCCGGTGCCTATATAAACCGGAGAGGTTGGTCCTTAGAAGGCCGATCATAATCACAATCATACCATCATAGGCTAGCTCTTAGGGTTTAGCCTCTATGATCTCATGGTAGATCTACTCTTGTACTACCCATATCATCAATATTAATCAAGCAGGAAGTAGGGTTTTACCTCCATCGAGAGGGCCCGAACCTGGGTAAACATCTGTGTCCCTTGCTTCCTGTTACCATCAGCCTTGACGCACAGATCGGGACCCCCTACCCAAGATCCGCCGGTTTTGACATCGACAACGCCCTCCACCCTCGTGGGCCCCTCGTGGCTCCCCTGACGTACTTCTCCCCCCTATATATACCCATATACCCTAAAAACTTCGGAAAACAGAATAGATCGGGAGTTCCGCCGCCGCAAGCCTCTGTAGCCACCAAAAGTCAATCAGGACCCTGTTCCGACACCCTGCCGGAGGGGGGAACCCTCACCGGTGGCCATCTTCATCCTCCCGACGTTCTCCATGACGAGGAGGGAGTAGTTCACCCTCGGGCTGAGGGTATGTACCAAGAGCTATGTGTTTGATCTCTCTCTCTCTCTCTCTCTCTCTCTCTCGTGTTCTTGATTTGGCACGATCTTGATGTATTGCGAGCTTTGCTATTATAGTTGGATCTTATGTTGCTTCTCCCCCTCTACTCTCTTGTAATGGATTGAGTTTTCCTTTGAAGTAATCTTATCGGATTGAGTCTTTAATGACTTGAGAACACTTGATGTATGTCTTGCCGTGCGTATCTGTGGTGACAATGGGATATCACGTGATTCACTTGATGTATGTTTTGGTGATCAACTTGCGGGTTCCGCCCATGAACCTATGCATAGGGGTTGGCACACGTTTTCCTTTGATTCTCCAAGAGAAACTTTTGGGGCACTCTTTGAGGTTCTATGTGTTGGTTGAATAGATGAATCTGAGATTGTGTGATGCATATCGTATAATCATACCCACGGATACTTGAGGTGACATTGGAGTATCTAGGTGACATTAGGGTTTTGGTTGATTTGTGTCTTAAGGTGTTATTCTAGTACGAACTCTAGGGCTGTTTGTGACACTTATAGGAATAGCCCAACGGATTGATTGGAAAGAATAACTTTGAGGTGTTTTCGTACCCTACCATAATCTCTTCGTTTGTTCTCTGCTATCAGTGACTTTGGAGTGACTCTTTGTTGCATGTTGAGGAATAGTTATATGATCCAGTTGTGTTATTATTGTTGAGAGAACTTGCACTAGTGAAAGTATGAACCCTAGGCCTTAGCATTGCAATACCGTTTACGCTCACATTTATCGCTTGCTACCTTGCTATTTTTATAATTTCATATTACAAAAACCTATATCTACCATCCATATTGCACTTGTATCACCATCTCTTCGCCGAACTAGTGCACCTATACAATTTACCATTGTATTGGGTGTGTTGGGGACACAAGAGACTCTTTGTTATTTGGTTGCAGGGTTGCTTGAGAGAGACCATCTTCAACCTACGCCTCCCACGGATTGATAAACCTTAGGACATCCACTTGAGGGAAATTTGCTACTGTCCTACAAACCTCTGCACTTAGAGGCCCAACAACGTCTACAAGAGGAAGGTTGCGTAGTAGACATCAAGCAGTTTCTGGCGCCGTTGCCGGGGAGGTGAGTGCTTGAAGTTATATATTTAGATCTTGCAACCGAATCTTTTTGTTTCTTGTTTTATCACTAGTTAGTCAATAAAAGAAAACTACAAAAAATGGAATTGAGTTTGCCTCACACGCTTCATCTTTTTAATATCTTACGCGAGAATGATGGAAATGATAATTGTGCTCAATTGCTAGAAGAAGAATGCTGTTTTGAGGAAGGTATATGGTGGGTGTATGATACCGGCGAAAAGTGCGCGGTATTAGAGAGGCTAGCAATGGTGGAAGGATGAGAAGAAGTGCGTATAATCCATGGACTCAACATTAGTCATAAAGAACTCATATACTTATTGCAAAAATCTAGAAGTTATCAAAGCAAAGTATTAAGCGCATGCTCCTAGGGGGATAGATTGGTAGGAAAATACCATCGCTCGTCCCCGACCGCCACTCATAAGGAAGACAATTCAATAAATAAATCATGCTCCGAGTTCATCACATAACGGTTCACCATACGTGCATGCTACGGGAACCACAGACTTCAACACAAGTATTCTTTAAATTCACAACTACTCAACTAGCATGACTCTAATATCACCATCTTCATATCTCCAAACAATTATCAAGCATCAAACTTATCTTAGTATCAACGCACTCAAAAGAAAGTTTCACATATCTTGAATACCAAGTATATTAACATTAAGCAAATTACCATGCTATTAATGTCAGGACCCCGATCCTAAGTCACACCGATCTAGCATGTAACACATCATATCACTTTGCGGCCTCACGCACGGTATTCCCACGGTGTCGCCTTACCATGGCCGGGACCGCTTATGCCTTTTGGCTCACGATATGATAGTGTCGCTAGCATCCATATGACAAAGAACCGGGCCGACATGGCTAGTCGTGAACCCAAAGCGGCGCTAACCTATGGGGACAGGCATACATGAATCACATCGAGCATGTCGGTCATCAACGATAAATTCGGGCTGTAGCACTGGCTAACAGGACTCCGTGAACCGGCTGTAGCAGGCTAGGCAGGACTCGAATAACACCGCGTGACATTTCAAGGGATGTACATAGGAACGAAGTGAAACACATGCCGCCAATCAAGTGTCCAAGCAGTAGTCTGGGCTAGCAGGACTCGGTGAACCGGCTGTAGCGGACTACTATCGCCGTAAGCACGAGACTACATTTCCCCATATGAGAGGCTGCCAAGGATAAACAACTAGTTTGTCGGATCCCACACATACCAAGCATTTCAAACATACACACATTATGCTCAATATGCGTAGATACAACATGGCATCACAACATAACTCTACGACTCAAATATTTATTCATTAGGCTCCGAGGAGCGAGATATTACAAACATGGGTCTCATGACCCAGCACTCAGAGCATACAAGTCAAAACACAAGCGGAAGCTAAACATGTCTGGGTACAGACATGCTATAAATGAAAAAGGCTGAGAAGCCTGACTATCTACCAGATCCTGCCAAGGGCACAAGATCGTAGCTGAGGTAACAAGCTAAACGTCGAAGCCCACATGGAACTACTAGCGAGACTGACGTCTCTCTGCAAAAACATAGAATAGGCAAACGTGAGTACAATTGTACTCAGCAAGACTTACATCAGAACTAACTACATATGCATTATTATCAAAAGGGGTGGTGGAGTTTGACCGCAGCAAGCCAGCTTGACTCGGTGGCTATCCCGAACTACATTTCGCAAGTAACTCTTTTGAGGTGGCGCACATGAGTCCACATATTCACCATAGCAATACACCACTATGAACCCGCTCCCGTCTCCCTACGGGAACGCCATCCATAGCACTCACGCTTATCTTGCGCATTTTAGAGTATCCACTTTCACTTGTCTATGAACTATGCAAGGGGTCCAAGTTTCCATATCCGAGGAATCCGGCTATTCAATAGATAATGATAACCCTGCAGGGTGTACTTCTTCACACGCGCTCGCCACTTATCGCCTCAGACACGCCATGTACCTCGGCAACCTTCAAGCGGAAGCCGGGCGAGGAGTCGGCCACGACCGACTAACCACACAAGTCTCTAGTCCAGGTTCATCGCCTATTCGGGTTCCATCCGCAAGGAGATCCGGCCGGGTGTCGCCACGGCCCCAAATGATGTGAGCAGGGTTCCCAAGCCCACCAACCGGTGCCACTTGGTACACCGTACATCAGGCCTAGTCTGTCCCAAGCCCACCTGCACGGGTGCCACTTGGTAGACTACTAACACTACCTACAAACACCGAAACTAGTTGCAACTCCCGGACAGAGATCAAGTTGATTAATAAGTCGAGAGGGCTTGGAGCGCCCGGAGCCCAATGTGAGGTAGTAACTGTTCATGGATCACAAACACAGAACTCAGTTCCTGAGGACGGCCGCAATGAGACAACCCACCATGTACTCCTACATGGCCTCTCACCGCTACCTTTACCAAGTCGTGTTCACACACTTAGCTCACACACAGTAGGACATGTTCACCACTTTCCAATTCATTCCCGATGAATCGACTGACACAACTCTAAGCAATAGCAGGCATGACAAACAAGCATGAATGAGTAGGCACATCAGGGCTCAAACAACTCCTACTCATGCTAGTGGGTTTCATCTAATTACTGTGGAATGACAGGTCATGCAGAGGATAAAGGGGTTCAGCTACCGCAGCAAGTAACACATGAGTCGTTGTTGTCCTAATGCAGTAATATAGAGCAGGAGCGAGAGAGTGGGATTATATCGGAATGAAGGGGGTTTTGCTTGCCTGGCACTTCTGAAGATAATATAGTTCTTCATCGGTGTCATCGAACTCATCGTCGGTACGTCGTCTACTGAGAGGGGGCAATTACCGGCAAACAAGAGAGAACATAATTAATGCAATGCACACTCACATGAATGACATGTCATGTTAAGGTACTGAATTCACCTAGTGCAATATCTAGCCAAGTTAATTGAAGTGGAATTCAAACAAGAACAAATTCCAACTCCAAATGTTATTTCATAATTTACCCTAATCATGATTCATCCTATTCAGTGAGGTTAACTTGTTCAAACATGCATGAAAATGCCATAAACAGATTCTTCATATTTTTCTGATCATTTTTCATATATAACTTATTTAATTTGGAGTTACAGATTAAAAGTTATGAATATTTGAAGTTTGGGATATTTCTGAAATTTCTTGAATTAAATTAAATCCAGAAAATCAATAACTGCGTCAGCACTGCGTCTGGGTGACGTCAGCAGAGTCAACGGGGCTGCCCCGGGTCAAACCTGACCAAGGGACCCATTGGTCGATGAGCACAGGTTAGTTAGGTCGCCAACAGGTGGGCCCGGTCAACTTTGACTAAGTCAAAGTCAAGCTGACACGTGGGGCCTCATGCTTAGCACTAATCTAAACAGAAAAATTAGGCTAACCTAAATGGGCGCTGGGGCCCGTATGTCAGTGAAGGAGGTGGGTGGTTAGTCCCGTAATTAGTGTTAATGACGGCGCCACGCCGGCCTCGTCGGAGTCTTGCCGGCGGCGACCAGAACGACGGCGGCTCGGCTCGGATTTGGGCTACTGTTGATGGTTCGGCGAGCTGAGGGCACCCGGGATTAGCCCTTGCTCGTACGCATCCAAAGGACCGGACGGGAGGCGGCGGGGTGGCCGGGAGCAGCGCCGGCGGCGAGCAAGGCGGCGGCCAGAGCTACGGCTCCATGGGCGCGAGGATTGCAGCGCGCTAGCGGGCGAGCAGATGGCCGCGTTGGGCTCCTGGGAGCTCCCTGAGCACGCCTGCGTGCTCAGGTTAGTCAGGCGGAGCTGCAATCGACGGTGATGACAGCCGCAGCGCCGGTGAGCTCGTGACGGTGGGGAACGACGCTTCGGCATGGGGCGAGCAAATAGAAAGAGGGAGATGCGGTAGAGCTCACAAATAATCCAGCAGAGGCAATGGCGAGGTCGGGAGGGTATGGAGCTCGCGAATCCACGGCGAGGTTGCCGGCGGCGGAGGTTGAAGACGAGGTCGGGACGGCCGAGGGGCGCTTCCGCTCGCGTGGCTTGGCGGGGACGGCGTAGAGGTCGACGACGGAGCTTCTTGGCGCGTCGGGGAGGCGTGTGGAGGCCGGTGTCCGTGATGGTGCTCGTCGGCGGCGGCGGGTGTGTTCGGTGGTGAGAGCAGGGGAGGGGGAGGCGCTCGAGGGAGAGAGTGAGAGGGGCCGGGGGGCTGCGGGTGGCGCCGAGGAGAAGACGCGAGGCGTCGCGGTGGCCAGGCGTCGCAGGCAGATAGCCCGGTGGCGTGGCGCCACAAGACGCCGACGCTCCTCTCTCTCTGCTGGCGAGAGGAAGAAGTGTGGTGGCACGGGCCAGACAAGTCTTGGGCCGCCAATGGGCTGCTAGGTGGGCTGGCTGGGCTACCAGTGAGTTACTCTCTCTCTTATTTCTATTTAATTCTGTTTTCTATTTTACGTAGTTTGTTTTGATTTAGTTTTAGACACTAAATCATTTTAAATAAATCCTGAAAATAATTGTGGGCATTAACTGGATTATTACAGAGACCCTTAACTATTTTTTCAGAATTGTTGGAGCATTTAAAATATTAATAGTATTTAAATGCCCCAATTCAAATACAATATGATTTATTCAAAAATCCAAAAATGTCTTGGAAAAATATCCATCATCTCTGGATATGGTTTTCACCCTTTTCCATTAATCATGAACATCTTTGCAAACCAATTTGGGTTCTTTGAAAATATTTTAAAGTTGAACCTATTTGAATTCCTTTAGTGCTAGGGTTTAGGCAATCCCTATTTCAAATTTCATGAGAATTAAACATGATGACATGAATGCAATGCTACTAGCTACAAGCAAGCTCTAGGGCTGATCTGGGGCTGTGACAGCTCACCCCCACTAAACAAGAATCTCGCCCCGAGATTCAAGACGTGAGGTAAGAGGAAAAGGGGAGTCACAAACTATCACAATCTTCATGATCCATTTGCCCTTCTTGAAGATGTTGATTTACTCCATCATCTTGGTCTTGACGTCTTTGCTATCGAAATCTTCACTCGACACGACAACAGAAAGAAGGGGGAAACCCTACAGCATTTAATCTTCTTAAGGATCGAGCAACTCAAGATCAGCTCGTGGAATGAGATGTTGAAACATCTCGAGTTGAGGCACAGAACACATCGAGAGGGATGGAAGAGCAAACAACGAGGTTTGATTAGTGGGCAACAATTCCACGCTTAGAATGATGGTGGATGGTGTCAAGGTGGCGAGGAAATAATTGCCATGATTCAATAACGGGGCACCACGGGGGAGGTGACGCGAGGAACTATTCCCTTAAGTGGCAAAAAGAATTACTTTTGATACAAAGATCATTGAAACTCTTCATACCAGCCTAAGGCAATTCACAACGATCGTTTGGTGGAATGCAAAGGAATGGTACACCCGGACTAGAATGGATGATGTGGACTACCTTGTTGAAGACAACGCAATGGATGATTTTTGCTTATCACCGGAAATGGATGGGACCCATGGTAAATCCACTTTTGAAGATGAACCTGGACAAGAATTACTAAGAAGGCAGCCTATGGTGAAATGGCACAAGGACGGTGCAAGCTGGGAACGAAATGCAACTGTTGGAATGTTCCAACCATCATATCTGCCCGAGATTCAGATCCGATTGATAATAGGATACTTCAGACTCAAAGATGTCCGAAAAGAAAGTTTGCAACACAATTGACGAGATGGCGCTTGCGAGATTCTCGAATATGAACTACGATAGCAGGCTCCAAAATATGAGCTGGTTCCGCTACAAACCTGTGAACACATTGTCCAAGACAAGCATGACCACGTAGTAGTCTTATCATAAAACACTACCGAGTTCGGTGGGGAACCATCATCGGGATAACGAAGTCCTTACATAAGTCCGGATTAGCTCTTAGGAAGGAACTTCCTTTCCTTGAACAAATCAATCGGTGGCTTGGTGTGCTAGGGATACATACGGAATGAAGATGATCACTATCAAACCATAGAATACTTTGCACATGCATGACTGACTTGGGATGATTCCACAGGAGGCAAACAAGCTTTCTCGAATCCACGGCGACAACTTACATCAAATGCACGTGAGTTCGAGGAGTCACTTCTTCCATCCAAGCATAGGCTTCATGAACGGCACACGAAGAAATGCTTACACAAGTTTCCAACACTAGGTTGATGTTCAACATGACTCATGGGGAGACAAATTGCTCTTGATGGGCTCAACAAAGAACTCATCGAATTTCCATATCATCGGACTTCCACCATCATGTGACACGGTGATAGCATTGGTCGCACCAAAAGATGTAATGGGGTATGCTCGAGGGATCAACCACGAGTAAGACAACATCATGAATATCGCTGGTTCGATTTGACTTGACAATGGCCCATACTCAAATCAAAGGATTGATAAGACAATAGGTCCAAGAACGATCACAGGACCAATTGATGAAGATATCATCTTTCTTCAACACACACTACACAAGAATATCCCTTTTGGAACGAACTAAGTTAGGCAAGCTTTTATTTTCCAACTCTCCAAGCTGTTGTCTAGCTTAACCAACTAGCTTAGGGATATCCAACACAGATTCTTGGAGAAAGGGTGGTTCACAAGAAACCAACTTGATCACGAGCTCAACATAACAGTCAGGAAACAACCCGGTAACACTTCCAGGAAGATATTTGGAAAATCACGAACCACCGGTATGTTACTAAGCTCGAGAACAATCTTGCTTTTGAGGTCAAGACGATATGATCAGATGAGTGGGGACTTGACAAGATCCTAACTCATCAATCGAAGTGTGCACCAGAAATAAGGACTAGGTAGCACGATCAATCTTAGGATGATGATTTAATAACCAACATGCTAAGAATGAGGATATTGTCCATTAGCTACCAAGCAACGAGGTTACGAGGAGTATCGATTTCACACATCACAGTTCACTTGTCGGCATTCCGGTTGCATCAACACGGTTCCGAGGAATGAATAATGATAGCGAGAAGTATCACTGCGTCAAGAATTCCTAAGAGGTTGTGCAATTCCCATGACATTCTTGACATAAGATGGCAATACTTCAGGGTAGAACAAAATCAAAAGCTGGATTGGCATTTGATCTGCGGAATGCAACTGCTTTGACCCAATCCTAGATATGGATGAGGTACTGGAGTTTGTTTCTCCAAGTCATTCCGAAATAGAATGGCTTGATGGACCACAAGAGTAAAAGGCATCGATGAACACAAATGCACATATACCCTTGGTTATCAACTGATAGAGGATGGTCGGGGTACAACTAAAGAGAGCAACTCAAAGGAACATATAATTTTCTGAGTTGTGGATGCACAGATTAGTATGTCGAGCAAAGCTCAACATTTCTTCCGGATATCCCATGCAGAGAGGTTGAACTGGTAGAGTCACAAATAGGATGGAGAACTCATCGAGGCCACTTCTGTTGTGATCTTTTGATCCAACAAACTTCTGCCATAAGTGGTTCATGATACTTGGAAGAAGGAGAATACCACAGACTTCGAGGACTATCGCAAAGGTTACTAATATCCTAAAGGCACTAGCAAATACTAACAACATAAGGTAGGATGAATCTCGGGTTCAAGAACCCAGGAATAGAATACCTACTACTAAATGGCATCACGGGATGCTTTCAAGAATAATGGCCAGGATCATCACACTAGGGATGCAAAGGCATTGCTAAATTGCTAGGTGACTTCCTAAACATCTAGGGTCATAATAATAGTTCCAACATGTATGTCAAGGCAATAAATTACCTCAACGCACCGGTTAGTGTGCTTATTCTGACCAAAGGGACATCAGGTACGGAAGGAAAGGATTGCAAATGCATCAGACTATTTAGAGACCAGGATGACTCGACACAGATAACGGCCGTAAATGCTCAAAATGATTTGAGACATCCTGCAAAAATGGTGGCATAACCACTCAACAACATCATAACAAGATTCTGAGATCAACAGTTATCATTCAGAAATAGTGGCACTGAACTGGGGATTAAAACCAACAATCTTAAGGGTCTATGGATTAGTAACACGTCAACCTGATAGATAGATGAGAAGCCTAGTTCTTAAACCCCGTAGAAGAGAAGAGGTTGACTCAGATCAGAAGGCCATGAGGTATGAGGAGTAAAAGAGCCTTACGTTCCCTTCCACAATCAATTCCCTTACATAGCTAAAGCATTTCTAGACACAACTTCACCAGTTTGGCTTGGAAATCCTCAGACGAACAAGCTCGATACCAACGCTGTCAGACCCCGATCCTAAGTCACACCGATCTAGCATGTAACACATCATATCACTTTGCGCCTCACGCACGGTATTCCCACGGTGTCGCCTTACCATGGCCCGGACCGTTTATGCCTTTTGGCTCACGATATGATAGTGTCGCTAGCATCCATATGACAAAGAACCGGGCCGACATGGCTAGTCGTGAACCCAAAGCGGCGCTAACCTATGGGGACAGGCATACATGAATCACATCGAGCATGTCGGTCATCAACGATAAATTGGGCTGTAGCACTGGCTAACAGGACTCGTGAACCGGCTGTAGCAAGCTAGGCAGGACTCGAATAACACCGCGTGACATTTCCCGAAGCGACGTATATAGGAACGGTGAAACACATGCCGCCAGTCAAGTGTCCAAGCAGTAGTCTTTGGGCTAGCAGGACTCGTGAACCGGTCAGAAGCGGACTACTATCGCCGTAAGCACGAGACTACATTTCCCCATATGAGAGGCTGCCAAGGATAAACAACTAGTTTGTCGGATCCCACACATACCAAGCATTTCAAACATACACACATTATGCTCAATATGCGTAGATACAACATGGCATCACAACATAACTCTACGACTCAAATATCTATTCATTAGGCTCCGAGGAGCGAGATATTACAAACATGGGTCTCATGACCCAGCACTCAGAGCATACAAGTCAAAACACAAGCGGAAGCTAAACATGTCTGGGTACAGACATGCTATAAATGAAAAAGGCTGAGAAGCCTGACTATCTACCAGATCCTGCCGAGGGCACAAGATCGTAGCTGAGGTAACAAGCTAAACGTCAAAGCCCACATGGAACTACTAGCGAGACTGACGTCTCTCTGCAAAAACATAGAATAGGCAAACGTGAGTACAATTGTACTCAGCAAGACTTACATCAGAACTAACTACATATGCATTATTATCAAAAGGGGGTGGTGGAGTTTGACTGCAGCAAGCCAGCTTGACTCGGTGGCTATCCTGAACTACGACTGCAAGTAACTCTTTTGAGGTGGCACACACGAGTCCACATATTCACCATAGCAATACACCACTATGAACCCGCTCCGCCTCCCTCACGGAACGCCATCCATAGCACTCACGCTTATCTTGCGCATTTTAGAGTATCCACTTTCACTTGTCTATGAACTATGCAAGGGTCCAAGTTTCCATATCCGAGGAATCCGGCTATTCAATAGATAATGATAACCCCGCAGGGGTACTTCTTCACACACGCTCTCGCCACTTATCGCCTCAGACACGCCATGTACCTCGGCAACCTTCAAGCGGAAGCCGGGCGAGGAGTCGGCCACGACCGACTAACCACACAAGTCTCTAGTCCGGTTCATCGCCTATTCGGGTTCCATCCGCAAGGAGATCCGGCCGGGTGTCGCCACGGCCCCAAACGATGTGAGCAGGGTTCCCAAGCCCACCAACCGGTGCCACTTGGTACACCGTACATCAGGCCTAGTCTGTCCCAAGCCCACCAGATCGGGTGCCACTTGGTAGACTACTAACACTACCTACAAACACCAGAAACTAGTTGCAACTCCTGGACAGAGATCAAGTTGATTAATAAGTCGAGAGGGCTTGGAGCGCCCGGAGCCCAATGTGTGGTAGTAACTGTTCATGGATCACAAACACGTAACTCAGTTCCTCGAGGACGGCTGCAATGAGACAACCCACCATGTACTCCTACATGGCCTCTCACCGCTACCTTTACCAAGTCGTGTTCACACACTTAGCTCACACACAGAGGACATGTTCACCACTTTCCAATTCATTCTGATGAATCGACTGACACAACTCTAAGCAATAGCAGGCATGACAAACAAGCATGAATGAGTAGGCACATCAGGGCTCAAACAACTCCTACTCATGCTAGTGGGTTTCATCTAATTCTTGTGGAATGACAGTCATGCAGAGGATAAAGGGTTCAGCTACCGCAGCAAGTAACACATGAGTCGTTGTTGTCCTAATGCAGTAATATAGAGCAGGAGCGAGAGAGTGGGATTATATCGGAATGAACAAGGGGTTTTGCTTGCACGGCACTTCAAGATAATATAGTTCTTCATCGGTGTCATCGAACTCATCGCTTGATGACGCTGCTCTCCGAGAGGGGCAATTACCGCAAACAAGAGAGAACATAATTAATGCAATGCACACTCACATGAATGACATGTCATGTTAAGGTACTGAATTCACCTAGTGCAATATCTAGCCAAGTTAATTGAAGTGGAATTCAAACAAGAACAAATTCCAACTCCAAATGTTATTTCATAATTTACCCTAATCATGATTCATCCTATTCAGTGAGGTTAACTTGTTCAAACATGCATGAAAATGCCATAAACAGATTCTTCATATTTTTCTGATCATTTTTCATATATAACTTATTTAATTTGGAGTTACAGATTAAAAGTTATGAATATTTGAAGTTTGGGATATTTCTGAAATTTCCTGAATTAAATTAAATCCAGAAAATCAATAACTGCGTCAGCACTGCGTCTGGGTGACGTCAGCAGAGTCAACGGGGCTGCCCCGGGTCAAACCTGACCTGCGGGACCCATTGGTCAGTGAGCCTGGGTTAGTTAGGTCGCCGACAGGTGGGCCCGGTCAACTTTGACTAAGTCAAAGTCAAGCTGACACGTGGGGCCTCATGCTTAGCACTAATTTAAACAGAAAAATTAGGCTAACCTAAATGGGCGCTGGGGCCCGTATGTCAGTGAAGGAGGTGGGTGGTTAGTCCCGTAATTAGTGTTAATGACGGCGCCACGCCGGCCTCGTCGAGTCTTGCTTGCCGGCGCGCACCGTAACGACGGCGGCTCGCTCGGATTTGGGCTACTGTTGATGGTTTGGCGAGCTGAGGGCACCCGAGATTAGCCCTTGCTCGTACGCATCCAAAGGACCGGACGGGAGGCGGCGGGGTGGCCGGGAGCAGCGCCGGCGGCGAGCAAGGCGGCGGCCAGAGCTACGGCTCCATGGGCGCGAGGATTGCAGCGCTAGCGGGCGAGCAGATGGCCGCGTTGGGCTCCTGGGAGCTCCCTGAGCACGCCTGCGTGCTCAGGTTAGTCAGGCGGAGCTGCAATCGACGGTGATGACAGCCGCAGCGCCGGTGAGCTTCGGTGACGGTGGGGAACGACGCTTCGGCATGGGGGCGAGCAAATAGAAAGAGGGGAGATGCGGTAGAGCTCACAGCGAATCCAGCAGAGGCAACGGCGAGGTCGGGGAGGGTATGGAGCTCGCGAATCCACGGCGAGGTTGCCGGCGGCCGGAGGTTGAAGACGAGGTCGGGGACGAAGCTGAGGGGCGCTTCCGCTCGCGTGGCTTGGCGGGGACGGCGTAGAGCTCGACGACGGAGCTTCTTGGCACGTCGGGGAGGCGTGTGGAGGCCGGTGGCCGTGATGGTGCTCGTCGGCGGCGGCGGGTGTGTTCGGTGGTGAGAGCAGGGGAGGGGGAGGCGCTCGAGGGAGAGAGTGAGAGGGGCCAGGGGGGCTGCGGGGTGGCGCCGAGGAGAAGACGCGAGGCGTCGCGGTGGCTGAAGGTCGCAGAGCAGATAGCTGGTGGCGTGGCGCCAGCAGACGCCGGGCCTCTCCTCTCGCCTGCTGGCGAGAGGAAGCAGGTGGGCTGCACGGGCCAACACAGTGCTGGGCCGGCCAGTGGGCTGCTAGGTGGGCTGGCTGGGCTGCCAGGTGAGTTACTCTCTCTCTCTCTCTCTCTTATTTCTATTTAATTCTGTTTTCTATTTTGTGTAGTTTGTTTTGATTTAGTTTTAGACACTAAATCATTTTAAATAAATCCTGAAAATAATTGTGGGCATTAACTGGATTATTACAGAGACCCTTAACTATTTTTTTCAGAATTGTTGGAGCATTTAAAAATATTAATAGTATTTAAATGCCCCAATTCAAATACAATATGATTTATTCAAAAATCCAAAAATGTCTTGGAAAAATATCCATCATCTCTGGATATGGTTTTCACCCTTTCCCATTAATCATGAACATCTTTGCAAACCAATTTGGGTTCTTTGAAAATATTTTAAAGTTGAACCTATTTGAATTCCTTTAGTGCTAGGGTTTAGGCAATCCCTATTTCAAATTTCATGAGAATTAAACATGATGACATGAATGCAATGCTACTAGCTACAAGCAAGCTCTAGGGCTGATCTGGGGCTGTGACAATTAACGACTCTCAAAATAATCTAAGTGAAGCATGAGAGATCAAGTTTCTTTAAAACAAATCCACTACCGTGCTCTAAAAGATCTAAGTGAAGCACTGGATCAAAAATTATCACGCTCAAAAGATATAAGTGAAGCACTATGAGCAAAAACTATCACGCTCAAAAGATATAAGTGAAGCACATAGAGTATTCTATCAAATTCCATTCATGTATGGCTCTCTCAAAAGGTGTGTACAGCAAGGATGATTGTAGTAGACTAACAAGCAAAGACACAAATAATACAAGACGCTCCAAGCAAAACACATATCATGTGGTGAATAAAAATATAGCTTCAAGTAAATTACCGATGGAAGTGGACGAAAGAAGGGATGCCTTCCGGGGCATCCCCAAGCTTTGACTTTTTGGTGTCCTTGGATTATCTTGGGGGTGCCATGGGCATCCCCAAGTTTAGGCTCTTGCCACTCCTTGTTCCATAATCCATCAAAAGAATTCACCCAAAACTTGAAAACTTCACAACACAAAACTCAATAGAAATCTCGTGAGCTCCGTTAGAGAAAGAAAACAAAAGACTACTTCAAGTTACTGTAATGAACTCATTCTTTATTTATATTGGTGTTAAACCTACTGTATTCCAACTTCTCTATGGATTATAAACTATTTTACTAGCCATAGATTCATCAAAATAAGCAAACAACACACGCAAAACAGAATCTGTCAAAAACAGAACAGTCTGTAGTAATCTGTAACTAACGCAAACTTATGGAACTCAAAAAATTCCACCAAAATTAGAAGACCTGGAAAATTTGTTTATTGATCCGCAGAAATTGGAATCAGTATTTTATCACGTTCTGTTGATTTTTAACAATTCGGGCACTGAGCACAAAGTTTCTGGAAATTACAGCAAGATCAAATAACTATCATCCAAGAAGATCCAATAGGTCTAGCTTGGCACAAACACTAATTAAAACATAAAACCACATCTAAACAGAGGCTATATGGATTATTTATTCCTAAACAGAAGCAAAAACAAAAAACACAAAATAAAATTGGGTTTCCTCCCAACAAGCGCTATCGTTTAACGCCCCTAGCTAGGCATAAAAGCAAGGATAGATCTAGGTATTGCCATCTTTGGTAGGCAATCCATAAGTGTCTCTCATGATAGATTCATATGGTAATTTTATTTTATTTCTAGGGAAGTGTTCCATACCCTTATTTAAGGGAAATTGGAATCTAATGTTCCCTTCCTTCATATCAATAATTGCACCAATCGTTCTAAGGAAAGGTCTACCAAGAATAATAGGACATGAAGGATTGCAATCTATATCAAGAACGATAAAATCTACGGGCACATAGTTCCTATTTGCAACAATAAAAACATCATTAATTCTTCCCATAGGATTTTTAATAGTGGAATCCGCAAGATGCAAGTTTAGAGAGCAATCATCAAAACCACGGAAGTCTAGCAAATCGCATAATGTTTTGGGAATAGTAGAGACACTAGCACCCAAATCACACAAGGCATGAAACTCATAATCTTTAATTTTAATTTTAATGGTAGGTTCCCACTCATCATAGAGTTTTCTAGGGATAGAAACTTTCAACTCAAGTTTTTCTTCATAAGATTGCATCAAGGCATCAACAATGTGTTCGGTAAAGGCCTTATTTTGACTATAGGCATGAGGAGAATCTAGCACGGATTGCAACAAGGAAATACAACCAATCAAAGAGCAATTTTCATAATTAAATTCCTTGAGATCCAAAATAGTGAGTTTAGCAACGTCTTGGTTTTTATTTATTTCAATCCCACTTTTATCAATTTCATAATCAAGATCTAGAAACTCCGAATTCTTAGAACGCCTTCTAGGTAAAGGAAGATCATATTCAGTTTCATCAAGATTCATATTGCAAAACAAAGATTTAATAGGGGACACATCAATAACTTTTAGATCTTCATCTTGATTTTCATAGGAATTGGAAGAACACGCTTTAATAAAGGCATCTTTGGAAGCACGCATCCTAGCGGTTCTTTCCTTGCACTCATCAATGGAAATTCTCATGGCTTTGAGAGACTCATTGATATCATGCTTAGGAGTAATAGATCTAAGCTTTAAAGAATCAATCTCAAGAGAAATTCTATCAACGTTCCGAGCCAAATCATCAACTTTAAGCAATTTCTCTTCAAGCAAAGCATTAAAATTCTTTTGTGAATTCATAAACTCTTTAACACTATTCTCAAATTCAGAGGGCATCTTATTAAAATTTCCATAAGAGTTGTTGTAGGAATTTCCATAATTATTAGAAGGATTACTAGGATAAGGCCTAGGATTAAAATTCCCTCTATACACGTTGTTTCCAAAACTATTCCTACCAACAAAATTCACATCCATAGATTCATTATTATTCACAAGCAAAGTAGATAAAGGCATATCATTAGGATCAAGAGGAGTATTTTTAGGAGCAAACATCTTCATAAGTTCATCCATCTTTTCACTCAAAACATTGATTTCTACTATAGCATGCACTTTTTTACTAGAAGATCTTTTGGTGTGCCATTGAGAATAATTAGCCATAATATTATCAAGCAATTTGGTAGCATCCCCTAATGTAATTTTAATAAAAGTGCCTCCCGCGGCCGAATCTAAAAGATTTCTAGAAGCAAAGTTCAATCCGGCATAGAAATTTTGTATGATCATCCATAAATTCAAACCATGAGTAGGGCAATTGTGAAGCATTAATTTCATTCTTTCCCAAGATTGGGCAACATGCTCATGATCAAGTTGTTTAAAATTCATGATATCGTTCCTAAGAGTGATAATCTTAGCGGGAGGAAAATACTTAGTGATAAAAGCATCTTTGCACTTGTTCCAAGAATCAATACTATTTTTAGGCAAAGATGAAAACCAAACTTTAGCACAATCTCTAAGTGAAAACGGAAATAACTTCAATTTGACAATATTGTATCCGTATCTTTCTTCTTTTGCATATCACACAAATCAACAAAATTATTCAGATGAGTAGGGGCATCTTCACTAGGAAGGACGGCGAATTGATCTTTCATAACAAGATTTAGCAAAGCGGTATTGATTTCACAAGACTCATCATTATTAAGAGGAGCAATCAGAGTACTAAGGAAATCATTATTATTGGTATTCGAGAAATCACACAATTTGGTATTATCTTGCGCCATGGCAACAAGTAATCCAACACACAAGCAAACAGAAGGCAAAGGGAAAAAGGCAAGCGAGAAAGAGAGGAGGAGATTGGGAAAGAGAGGGCAAATTAAACGGCAAGGGTGAAGTGGGGGAGAGGAAAACGAGAGGCAAATGGCAAATAATGTAATGCGAGAGATAGGTATTGTGATGGGTACTTGGTATGGTTGACTTGCTTGCGTGAGCCTCCCCGGCAACGGTGCCAGAAATCCTTCTTGCTACGTCTTGAGCTTGCGTTGGTTTTCCCCGAAGAGGAGAGGATGATGCAGCACAGTAGGGTAAGTATTTCCCTCAGTTTTTGAGAACCAAGGTATCAATCCAGTAGGAGACCACGCACAAGTCCCTCGTACCTGCACAAAACGATAGCTACTCGCAACCAATGCGATTAGGGGTTGTCAATCCCTTCACGGTCACTTACGAGAGTGAGATCTAATAGAGATAATATTTTTGGTATTTTTGGTAGATAGATGCAAAGTAAAAAGTAAAATGCAAAGTAAAACAGAGCAAGTAAATAAAGTGATACAGATTAATATGATGAGAATAGACCCGGGGGCCATAGGTTTCACTAGTGGCTTCTCTCCAGAGCGTAGATTTTCTACGGTGGGTGAACAAATTACTGTTGAGCAATTGACAGAATTGAGCATAGTTATGAGTATATCTAGGCAATGATCATGTATATAGGCATCACATCCGAGATAAGTAGATCGAAACGATTCTGCATCTACTACTATTACTCCACTCATCGACCGCTATCCAGCATGCATCTCGATTATTAAGTTCAAAACAGAGTAACGCCTTAAGCAAGATGACATGATGTAGAGGAATAAATTCATGCAATATGATAAAAACCCCATCTTGTTATCCTCGATGGCAACAATACAATACGTGCCTTGCAACCCTTTTTGTCACTGGGTAAGGACACCGCAAGATTGAACCCAAAGCTAAACACTTCTCCCATTGCAAGAACTACCAATCTAGTTGGCCAAACCAAGCGGATAATTCGAAGAGACTTGCAAAGATAACTCAATCATACATAAAAGAATTCAGAGAAGAATCAAATATTTTCCATAGATAATACTAGATCATAAACCCACAATTCATCGATCTCAACAAACACACCGCAAAAAGAAGATTACATCGAATAGATCTCCACGAGAGAGGGGGAGAACATTGTATTGAGATCCAAAAAGAGAGAAGAAGCCATCTAGCTACTAGCTATGGACCCGAAGGTCTAAAGTAAACTACTCACACTTCATCGGAGAGGCTATGGTGTTGATGTAGAAGCCCTCCGTGGTGGATGCCCCCCATGTGAGCTCCTAACAGTCCCAAGATGGGATCTCGTGGATACAGGAAGTTGCGGTGGTGGAATTAGGTTTTGGCCCTGTTCGATCGCTTGGGGTGCGTGAGGTATATATAGGAGGAAGGAGTATGTTGGTGGAGCGTCAGGGGCCCACGAGGTAGGGGCGCCTGGGGCGCCCTCCACCTCGTGACCGCCTGCACTTCTTGGAGTAGGGTCCAAGTCTCCGGATCACGCTTCGTTGGAAAATCATGTTTCCAAGGTTTCATTCCGTTTGGACTCCGTTTGATATTCTGTTTCTTCAAAACACTGAAATAGGCAAAAAACAACAATTCTGGGCTGGGCCTCCGGTCAATAGGTTAGTCCCAAAAATAATATAAAAGTGGAAAATAAAGCCCAATATACTCCAAAACAGTAGATAAAGTAGCATGGAGCAATCAAAAATTATAGATACGTTGGAGATGTATCACAGGCATCCCCAAGCTTAATTCCTGCTCGTCCTCGAGTAGGTAAATGATAAAAAGAGAATTTTTGACGCGGAGTGATACTTTGGCATAATTTCAATGTAAATCTTCTTAATCATTGTATGAATATTCAGATCCAAAAGATTCAAGACAAAAGTTCATATTGACATAAAAATAATAATACTTCAAGCATACTAACTAATCAATTATGTCTTCTCAAAATAACATGGCCAAAGAAAGTTATCCCTACAAAATCATATGGTCTGGCTATGCTCCATCTTCCCCACACAAAGTATTTAAATCATGCACAACCCCGATGACAAGCCAAGCAATTGTTTCATACTTTAACATTTTCAAAACTTTTTCAATCTTCACGCAATACATGAGCGTGAGCCATGGATATAGCACTATATGTGGAATAGAATGGTGGTTGTGGAGAAGACAAAAAGAGGGAAGATAGTCTCACATCAACTAGCTGTATCAATGGGCTATGGAGATGCCCATCCATAGATATCAATATGAGTGAGTAGGGATTGCCATGCAACGGATGCACTAGAGCTATAATTATATGAAAGCTCATCAATAGAAACTAAGTGGGTGTGCATCCAACTCGCTTGCTCACGAAGACCTAGGGCATTTGAGGAAGCCCATCATTGGAATATACAAGCCAAGCTCTATAATGAAAAATTCCCACTAGTATATGAAAGTGACAAAATGAGAGACTCTCTATCATGAAGATCAAGGTGCTACTTAGAAGCACAAGTGTGGTAAAAGGATAGTAACATTATCCCTTCTCTCTTTTTATCTCATTTTTTTGTTTGGGTCTTTTCTCTTTCTTTTATGGCCTCTTTTTTTGTCGTCCGGACTCTCATCCCGACTTGTGGGGGAATCATAGTCTCCATCATCCTTTCCTCACTTGGGACAATGCTCTAATAATGATGATCATCACACTTTTATTTTTCTTACAACTCAACAATTACAACTCGATACTTAGAACAAAATATGACTGTATATGAATGCCTCCGGCGGTGTACCGGGATATGCAATGATTCATGAGTGACATGTATGAAAGAATTATGAACGGTGGCTTTGCCACAAATACAATGTCAACTACATGATCATGCTAGCAATATGACAATGATGGAGCGTGTCATAATAAATGGAACGGTGGAAAGTTGCATGGCAATATATCTCGGAAGGGCTATGGAAATGCCATAATAGGTAGGTATGGTGGCTGTTTTGAGGAAGGTATATGGTGGGTGTATGATACCGGCGAAAAGTGCGTGGTATTAGAGAGGCTAGAAATGGTGGAAGGATGAGAAAAAGTGCGTATAATCCATGGACTCAACATTAGTCATAAAGAACTCATATACTTATTGCAAAAATATAGAAGTTATCAAAGCAAAGTATAACGCGCATGCTCCTAGGGGGATAGATTGGTAGGAAAAGACCATCGCTCGTCCCCGACCGCCACTCATAAGGAAGACAATCAGTAAATAAATCATGCTCCGAGTTCATCACATAACGGTTCACCATACGTGCATGCTACGGGAATCACAGACTTCAACACAAGTATTCTTTAAATTCACAACTACTCAACTAGCATGAATCTAATATCACCATCTTCATATCTCAAAACAATTATCAAGCATCAAACTTATCTTAGTATTCAACGCACTCAAAAGAAAGTTTCACATATCTTGAATACCAAGTATATTAACATTAAGCAAATTACCATGCTATTAACGACTCTCAAAATAATCTAAGTGAAGCATGAGAGATCAAGTTTCTTTAAAACAAATCCACTACCGTGCTCTAAAAGATCTAAGTGAAGCACTAGAGCAAAAATTATCACGCTCAAAAGATATAAGTGAAGCACTATGAGCAAAAACTATCAAGCTCAAAAGATATAAGTGAAGCACATAGAGTATTCTATCAAATTCCAATTCATGTATGGCTCTCTAAAAAGGTGTGTACAGCAAGGATGATTGTGGTAGACTAACAAGCAAAGACACAAATAATACAAGACGCTCCAAGCAAAACACATATCATGTGGTGAATAAAATATAGCTTCAAGTAAATTACCGATGGAAGTGGATTTAAAGAAGGGATGCCTTCCGGGCATCCCCAAGCTTTGACTTTTGGTGTCCTTGATTATCTTGGGGTGCCATGGGCATCCCAAGCTTAGGCTCTTGCCACTCCTTGTTGCATAATCCATCAAAAGAATTCACCCAAAACTTGAAAACTTCACAACACAAAACTCAATAGAAATCTCGTGAGCTCCGTTAGAGAAATAAAACAAAATACTACTTTAAGGTACTGTAATGAACTCATTCTTTATTTATATTGGTGTTAAACCTACTGTATTCCAACTTCTCTATGTATCATAAACTATTTTACTAGCCATAGATTCATCAAAATAAGCAAACAATACACGCAAAACAGAATCTGTCAAAAACAGAACAGTCTGTAGTAATCTGTAACTAACGCAAACTTCTGGAACTCAAAAAATTCCACCAAAATTAGACAACCTGTATAATTTGTTTATTGATCAGCATCAATTGGAATCAGTATTTTATCACGGTCTGGTGATTTTTAACAATTCGGGCACTGAGCACAAAGTTTCTGGAAATTACAGCAAGATCAAATAATTATCATCCAAGAAGATCCAATAGGTCTAGCTTGGCACAAACACTAATTAAGACATAAAACCACATCTAAACAGAGGCTAGATGTATTATTTATTCCTAAACAGAAGCAAAAACAAAAAACACAAAATAAAATTGGGTTGCCTCCCAACAAGCGCTATCGTTTAACGTCCCTAGCTAGGCATAAAAGCAAGGATAGATCTAGGTATTGCCATCTTTGGTAGGCAATCCATAAGTGGCTCTCATGATAGATTCATATGGTAATTTAATTTTCTTTCTAGGGAAGTGTTCCATAACCTTATTTAAGGTAAATTGGAATCTAATGTTCCCTTCCTTCATATCAATAATTGCACCAATCGTTCTAAGGAAAGGTCTACCAAGAATAATAGGACATGAAGGATTGCAATCTATATCAAGAAACGATAAAATATATGGGCACATAATTCCTATTTGCAACAATAAGAACATCATTAATTCTTCCCATAGGCTTTTTAATAGTGGAATCCGCAAGATGCAAGTTTAGAGAGCAATCATCAAAACCACGGAAGTCTAGCAAATCGCATAAAGTTTGGGAATAGTAGAGACACTAGCACCCAAATCACACAAGGCATGAAATTCATAATCTTAAATTTTAATTTTAATGGTAGGTTCCCACTCATTATAGAGGTTTTTAGGGATAGAAACTTTCAACTCAAGTTTTTCTTCATAAGATTGCATCAAGGCATCAACAATGTGTTCGGTAAAGGCCTTATTTTGACTATAGGCATGAGGAGAATCTTGCACGGATTGCAACAAGGAAATACAACCAATCAAAGAGCAATTTTCATAATTAAATTCCTTGAGATCCAAAATAGTGGGTTTAGCAACGTCTTGGTTTTTATTTATTTCAATCCCACTTTTATCAATTTCATCATCAAGATCTAGAAACTCCAAATTCTTAGAACACCTTCTAGGTAAAGGAAGATCATATTCAGTTTCATCAAGATTCATATTGCAAAACAAAGATTTAATAGGGGACACATCAATAACTTTTAGATCTTCATCTTGATTTTCATAGGAATTGGAAGAACATGCTTTAATAAAGGCATCTTTGGAAGCACGCATCCTAGCGGTTCTTTCCTTGCACTCATCAATGGAAATTCTCATGGCTTTGAGAGACTCATTGATATCATGCTTAGGAGGAATAGATCTAAGCTTTAAAGAATCAATCTCAAGAGAAATTCTATCAACGTTCCGAGCCAAATCATCAACTTTAAGCAATTTCTCTTCAAGCAAAGCATTAAAATTCTTTTGTGAATTCATAAACTCTTTAACACTATTCTCATATTCAGAGGACATCTTATTAAAATTTCCATAAGAGTTGTTGTAGGAATTTCCATAATTATTAGAAGGATTACTAGGATAAGGCCTAGGATTAAAATTCCCTCTATACGCGTTGTTCCCAAAACTATTCCTACCAACAAAATTCACATCCATAGATTCATTATTATTCTCAAGCAAAGTAGATAAAGGCATATCATTAGGATCAAGAGGAGTATTTTTAGGAGCAAACATCTTCATAAGTTCATCCATCTTTTCACTCAAAACATTGATTTCTTCTATAGCATGCACTTTTTTACTAGAAGATCTTTCGGTGTGCCATTGAGAATAATTAGCCATAATATTATCAAGCAATTTGGTAGCATCCCCTAATGTAATTTCCATAAAAGTGCCTCCTGCGGCCGAATCTAAAAGATTTCTAGAAGCAAAGTTCAATCCGGCATAGAAATTTTGTATGATCATCCATAAATTCAAACCATGAGTAGGGCAATTGCGAAGCATTAATTTCATTCTTTCCCAAGATTGGGCAACATGCTGATGATCAAGTTGTTTAAAATTCATGACATCATTCCTAAGAGTGATAATCTTAGCGGGAGGAAAATACTTAGAGATAAAAGCATCTTTGCACTTGTTCCAAGAATCAATACTAGTTTTAAGCAAAGATGAAAACCAAACTTTAGCACGATCTCTAAGTGAAAACTGAAATAACTTCAACTTGACAATATTGTTATCCGTATCTTTCTTCTTTTGCATATCACACAAATCAACAAAATTATTCAGATGAGTAGCGGCATCTTCACTAGGAAGGCCGGCGAATTGATCTTTCATAACAAGATTTAGCAAAGCGGTATTGATTTCGCAAGACTCATCATTATTAAGAGGAGCAATCGGAGTACTAAGGAAACCATTATTATTGGTATTCGAGAAATGACTCAATTTGGTATTATCTTGCGCCATGGCAACAAGTAATCCAACACACAAGCAAACAGAAGGCAAAGGGAAAAGGCAAGCGAGAAAGAGAGGAGGAGATTGGGAAAGAGAGGGCAAATAAAATGGCAAGGGTGAAGTCGGGGAGTGGAAAACGAGAGGCAAATGGCAAATAATGTAATGCGAGAGATAGGGATTGTGATGGGTACTTGGTATGGTTGACTTGCTTGCATGAGCCTCCCCGGCAACGGCGCCAGAAATCCTTCTTGCTACGTCTTGAGCTTGCGTTGGTTTTCCCCGAAGAGGAGAGGATGATGCAGCACAGTAGCGTAAGTATTTCCCTCAGTTTTTGAGAACCAAGGTATCAATCCAGTAGGAGACCACGCCCAAGTCCCTCGTACCTGCACAAAATGATAGCTACTCGCAACCAACGCGATTAGGGGTTGTCAATCCCTTCACGGTCACTTACGAGAGTGAGATCTGATAGAGATAATATTTTTGGTATTTTTGGTAGATAGATGCAAAGTAAAAAGTAAAAGTCAAAGTAAAACAAAGCAAGTAAATAAAGTGATAGAGATTAATATGATGAGAATAGACCCGTGTAGCGACCCGACCTCAGACGGTCAAGCCTCTGTGTATCTGTGCCATCCTCGGATCAAGTATGTTTGGCACACACAGACATCAATGTATATATCAAAGTGCAATCACATGTATAAATAACGTAAATGATATATACCTCGTAATACTCAGCGGAAACAATCAAACGGGTGTGGAGTCCCATCAACGCCATCGGCAGGTTGAGTGTAGATCGTAACCTCAGATCGTAACTCTTACTCGTCGAGGAAATATCTGCAACATGATACGTTGCAGCCGTGTAGGTCAAGACATTGAATGTACCGCAAGATCACAATAAGAGAAAACAGATGATAAACTATACTATATGCAGTATGGCTTTGTGGCTCTGCATCTGTGTTTTGTTTGCGTAAAAGCTGGTTTTATTTTCCCTACATCAAAGCAATAAATGAAGTCTGTACTATAGAGTTTTCTATCATGACATGGTTCCGCCAACCGATGTCTCATAGCCCAAAATCATCATAAGTTGCCCACAATTAAGTTATCAATCCGGTGTTGAGAGTTCTGAGATAGATCCAAGTCCGAGGCTCAAATTGTCCGTAATCGGGACACGGCTAATCGATTAGGTTTTAACCTCTGCAGAGGTTTGTACACTTTACCCGCAAGATTCGATCCTCTTTTACGCTCTCGCACTTCGTGGTGTTTGAGAACAAGATGACCAAACATGGTCTTCGAAGAGTTCCCCGACCACCGTCCGGTGCTCATTCAATCCTACCGTAGTTCTACACCTGCTAGCACCGCCCTAGCCAGAGTCACAACTAGGGTCAACCAAGCCGAGCCCATAGTGACTTGCGGTTGCACAGTAAGCTTCGGGCATGAAGTATTCTTCCGTCTCTTTGAGTCTTGGTGAAGCTTTCCAAAGATGTCATGGCGCTTCTCCATGCATCCCGCCAACCACTGGATTCTCCAGGTGCCCGTCAACCATCCTTCACCCAAGAGTGTGTATTGAATTCTTGTCTCGAGTCTTGAAGTCTTGAGGCCTTGAAGATGCAGTCCTTGCAGATTCCATCATGGAGTTGTCGTCATTGACGAGATCCTCCTTTCTCACACCACTCCCGAGCACTCATACCAAACCCCATCTACTATAGCGTAGCATTAAAATAAAATATCGTCCCGGCTTGGTAACAGGGTGATGGGTTCCTACCTCATGCATACTACTCAACTACAAGAATTCAATATCACTACTGGAGGGTTTGTTGCGAAGATGACACTAGATGCAATAAAACACATAGGTATGAAAAACATGGTCAAAGTGAACTTGCATGGTATTACTTGATGAAGATAATAACGCTCTCAGAATAAAGACTTGGTAGAACTATTCGTCACTCCTTTGAAAATCTATATTACACAGACAATCATATAAGCAATCATCCTAGCAATCAATTCTATCAATCATAACAATACTCAATCAAAATAAAAGCAACAAGAAAACCAAGTCAAAAACAAAGGAAAAACTTCAAAGAAAAATTCAAGGAAAAACTAGTGGTGACCAACTCACACAAATCTTAACATAACATTACTAAATTATTCTAATATTTTTTCTACAGCAAAGAAAATATAAATCTAATAAAATAACAGAAAATAAATTACTAATTTACTAACTAGAAAAAGAACTAATATAAAACTACTATAACCATCTAGTGAATACTAGAACAAATATAGCAACTAGCAAAACACTAAGACAACTATAACAACAAATCATTTATTAAAACATTAATAAACTATACTAAATAAATATAACAACTAATGTGTTCACAAATAACAGAAACAAAAACAGTATAACTTGAAGTGGAAAAGAATTACTTTTAAAACTAATAAAACTATTTTTATCCACTATCACTATGAACTAAACAAGCAATTACAAAAACAGTAGCTAAACACTAATAAATAACTACAAAAATTTATCTACTGTAGCTAAACATAAACATATAACAACAAGTGAAAACCTACAAAAGGAATGAACTAAAAATAATTAAAAACAATAATTACATAACTAAAACAACTATATAAGCAAAACAGTACTGTTTTTACTAAAAATCTAATTTAAAATACTCCAAAATTACCAAACTAAATCCTACAGCTAAAAAATATCATAAGTGACCAGGAGCAAAAAGAATTAATTAAAAACCTATTTTTAAACTCAAGTGATGGCCAAAATACTAATCTGAACAAAATTTATCAAATTCAAATTTAAACTACTCAAATTTGAAATCCAGAGAAACTAACAGAAACTTCAGCAAATTTGTGACACAGAGCAATTGGAATCACTCAAAAATACTAAAAACTCTAAAAGATATGAATTTTCTAAGATTGCTATTTTTTGAAAAAATGAATTACGGGATTTCGTGGATCTCACCGGGGTAGTCGTCGGAGTTGGGGAAGAAGATCGGATCCGATGTTGCGGTTAATCTAGAGGAACGGAGATCACGGGACGGTGGAGAGGAGATCATATAAACCTCAGGAGAGGTCGAGGGCGCGGCGGCGGCACTTGGCGGCGGCGGTGGTGCTGCACTGCTGCTGCTGCGGAGAGGAGAGGAGAGGAGAGGAGAGGTGTTGGTTTGATGTGTTGGAGGGGGGTGCTTGGGTATTTATAGTGGGGAGGGAGGTTTTGCTTGGGGTAGGGGGCAAGAAATAGACTAGGATTAGGAATCCTAGGAATAAAAACGAATAACGAACGGGATCAAATCCTACTAGGATTTGTAAAAGAATAGGAAACCTTGGCTCCTGGCTCCCTAGGTGCGTGCTGCGATGGTCTTGGCCTTGGCCGGCCGGGTTGGTTGGCGGCTTGGACCTTTGGCCCAAGGCGCCATGTAATATTTTTTTAAACAAACAGAGAGGAAAACAAAATGATAAAACAAAATAAAATGAAAATATTATATAGGCATATAATATATCAAAATTTTCAGAAAAAGATTTCCTACATGATGAACATTATTCTAGCATTAAATAAAATACCCACAAATTTAAATAAAGCAAAGAGTGCTTCTAGTCCAATAAAATCCAACAAAAATATTTTTAAAATACCAAAATGACTTCAAATTAATTTCTCTCAATTTTCTGATGTAGGGAATCATGTTACCCTATTTTCCATATATTTTGTTTTTGGAGAAAAATATTTTGAATAAAACTCAAATAACTCCAAATTGGAAATAAATTCAAAAGAACTTTGGATTTAATTCTTTTAAAACTCCCAACTCATATTTCATTTAATTTGAAGAAGTCATTTTATCTTCTTTCGTGAAAATCATTGAGTTGCATAAAGTTTCAGAATTGGAAATATTTTCCAAATGAAATTCAAATATTTTCAACACCCTTGTCATTTAAATAAATGGAAGAAGTCATGTCATCTTCTCTCCAGGGTTTTGTGATGAAAAGAATTTGAATTCATGGAGATCATAAATGCAAGGTGGAAGTTTGGGAAAGTCATTTCATTCCCTCTCATTCAACTTTCGAAAGTTTCAAATTTCACTCAATTTCACACAAGCAACCACACCACAATCAAACAAACAAGCATAAATATTTATTTAATATAACATTCCAAAATTTAGAATTTTGGGATGTTACAACCCGGGGGCCATAGGTTTCACTAGTGGCTTCACTCAGGAGCATAGATTTTCTACGGTGGCTGAACAAGATACTGTTGAGCAATTGACATAACTGAGCATAGTTATGAGTATATCTAGGCAATGATCATGTATATAGGCATCACGTCCGAGATAAGTAGATCGAAACGATTCTGCATCTACTACTATTACTCCACTCACCGACCGCTATCCAGCATGCATCTAGAGTATTAAGTTAAAAACAGAGTAACGCCTTAAGCAAGATGACATGATGTAGAGGGATAAATTCATGCAATATGATAAAAACCCCATCTTGTTGTCCTCGATGGCAACAATACAATACGTGCCTTGCAACCCTTTCTGTCACTGGGTAAGGACACCGCAAGATTGAACCCAAAGCTAAACACTTCTCCCATTGCAATAACTACCAATCTAGTTGGCCAAACCAAACGGATAATTCGAAGAGACTTGCAAAGATAACTCAATCATACATAAAAGAATTCAGAGAAGAATCAAATATTTTCCATAGATAATACTGGATCATAAACCCACAATTCATCGGTCTCAACAAACACACCACAAAAATAAGATTACATCGAATAGATCTCCACGAGAGAGGGGGAGAACATTGTATTATGATTCAAAAAGAGAGAAGAAGCCATCTAGCTACTAGCTATGGACCCGAAGGTCTGAAGTAAACTACTCACACTTCATCGGAGAGGCTATGGTGTTGATGTAGAAGCCCTCCGTGGTGGATGCCCCCTCCGGCGGAGCTCCAGAACAGCCCCCAAGATGGGATCTCGTGGATACAGGAAGTTGCGGCGGTGGAATTAGGTTTTGGCTCCTGTTCGATCGCTTGGGGGCGTGAGGTATATATAGGAGGAAGGAGTACGTCGGTGGAGCGTCAAGGCCCACGAGGTAGGAGGCGCGCCTGGGGGGCCCTCCACCTCGTGACCGCCTGCACTTCTTGGAGTAGGGTCCAAGTCTCCGGATCACGCTCGTTGGAAAATCACGCCCGAAGGTTTCATTCCGCTTTGGACTCCGTTTGATATTATGTTTCTTCAAACACCAAATAGGCAAAAACAGCAATTCGGGCTGGGCCTCCGGTTAATAGGTTAGTCCCAAAAATAATATAGAAGTGGAAAATAAAGCCCAATATAGTCCAAAACAGTAGATAAAGTAGCATGGAGCAATAAAAAATTATAGATACGTTGGAGACGTATCAGGCCTCCAGATGGGATCGTAGAAGAACAGAAGCTTGCAGTGACGGAAAAATTGTTTCAGGTGGCCCTCTGGTATATTGGGAATATTTTGGAATTTGTAGAAGTGGAATTAGGTCAAGAGGTGCCACAAGGGGCCCACAAGTCCAGGGCGCCCCTGCCTAGCGAGCTTGTCGCTCCCTCGTGTCTCTTTTGGTCTTCTCCCGAACCTTCATGGGTCCCTTCTGGTCCAGAGAAAATTAATCCAAAGATTTTTCTCCGTACTCCATTTGATATTGATTTTCTAAAAAGCCAGAAACAAGCAAAAACAGCAACTGATACTGAGCACTGGGTTAATAGGTTAGTCCCAAAAAATGATACAAAATTGCATAACTGCATATAAAACATCCTAGATTGATACTATAATAGCATGGAATAATAAAAAATATAGATACATTGGAGATGTATCAAGCATACCCAAGCTTAATTCCTACTCATCGTCGAATAGGTAAATGATAAAAATAGAATTCTTGATGTGGAATGCTACCTAACATGTTCATCATGTAATCTTTATTTTATGGTATGAATATTAAGATCCGAATGATTCAAAGCAACAGTCTACAATTTGATATAAGGACATCAATACTCAGGCATACTAACAAACAATCATGTCTTTCAAAATAAAAATGCTAACGAATGTTATCCCTACAAAATCGTATAGTCTTGTGATGCTCCATATTCTTAACACAAAGAATTTATCATGCACAAAACCGATGATAAGCCGAGCAATTGGTTCATACTTTTTAATGCGCTTCAACTTTTTTAACCCCCGACAATACATGGGCGCAAGCCATGGACATAGCACTATGGGTGGAATAGAATGCGGTGATAGAGATTAATAAGGGGAAGTAAAAAAATGAAGATAGTCGCACATCGACGTGGCTAATCAATGGGCTATGGAGATGCCCATCAATTGATGTCAATGCGAGGAGTAGGGATTGCCTTGAAACGGATGCACTAAGAGCTATAAGTGTATGAAAGCTCAAACTGAAAAAGTAAGTGGGTGTGCATCCAACTTGCTTGCTCATGAAGACATCGGGCATTTGATGAAGCCCATCGTCGGAATATACAAGCCAAGTTCTATAATGAAAACTTCCCACTAGTATATGAAAGTGACAACATATGAGACTCTCTATATGAAAACCACGGTGTTACTTTGAAGCACAAGTGTGGAAAAGGGTAGTAACATTGCCCTTTCTCTCTTTTTCTCTCATTCATTTTTTATGTGCTCTTTTTGGCCACTTTTTTATTTCCTCACTTGACAATGCTCTAATAATGATGATTTACTTACAACTTGATAAAACTAAAACATATGACTCTATATGAATGCTTCTGGCAGTGTACCAGGATGTGCAATGATCTAGCATTACATGTATAAAAAATAATGAACAATGGCTGAGCCACAAATACTATGTCAGTTGTATGATCTTGCAAAGCAATATGACAATGAAGGTGTGTGTCATATATGTTGGGGAACGCTGTAATTTCAAAAAATTTCCTACGCACACGCAAGATCCATCTAGGTGATGCATAGCAACGAGAGGGGAGAGTGTTGTCTACGTACCCTCGTAGACCGAAAGCGGAAGCGTTATGACAACGCGGTTGATGTAGTCGTATGTCTTCATGATCCGACCGATCCTAGTACCGGAAGTACGGCACCTCCACGATCTGCACACGTTCAGCTCGGTGACGTCCCACAAACTCTCGATCCAGCTGAGTGTCGAGGGAGAGCTTCGTCAGCACGACGGTGTGATGACGGTGATGATGAAGTTACCGGCGCAGGGCTTCGCCTAAGCACTACGATGATATAACCGAGGTGGATTATGGTGGAGGGGGGCACCACACACGGCTAAGACAGTTGTCTGTTGTGTCTTCTAGGGTGCCCCCTGCCCCTGTATATAAAGGAGCAAGGGGGGAGGCCGGCCGGCCCTAGGGCGTTCCAAGGAGGGGAGGAATCCTTAGGATTCCTCCTTTCCTAGTCCTACTAGGAGGGGGAAGGAAGGAGTGGGAGAGGGGAAGGAAAGGGGGGCGCCACCCGCTCCTAGTCCAATTCGGACTCAAGGGGGAGCGGGCGCGCGGCCTGCCCTGGCAGCCTCCTCTCTCTCCACTAAGGCCCATCTAGGCCCACTAGTTCCCCGGGGGGTTCCGGTAACCCTCTGGCACTCCAGTTTTCTTTGAAATCACCCGGAACACTTTCAGTGTCCGAATATAGCTGTCCAATATATTAATCTTTATGTCTCGTCCATTTCGAGACTCCTCGTCATGTCCGTGATCATATCCGGGACTCTGAACTACCTTCGGTACATCAAAACACATAAACTCATAATACCGATCGTCATCGAACGTTAAGCGTGTGGACCCTACGGGTTTGAGAACTATGTAGACATGACCGAGACACGTCTCCGGTTAATAACCAATAGCGGAACCTGGATGTTCATATTGGCTCCCACATATTCTACGAAGATCTTTATCGGTCAAACCGCATAACAACATACGTTGTTCCCTTTGTCATCGGTATGTTACTTGCCCGAGATTCGATTGTCGGTATCTCAATACCTAGTTCAATCTCGTTACCGGTAAGTCTCTTTACTCGTTTCGTAATGCATCATCCCGCAACTAACTCATTAATCACATTTCTTGCAAGGCTTATAGTGATGTGCATTACCGAGAGGGCCCAGAGATACCTCTCCGATACACGGAGTGACAAATCCTAATCTCGATATATGCCAACTCAACAAACACCTTCGGAGACACCTGTAGAGCATCTTTATAATCACCAAGTTACGTTGTGACGTTTGATATCACACAAAGTGTTCCTTCGATATTCGGGAGTTGCATAATCTCATAGTCAGAGGAACATGTATAAGTCATGAAGAAAGTAGTAGCAATGAAACTGAAACGATCATAATGCTAAGCTCACGAATGGGTATTCTCCATCACATCATTCTCTAATGATGTGATCCCGTTCATCAAATGACAACACATGTCTATGGCTAGGAAACTTAACCATCCTTGATTAACGAGCTAGTCAAGTAGAGGCATACTAGGGACACACTGTTTGTCTATGTATTCACACATGTACTAAATTTCCGGTTAATACAATTCTAGCATGAATAATAAACATTTATCATGAAATAAGAAAATAAATAATAACTTTATTATTGCCTCTAGGGCATATTTCCTTCAGTCTCCCACTTGCACTAGAGTCAATAATCTAGTTCACATCGCTATGTGATTTAACACCAATAATTCACATCACCATGTGATTAACACCCATAGTTCACATCGCCATGTGACCAACACTCAAAGTGTTTACTAGAGTCAGTAATCTAGTTCACATCGCCATGTGATTAACACCCAAAGAGTACTAAGGTGTGATCATGTTTTGCTTGTGAGATAAGTTTAGTCATCGGGTCTGCAAAATTCAGATCCGAATGTATTTTGCAAATTTCTATGTCTACAATGCTCTCCACGGAGCTACTTTAGCTAATTGCTCCCACTTTCAATATGTATCCGGATTGTGATTTAGAGTCATCCAGATCGGTGTCAAAGCTTGCATCGACGTAACTCTTTACGACGAACTCTTTATCACCTCCATAACTGAGAAATATTTCCTTAGTCCTCTAAGGATAATTTTGACCGCTGTCCAGTGATCTACTCCTAGATCAAGATTGTACTTGAGAGAGTCCCGGATTAGGGGGTGTCCGGATTGCTGGACTACCATCATTGGCCGGACTATCATCATCAACCGGACTCCAAGACTATGAAGATACAAGATTGAAGACTTCACCCCGTCTCCGGATGGGACTTTCCTTGGCGTGGAAGGCAAGCTTGGTGATACGGACATGTAGATCTCCTACCATTGTAACCGACTCTATGTAACCCTAGCCCTGTCCGGTGTCTATATAAACCGGATGGCTTTAGTCCGTAGGACTACAATCACAACAACCCTTACAATCATACCATAGGCTAGCTTCTAGGGTTTAGCCTCCTTGATCTCGTGGTAGATCCACTCTTGTAAACATCCACAATATCAATATCAATCAAGCAGGACGTAGGGTTTTACCTCCATCAAGAGGGCCCGGACCTGGGTAAATATCGTGTCCCTTGTCTCCTATTACCATCCGCCTAGACGCACAGTTCGGGACCCCCTACCCGAGATCCGCCGGTTTTGACACCGACATTGGTGCTTTCATTGAGAGTTCCTCTGTGTCGTCACCGATAGGCTTGATGGCCTCTTCAATCAACAACGACGCAATCCTGGGTGAGACCTTTCTCCCCGGACAGATCTTCGTATTCGGCGGCTTCGCACTGCGGGCCAACTCGCTTGGCCATCTGGAGCAGATCGAAAGCTACGCCCCTGGCCGTCGTGTCAGGTTTGAAGCTTAAAC
Source organism: Aegilops longissima (assembly GCA_021605205.1). Classification (NCBI taxonomy): domain Eukaryota; kingdom Viridiplantae; phylum Streptophyta; class Magnoliopsida; order Poales; family Poaceae; genus Aegilops; species Aegilops longissima. Next base: position 136,789,359 of record CM038677.1, on the reverse strand, counting down.
TTCACGGCCGATATCCGCGGGACTTGATCCTCGATGGATCTAAGCCACAGCCGAGCATGCCGCCTTTATCACGATGGGTATGACCTAACTCGCCGCGGACAGCACCTTGAGGTCGCACCGGATCCGCCCGACTCATAGTCCGGAGCCGATCGCTCGAATCGAGGACAGATGGCTGGACACCGCCTCGGGAGCCGCAATTTCCACGGCGATGGAGTCGAACACTTACCTTGTCCCGCATAAAGCCCATGACTCCGAGGCGCCGGACTCTCTGCCTGACTCCGGACCTCCTGCGCCCTTGCCTGTCGAATCCGATTGGGCGCCGATCATGGAATTCACCGCTGCGGACATCTTTCAGCACTCGCCCTTCGATGATATCATAAATTCATTGAAGCATCTCTCGCTATCCGGAGAGCCCTGGCCGAATTCATTTACCAGGACGGTTGGGACGCGGATGACGAAGAAATTCAGATCCCACCCACCACCCACTTCGTAGCCACCGCCGATTTATTTAACCGACATACTCGATTATGATTCAAGACATCGACGGTATGGACGACGATGCCGAGACTCCAAGAACCAAAGTGCCTACAGACACCGAAGACCACCTCGTCATACGACATATACATGGTGGACACCCAAGGGAAGCGATAACGAGGAACAACGGACGCGGCAGAGGATAATCTCGCCGATAAAGAACCAAAACGGCGACGCAACGCCGCCCTAAGCCCCGCCGATCAAAGCAGCCTTCCTAACGACTCCAGCGATAGAGCAGGGCAAGCCAGCGGACGACGAACAGGACGAGCCGGATAATCAACCCTTCACGGAGCAATCAACAGTCCGCCACAACACCGAGCATAAGAACATACGCAAAAACTAGTCGCCACTGCAAGAAGTTTGAAGAAGGCGAAACGGAAGCTCAAAACAGCGTAAGACACGCCGAATGAAGTGGAGCAAAGTATTCAAGACCGCAAACAAATATGGCAATGGCCATCAAACTAAGAGCTACCCGGCGCAAGTTGCTGCCAGAATTTGACGAGGAAGCCATCGAGCCTTCACAACAAAAATAAAGAGGCCGCTGGCGGATAGACGCCGATGACAGGCCCAAAGCGACAAGCGGGCTGCACACAAGCCGAATTATAATCCTGGTAAAACGGACGGCCCAACTAGGTCCATCTACGGGCCAAAAAAGAGGACCCCAGGAAGTAACACACCACTACAAGTGTTCGAAGACAGCGGCACACCCAAATACAGGGCGCCAAGACACCCGCTTATGTTTCACCGACGAGGTGCTGGATCACGAATTTCCAGCAGGGTTTAAACCCATAAGCATAGAGGCATACGACGGCACAACAAACCCCGGAGTCTGGATAGAAGACTACATACTACACATACACATGGCTAGAGGAGATGATCTCCACGCCATAAAATACCTACCCCTCAAGCTCAAAGGGCCAGCTCGGCATTGGCTCAAAAGCCTCCCAGAAAACACTGTTGGAAGTTGGGAAGAGCTTGAGGACGCGTTTAGAGCAAATTTTCAAGGGACTTATGTCCGCCCTCCGGATGCCGACGATCTGAGTCATATAACCCAACGGCCGGAGAGTCGGCCAAGAATTCGGAACAGGTTCCTTACCAAAAGAACCAAATAGTCGATCGTCCGGACGCGAAGCCTTAGCAGCTTTTAAACACAACGTCCAAGACGAATGGCTCGCCAGACACCTCGCCAAGAGAAGCCAAGAACAATGGCCGCTAACAAGCCTCATGATGCGCTTTTGCGAGAGAAGACAGCTGGCTAGCAAGATGCAGCACCAGCGACCCGAGTACATCCGAGATCGAGATGGAACGGAAAGTCACGGTGCAGAAAGATCAGCGCGAATAAAGAAAAAGCCCACAGGCACGGCGGTCAACGCCGGATTCAAAAGCTCGTGGCCGACAAAGAAAAACACGGCCTCTTAAGGACAACAGAGACGAGCTATCAAATTTAAACAAAATTTTAGATCGGATATGTCAAATCCACGCATACCCGGAAGGCCTGCAAACCATACCAACCGAAATTGTTGGGTTTTAAACAGTCCGCAAACTTAATGCGGACACAAGGCTCGACACGCCAAGCGAGGACAATGACGAGCCCCACCAAGAGAGCACCGAAGTCAAAGGACTTTCCCTCGAGAAGTCAAAACAGTAAACTTGCTTCACGTGATAACACGGAAAGCCAACACGGCACTCGCCAAAACAAGTGTCGGACGATCCACCCCAGTGGACCAAGGTTGGATGTCAAAACCAATCACTTTCGACCATCTGGATTAGTCCAAAAGTATCCGGAGCGCAGGATAGACTGCCCTGATATCGGATCCCATAATAGACGGACTGCAATTAACGCAGGTGTTGATGGACGGCGGCAGTGACTTAAACCTGCTATATCCGGACACAATCCGCAAGTGGGGATAGACCCTATTACAATTCGACATAGCCGCACTTCCTTCAAAGGAGTGGCGCCAGGCCCTTAAGCCAGCTATCAAGCACCACTGAACGGGAAGCTCTCGTCCGCTTCAATACAATACCACATTCCGCGTCTCTTACGCTTAAAATGCCCAGTCCACGTGGCATCGTTTCATCATAGGGTCGCCGGAGACTCCGGACACGGCTGGACGAGTCCGGAATAAATAAGCTAGGGGCTACCTAGCCGCACACCCCTTCACAAGGGTTTGCGCATATAAGCCATAATGAGCTAGAATAGGCTCAGCTTTCTTAATCTATATTTCAATTTTTATGCACTTTCTCGCATCGCATTTCTTTTCCAACCAAGTTCTTCTTTTTACAGATGAACAGCGGCACACCCGCCCGTGATGCGGCACAACGGAGACACAGCGCAGACGCAGAGGGACCCGCTGCAAGGACTCTTTTCGACTAAGACCCTCGTAAACCTTTCTTCTGTCTCTTGTTGCTATAATCCCTGGTTTATCATTATAACCAGAGTGGAAATCGGCGTTTTGGCATCGGCCGCGCCGAAGAACCTGCCTGCACTGCACACAAGGGGCTTAGGGCTTTGTTTTGCCCGCTATTATAAAGACCGAACACCTTCGGGAGTGTTCGGCGCCTCGAGTTAGGCCTTATATGCATCAGCTCCGAATCATGTCTTGGGTCAAATGTTGGGTTTGCCCGGCCCTGTGTTTTGCTGCCTTACGCTCAGATCATCGGCTAACGCTGCTCCGGGAGAACTATGCGATTGTGCCCCGGTTCGCTGGGCGAGCACCTCAATGAGAGAAAGCCGAAAACTGACCGTCATGATACAGCGAGAGACTGGTCAACCACTCGATCGACCTTGGGAATGTTTAGGATTCCTCCGCTTTGACGAAGGGCCATTTCCCGGCCAGCACATACGCTACCAATTCGTAAGCACGGTGCCCCCAGGGGCTATGTCGTAGCCCCACCCTCGAACTCCATGGCTAAGTGAAAGTGATAAAGCATTATAGTCCGGTTGCCTCGTTTGCTACGCTACCACCTCCTTTACAAGACCGAGACGTCGGATTAAGTGTGAAAACGCACTATTTTTTGCGAACACCCCCGCACCTTGTGCGTGGGGGCTGAAGGCGACGATCGCCATCTTTCGGGTTATACATACGTATACATGAACGGCCGCAAAGGAGATATTCTATTACTTGAACGCACAAGTATAAAAGGCGCTACATCATAAATATCATTTTTACATCATATAAACGCTCATTCAACGTAACATTTTTGAGCACCACGAATCTATTACACGAGCACCAGCAGACTTCGCCAAAATAGTGCTCGGCGGGTAGCCGTTATTATCCGAACCCGGGTCGCAACAGCGTGGCATCCATCTCTGTCCAATGTGTCTTCACACGAACAAGCGCCATCCGCGCACCCTTTATGCAGGCCGACCGCTTCATCGCCTTGATATGCGGCACCGCCCCAAGAAATTGCTGCAATAAGCCAAAGTAACTCTTCGGCTGAGGCCTATCCGGCTGGATATGGGTCACTATATCCGCCATAGCAAGCCCGGACAACCTATTTAGCTCAGCCCACTCAGCCAAGCGATCGGTCAGTGGAAGTGAACGCTCTGGACTATGGAATTGAGACCAAAACAGCTCTTCCGTCTGGTGATCCTTCTGGCTTCGAAAATGCACAACGGCATCCGCCGCACTCGCTGCTAAGTCCATATTGAAGGAAATATGCCCTAGAGGCAATAATAAAGTTATTATTTATTTCCTTATATCATGATAAATGTTTATTATTCATGCTAGAATTGTATTAACCGGAAACATAATACATGTGTGAATATATAGACAAACAGAGTGTCACTAGTATGCCTCTACTTGACTAGCTCGTTAATCAAAGATGGTTATGTTTCCTAACCATGAACAAGGAGTTGTTATTTGATTAACGGGATCACATCATTGGTTGAATGATCTGATTGACATGACCCATTCCATTAGCATAGCACCTGATCGTATAGTTTGTTGCTAGTGCTTTTCTTCATGACTTATACATGTTCCTATGACTATGAGATTATGCAACTCCGCCATCGGAGGAACACTTTGGTACTACCAAACGTCACAACGTAATCGGGTGATTATAAAGGAGTACTACAGGTGTCTCCAAAGGCAGATGTTGGGTTGGCGATTTCGAGATTAGGATTTGTCACTCCGAATGTCGGAGAGGTATCTCTGGGCCCTCTCGGTAATGCACATCACATAAGCCTTGCAAGCATTGCAACTAATGTGTTAGTTGTGAGATGATGTATTACGGAACGAGTAAAGAGACTTGCCGGTAACGAGATTGAACTAGGTATTGGATACCGACGATCGAATCTCGGGCAAGTAACATACCGATGACAAAGGGAACAACGTATGTTGTTATGCGGTCTGACCGATAAAGATCTTCAGAGAATATGTAGGAGCCAATATGGGCATCCAGGTTCCGCTATTGGTTATTGACCAAGAATAGTTCTAGGTCATGTCTACATAGTTCTCGAACCCGTAGGGTCCGCACGCTTAAGGTTTCGATGATGCTTATATTATGAGTTTATGAGTTTTGATGTACCGAAGGAGTTCGAGTCCCGGATGAGATCGGGACATGACGAGGAGTCTCGAAATGGTCGAGACGTAAAGATCGATATATTGGACGACTATATTCGGACATCGGAAAGGTTCTGAGTGGTTCGGTATTTTCGAGGTACCGGGAGTTACGGGATTACGGGAGAAGTAATGGGCCTTGATGGGCTTTAGTGGGAAGAGAAAAAAAAGGGCTGCTGCGCCCCCCCTCCCCTCTAGTCCGAATTGGACTAGGGAAAAGGGGGCCGGCCACCTTTCCTTCTCCTCCACTTCCTTCTCCCTTCCTCCCCTCTTGGTGGACTCCTACTAGGACTTGGAATCCTAGTAGGACTCCACACCGCCGCACCTATTGCCTTGGCCGGCCTCCTCCTCCTCCATCCTTTATATACGGGGGCAGGGGGGCACCCCAGGACACACAAGTTGATCTACGGATCGTTCCTTAGCCGTGTGCGGTGCCCCCTTCCACCAAACTACACCTCGAATATACCGCTGCGGAGCTTAGGCGAAGCCTGCGCCGGTGGAACATCATCATCGTCACCACGCCGTCGTCTTGTGAAACTCTCCCTCAACACTCGGCTGGATCGGAGTTCGAGGGACGCCATCGAGCTGAACGTGTGCAGAACTCGGAGGTGCCGTGACGCTCGGTACTTGGATCGGTTGGATCGGGAAAAATACGACTACTTCCTCTACGCTGCGTCAACGCTTCCGCTGCTGGTCTCACGAGGGTACGTGAGACAACACTCTCATCTCGTTGCTATGCATCACCATGATCTTGCGTGATCGTAGGAAAATTTTTGAAATTACTACGCTCCCCAACAAAGTGGCATCCGAGCCTGGTTTTATGCGTTGATGTCATATGCACGAGTAGAACACAAGTGAGTTGTGGGCGATACAAGTCATACTGCCTACCAGCATGTCATACTTTGGTTCAGCGGTATTGTGAGATGAAGCGCCCGGACCGACATTACGCGTGACGCTTACGCGAGACTGGTTTCACCGCTGTGAGCACTCGTTGCTTAAAGGTGACTGGCGGTGTCTGTCTCTCTCACTTTAGTTGAATCGAGTGTGGCTCGCCGGTCCTTGAGAAGGTTAAACGGAGTCTATTTGACGAAGTATCGCTGTGGTTTTGATGCGTAGATAAGAACGGTTCTTGCTCAGCCCGTAGCAGCCACGTAAAACTTGCAACAACAAAGTAGAGGACGCCTAACTTGTTTTTGCAGGGCATGTTGTGATGTGATATGGTCAAGACGTGATGCTATATTTTATTGTATGAGATGATCATGTTTTGTAACCGAAGTTATCGGCAATCGGCAGGAGCCATATGGTTGTCGCTTATTGTATGAAATGCAACGCCATGTAATTGCTTTACTTTATCACTAAGGAGTAGCGATAGTCGAGAAGCAATAGTTGGCGAGACGACAACGATGCTACGATGGAGATCAAGGTGTCGCGCCGGTGACGATGGTGATCATGACGGTGCTTGGAGATGGAGATCACAGGCACAAGATGATGATGGCCATATCATATCACTTATATTGATTGCATGTGATGTTAATCCTTTATGCATCTTATCTTGCTTTGATTGACGGTAGCATTATAAGATGATCCCTTATTAAATTATCAAGAAGTGTTCTCCTGAGTATGCACCGTTGCGAAAGTTCTTCGTGCTTGAGACACCACGTGATGATCGGGTGTGATAGGCTCTACGCTCAAATACAACGGTGCAAAACAGTTGCGCACGCGAATACTCAGGTTATACTTGACGAGCTATGCATATAAGATATGACCTCGAACACGGAGACCGAAGGTCGAGCGTGAATCATATAGTAGATATGATCAACATATTGATGTTCACCATTGAAACTACTCCATCACACGTGATGATCGGTCATGGTGTAGTTGATATGGATCACGCAATCACTTAGAGAATTGGAGGATATTTTTCTAAGTGGGAGTTCTTAAGTAATATGATTAATTGAACTTTAATTTATCATGAACTTAGTCCTGGTAGTATTTTGCAAATTATGTTGTAGATCAATAGCTCGCGTTGTTGCTTCCCTATGTTTTCATATGTGTTCCTAGAGAAAATTGTATTGAAAGATGTTAGTAGCAATGATGCGGATTGGATCCGTGATCTGAGGTTTATCCTCATTGCTGCGCAGAAGAATTATGTCCTTAATGCACCGCTAGATGACAGACCTATTGCAGGAGCGGATCGCGGCGTTATGAACGTTTGGCTAGCTCAATATGATGACTACTTGATAGTTTAGTGCACCATGCTTAACGGCTTAGAATCGGGACTTCAAAGACGTTTTGAACGTCATGGACCATATGAGATGTTCCAGGAATTGAAGTTAATATTTCAAGCAAATACCCGAGTTGAGAGATATGAAGTCTCCAACAAGTTCTATAGCTAAAAGATGGAGGAGAATCGCTCAACTAGTGAGCATGTGCTCAGATTGTCTGAGTACTTCAATCGCTTGAATCAAGTGGGAGTTAATCTTCCGGATAAGATAGTGATTGACAGAATTCTCTAGTCACCATCACTAAGTTAGTAGAACTTCGTGATGAACTATAGTATGCAAGGGATGACGAAAAAGATTCTCGAGCTCTTCGCGATGCTAAAATCGGCGAAGGTAGAAATCAAGAAAAACATCAAGTGTTGATGGTTGACAAGACCACTAGTCTCAAGGAAAATGGCAAAGGGAAGAAGGGGAACTTCAAAAGGAACGGCAAGCAAGTTGCTGCTCGAGTGAAGAAGCCCAAGTCTAGACCTAAGCCCGAGACCGAGTACTTTTGCTGCAATGGAACTGGTCACCGAAGCGGAACTACCCTGAATATTTGGTGGATAAGTAGGATGGCAAAGTGAACAAGGTTATATTTGATATACAGGTTTTTGATGTGTGCCTTACTAGTGTTTATAGTAGCCCCTGAGTATTTGATACTGTTCGGTTGCTAAGATTAGTAACTCAAACAGGAGTTACTGAATAAGCAGAGACTAGTTGAAGGGAAGTGACGATGAGTGTTGGAAGTAGTTCCAAGATTGATATGATCATCATCGCACACTCCCTATACTTTCGGGATTAGTGTGGAACCTAAATAAGTGTTATTTGGTGTTGAGCATAAATATGATTTGATCATGTTTATTGCAATACGGTTATTCATTTAAAGAGAATAAATTGTTGTTCTGCTTACATGAATAAAACCTTATATGGTTACACACCCAATGAAAATGGTTCATTGGATCTCGATCATAGTGATACACATATTCATAATATTGAAACCAAAAGATGCAAAGTTAATAATGATAGTGCAACTTATTTGTGGCACTCGCCGTTTAGGTCATATTGGTGTAAAGCGCATGAAGAAAACTCCATGCTTGATGGACTTTTGGAATCACTTGATTATGAATCATTTGATGCTTGCGAACCGTGCCTTTTGGGCAAGATGACTAAAACTCCGTTCTCTAGAACAATGGAACAAGCTACTGACTTATTGGGAATAATACATACCGATGTATGCGATCCAATAAGTGTTGATGCTCGTGGCAAGTATCGTTATTTTCGACCTTCACAAGATGATTTGAGAAGATATGGGTATATCTACTTGATGAAACATAAAGTCTGAAATAGTTGAAAGGTTCAAAGAATTTCAGAGTGAAGTGGAAAATCATCGTAACAAGAAAATAAAATTTCTGCGATCTGATCGTGGAAATGAATATTCGAGTTACGAGTTTGGTCTTCAATGAAAACAATGTGGAATAGTTTCACAGCTCACGCCACCGGAACACCACAACGTTATGGTGTGTCCGAACGTCAGAACGTACTTTATTATGATATGGTGCGATCTATGATGTATCTTACCGATTTACCACTATCGCTTTGGGGTTATGCATTAGAAGACAGCTGCATTCACGCTTAATAGGGCAACCATCTAAATCCGCTGAGATGACACCGTATGAACTATGGTTTAGCAAGAAACCTAAGCTGTCGTTTCTTAAAGTTTGGAGTTGGGATGCTTATGTGAAAAGGTTTTCACCTGATAAGCTCGAACCCAAATCGGAGAAGTGCGTCTTCATAGAATACCCAAAAAGAAAATGTTGGGTACACCTTCTATCACAGATCCGAAGGCAAGTTTTTGCTAAGATGGATCCTTTCTAGAAAAGAAGTTTCTCTCGAAAGAAGTGAGTGGGAGGAAAGTAGAACTTGATGAGGTAATTGTACCTTCTCCCTTATTGGAAAGTAGTTCATCACAGAATCAGTTCCAGTGATTCCTACACCAATTAGTGAGGAAGTTAATGATGATGATCATGAAACTTCAGATCAAGTTGTTACCAAACCTCGTGGGTCTTCCAGAGTAAGATCCGCACTGAGTGGTACGGTAATCCTATTCTAGAAGTCATGTTACTAGACCATGATGAACCTACGAACTATGAGGAAGCGATGATGAGCCCAGATTCCGCGAAATGGTTTGAGACCATGAAATCTGAGATGGGATCCATATATGAGAACAAAGTGTGGACTTTGATGGAGTTGCCCGATGATCGGCAAGCCATGTTATATAAATGGATCTTCAAGAGGAAGACAGATGCTGATAGTAGTATTACTATCTACAAAGCTCGACTTGTCGCAAAAAGGTTTTTCGACAAGTTCAAGGTGTTGACTACAATGAGATTTCCTCAATCAGTAGCGATTCTTAAGTCTGTCCGAATCATGTTAGCAATTGCCACATTTTATGAAATCTGGCAAATGGATGTCAAAACTACATTCTTTAATGGATTTATTAAAGAAGAGTTGTATATGATGCAACCGAAGGTTTTGTCAATCCTAAAGGAGCTAACAAAATGTGCAAGCTCCAATGATCCATCTATGGACTGGTGCAAGCATCTCGAGTTGGAATAAACGCTTTGATAGTGTGATCAAAGCATATAGTTTTATACAGACTTGCAAAGAAGCCTGTATTTACAAGAAAGTGAGTGGGAGCACTACAGATTTCGATAAGTATATGTGAATGACATATTGTAGATCGGAAATAATGTAGAATTATTCTCAAAGCATAAAGGAGTGTTTCAAAGGAGTTTTTCAAAGAAAGACCTCGGTGAAGCTGCTTACATATTGAGCATTAAGATCTATAGAGATAGATCAAGACGCTTGATAAGTTTTTCAATGAGTACATACCTTGACAAGATTTTGAAGTAGTTCAAAATGGAACAGTCAAAGAAAGAGTTCTTGCCTGTGTTACAAGGTGTGAGATTGAGTAAGACTCAAAACCCGACCACGGCAGAAGATAGAAAGAGAATGAAAGTCATTCCCTATGCATCAGCCATAGGTTCTATAAAGTATGTCATGTCAGTGTACTGATCTATTGCATACCCTACCACTAAGCTTGGCAAGGAGTGCAATAGTGATCTAGGAGTAGATCAATGGACGGCGGTCAAAATTATCCTTAGTAGAGTAAGGATATGTTTCTCGATTATGGAAGTGAAAAAGGTTAGTCGTAAAGGGTTACGTCGATGCAAGTTTTAACACTAATCTAGATGACTCGAGTCTCAATCTGGATACATATTGAAAGTGGGAGCAATTAGCTAGAGTAGCTTCGCGAGCATTGTAGACATAGAAATTTGCAAAATACTTACGGCTCAATGTGACAGACCCTGACTAAAATTATCTCACAAGCAAAACATGATCACACCATAGTACTCTTTGGGTGTTAATCACATAGCGATGTGAACTAGATTACTGAATCTAGTAAACCCTTTGGGTCTTGGTCACATGGCGATGTGAATTATGGGTGTTAATCACATGATGATGTGAACTATCGATGTTAAATCACATGGCGATGTGAACTAGATTATTGACTCTAGTGCAAGTGGGAGATGAAGGAAATATGCCCTAGAGGCAATAATAAAGTTATTATTTATTTCCTTATATCATGATAAATGTTTATTATTCATGCTAGAATTGTATTAACCGGAAACATAATACATGTGTGAATATATAGACAAACAGAGTGTCACTAGTATGCCTCTACTTGACTAGCTCGTTAATCAAAGATGGTTATGTTTCCTAACCATGAACAAGGAGTTGTTATTTGATTAACGGGATCACATCATTGGTTGAATGATCTGATTGACATGACCCATTCCATTAGCATAGCACCTGATCGTATAGTTTGTTGCTAGTGCTTTTCTTCATGACTTATACATGTTCCTATGACTATGAGATTATGCAACTCCGTTTACGGAGGAACACTTTGGTACTACCAAACGTCACAACGTAATCGGGTGATTATAAAGGAGTACTACAGGTGTCTCCAAAGGCAGATGTTGGGTTGGCGTATTTGAGATTAGGATTTGTCACTCCGAATGTCGGAGAGGTATCTCTGGGCCCTCTCGGTAATGCACATCACATAAGCCTTGCAAGCATTGCAACTAATGTGTTAGTTGTGAGATGATGTATTACGGAACGAGTAAAGAGACTTGCGATAACGAGATTGAACTAGGTATTGGATACCGACGATCGAATCTCGGGCAAGTAACATACCGATGACAAAGGGAACAACGTATGTTGTTATGCGGTCTGACCGATAAAGATCTTCAGAGAATATGTAGGAGCCAATATGGGCATCCAGGTTCCGCTATTGGTTATTGACCAAGAATAGTTCTAGGTCATGTCTACATAGTTCTCGAACCCGTAGGGTCCGCACGCTTAAGGTTTCGATGATGCTTATATTATGAGTTTATGAGTTTTGATGTACCGAAGGAGTTCGAGTCCCGGATGAGATCGGGGACATGACGAGGAGTCTCGAAATGGTCGAGACGTAAAGATCGATATATTGGACGACTATATTCGGACATCGGAAAGGTTCTGAGTGGTTCGGGTATTTTCGGAGGTACCGGGGAGTTACGGGATTACGGGAGAAGTAATGGGCCTTGATGGGCTTTAGTGGGAAGAGAAAAAGGGCTGCTGCGCCCCCTCCCTCTAGTCCGAATTGACTAGGGAAAGGGGCCGCCACCTTTCCTTCTCCTCCACTTCCTTCTCCTTCCTCCCTCTTGGTGGACTCCTACTAGGACTTGGAATCCTAGTAGGACTCCACACCGGCCAGCACCTATTGCCTTGGCCGGCCTCCTCCTCCTCCATCCTTTATATACGGGGGCAGGGGGGCACCCCAGGACACACAAGTTGATCTACGGATCGTTCCTTAGCCGTGTGCGGTGCCCCCTTCCACCAAACTACACCTCGAATATACCGTTGCGGAGCTTAGGCGAAGCCCTGCGCCGGTGGAACATCATCATCGTCACCACGCCGTCGTGCTGACGAAACTCTCCCTCAACACTCGGCTGGATCGGAGTTCGAGGGACGTCATCGAGCTGAACGTGTGCAGAACTCGGAGGTGCCGTACGTTCGGTACTTGGATCGGTTGGATCGGGAAAAAGTACGACTACTTCCTCTACGTTGCGTCAACGCTTCCGTTGCTGGTCTACGAGGGTACGTAGACAACACTCTCATCTCGTTGCTATGCATCACCATGATCTTGCGTGATCGTAGGAAAATTTTTGAAATTACTACGTTCCCCAACACATATAAGGGTCCTCCGGACACCAAAGTTGGCCCAACTGAGCATATTTTGGATCCGTGAACCTTCGGCGCAGCAGAAAAGGCTTGCCAGCTACAATCTCCCCGGCCTGGCGCATCTCTTCCTTCATAGCCCGCATTGCAGAGCGGGCATTCTTGGCTTCGGCGGTGGCCTTCCGCAGGTCTTCTTGCCCCGCTAGGCGCTCCTTCCCAAGAGCCTCATTGCGGTCGGTAGCCTCTTTTAACTTCACAGCCATTTCGGCTATCTCTTCCCTGCTCAGGCAGTGTGCGGCCCTTTCGGCCGCTAACTCCTCGGCCGCCTTCGAGGCTGCCGCATTACTCCTTCTGGACTGCTCCTTGGCTTGAGCAAGTTCGGCCCGAAGACTCTCCACGGCAGCGGCACTATCTGCATTTCACGCACATATTGTAAGGAGTTGGCTTCGGCTCCCTTACCACGTGACCGCGCAGTAACACTTACCTTGCGACTCATCAAGTCGCCTGTTGATCAGCGCGATGTCTTCATCCGCCACATCGAGTTGCCGCTTTAGTTCAGCAACTCCATCAGTCCGGCTGGCCCCCGGACGACCCGCCACCTGCATCGGCACGACGGGAATTTAAACCTGCGATTTTGATCCTCGGCACGCTGTCGATATCGACAACCTACCGAGTCTCAGGGGCTACTATCTATACAGGGCGCATTCTATATGCAAAACTGTTAAAAGGTGTGTCATTTTTACGTACCTCAAACCCCGCCAGTAAACTCCTGACGGCATCATGCAACCCGCCTTCGGCGGACGAAATCCTTTCAATCACCATGCTCATCAATGCGTGCTAATCTTCTGAGATAGACGCCTTCTCAAGCAGATCCTTCAGCCGTACACCAGTTGGCGCCGAACTATCCGGCTTTGCCACACCCGGGGGCTCCCTCCGTGACGACACTTCAGGCTCGTCCGCCCTATCCAACGGCACCCCGGACGGGGGCGTCTCGCTCTCTATCATCTCCGGACGAAGGTCCCCCGAAGACGAGCTCATCTGCGAAAGACGGAGATCCGAACTACAAGGTAAAAACTTTAGTTATCCTCAGAAGCACAAATAGGGATGTCCCTTATTATAAAACTCCTTTCTTTCTACTTACGGCTCGTTGGAGGGCTGGCTCATTAAGGGAGATTGTGCGGCCGGGGCCTCCCCGGACGTAGGACCCTCCGGCGAAGATTTCTTCCCCTGTTTATGGGCTTTTTTCCCCGGGTCCTTGGAGGCAGTCCTCTTCTCCCCTTGGTAGGAGGGATTCTCGATCCCCCCTCGTTCAAGAGCCTCCTCAGGCGAGGCAGTAGCTTTCCTGCTTTCCCCTTCGCCTTCCTCCGGCGCAACCTCAACATCCGGACCAGCACGGATCCGGCGCGGTCTCGGGGAGGGGGGCCGGACACCGTATTAATTTTGCTTCCGCTATCCACTCCTGTGTAGAAGGAGATCGGTCATAAGGCGGATCATCGAAAGGCAAACAAACGGTATGTCCGGACTTGGAACTACTTACTTGAGTATCCAGGCGATTGCAGCTTAGTCCAGCATCCTCGGTCAATTCCGGACGCACCTCTTGCGATCCGAAGAATAAGTTATACATCTCCAGGGGTGTCATACCCATGAAGTGTTGAAGAATCCATGGGCCCTCCGGATTGAACTCCCATAGCCGGAGAGGACGGCGTTTGCAGGGCAGGAGACGCCTAATTAGCATAACCTGCATCACCACCACCATATCGATCTCCCTCGTTAGGAGATCTCGAATCCGGCCCTGCAGTAGGGGCACGTCCTTTGACGGCCCCCAGTTGAGCCCTTGGTTGACCCACGATATCAATCGTCGTGGAGGTCCCGGGCGGAATAGGGGAGGCGGCTTTTGTCTGCGGCCCCTCGGAACGGTAATATAGAACCACTCTTGCTGCCACAGGCCGAGCTCCTCTTGGAAGGAGCCAGCGGGCCACGGGGCATCGGCCCTCCTACTTATGGCCGCGCCGCCACACTCCGCTTGACGCCCCTCGATCATCTTCGGCGCCACATTGAAGGTCTTCATCTACAGGCCGAAGTGAGGAGTGACGCGGAGGAAGGCTTCGCAGACGACAATAAATGCGGAGATATGGAGGATGGACTCCGGAGCCAAATCGTGGAATTCCAACCCATAGTAAAACATGAGCCCTCTCACAAAAGGATCCATCAGGAAGCCTAAACCCCGACGGAGGTGGGAAACGAAGACGACATACTCGCCGGGCTCAGGGGTGGGAATGGCCTGCCCTTCGGCAGGCAACCTGTGCGAAATCTCGCAAGATAGGTACTTGGCCTCCCGCAGCTTCAGCACGTCCTCCTCCGTAACGGAGGAGGGCATCCACCGGCCCTGGAGGTCGGAACCGGACATCGTTGAAGGTCCAAAGCGCTCGAATCTGGAGCTCTAGGTGCTGGAACTTGGAGCGTGGAGAGGATTCGGTGGAAGATTGAAGAAAAAGAAACGAGCCTTGGTCCCGTTATAAAGAGGGAGGATACCAAGAGCCGTCTCCGTGGCCATTTGGGACTCGTCTTCGATAGAGGGGGCGTGGCGAACGGGCGCGGTTGGGTTACCCATGCCCGTATTGATGAGAATCCTGGATTAAGGGGAAACACGATCTCTGCTTTGACAAGACGTGCCAAGGAAACCGCTTCGCTAAATGCGCTAAGGTGGTAAAGTAAAAAACAATTTGAGTAATGGCTTGGTAGTGGTGTGACGTCATGCCACGGAAAACGTCAGCAGATTGAACTCATGTATATATTATTATTCTCTCTATGGTGGAATGTGGAATTTATTTTGCAGAGCCGGACACTATCCTGGTGTTCACAATCTTCTATCATTTGGAGGAGGAACCCGCCTTGCAATGCCAAGCAATATACACGCCGGACTTATCGTCATTGAAGCCTGGTTCAAGGGCTACTGAGGGAGTCCCGGATTAGGGGGTGTCCGGATTGCGGACTACCATCATCGGCGGACTATCATCGGCGGACTATCATCATCAACGGACTCCAAGACTATGAAGATACAAGATTGAAGACTTCACCCGTGTCCGGATGGGACTTTCCTTGGCGTGGAAGGCAAGCTTGGCGTCTGAGACATGTAGATCTCCTACCATTGTAACCGACTCTATGTAACCCTAGCCCTCTCCGGTGTCTATATAAACCGGATGGCTTTAGTCCGTAGGACTACAATCACAACAACCCTTACAATCATACCATAGGCTAGCTTCTAGGGTTTAGCCTCCTTGATCTCGTGGTAGATCCACTCTTGTAAACATCCACAATATCAATATCAATCAAGCAGGACGTAGGGTTTTACCTCCATCAAGAGGGCCCGAACCTGGGTAAACATCGTGTCCCTTGTCTCCTGTTACCATCCGCCTAGACGCACAGTTCGGGACCCCCTACCCGAGATCCGCCGGTTTTGACACCGACATTACTCCCTTGCGAAACTCAGGGCAGGGTATATAATAGGACTGGTACACAACATGGCATACTTTATAGAACCTATGGCTGAGGCATAGGGAATGACTTTCATTCTCTCTCTATCTTCTGCCGTGGTCGGGCTTTGAGTCTTACTCAACTTCACACCTTGCAACACAGGCAAGAACTCTTTCTTTGACTGTTCCATTTTGAACTACTTCAAAAACTTGTCAAGGTATGTACTCATTGAAAAAAGTTATCAAGCGTCTTGATCTATCTCTATAGATCTTGATGCTCAATATGTAAGCAGCTTCACCGAGGTCTTTTTTTGAAAAACTCCTTTCAAACGCTCATTTATGCTTTCTAGAAAATTCTACATCATTTCCGATCGACAATATGTCATTCACATATACTTATCAGAAAGGTTGTAGTGCTCCCACTCACTTTCTTGTAAATACAGGCTTCACCACAATTCTGTATAAAACTATATGCTTGGATCGTGGAGCTTGCATATTTTGTTAGCACCTTTAGGATTAACAAAACCTTCTGGTTGCATCATATACAACTCTTATTTAATAAATCCATTAAGGAATGCAGTTTTGTTTATCCATTTGTCAGATTTCATAAAATGCGGCAATTGCTAACATGATTCAGAGAGACTTAAGCATCGCTTCGAGTGAGAAAAACTTATCATAGTCAACACCTTGAACTTGTCAAAAACCTTTCGCAACAAGTCGAGCTTTGTAGATAGTAACACTACCATCAGTGTCCGTCTTCCTCTTGAAGATCCATTTATTCTCAATGGCTTGACGATCATCGGGCAATTCCACCAAAGTTCATACTTTGTTTTCATACATGGATCCTATCTCTGATTTCATGGCCTTAAACCATTTTACAGAATCTGGGCTCATAATCGCTTCCTCATAGTTTGTAGGTTCATCATGGTCTAGTAACATGACTTCCAGAACCGGTTATCATACCACTCTGGTGCCAAACGTACTCTGGTTGACCTACGAGGTTCTGTAGTAAATTTATCTAAAGTTTCATGATCATTATCATTAACTTCCTCACTAATTGGTGTAGGCATCACTGGATCTGATTTCTGTGATGAACTACTTTACAATTCGGGAGAAGGTACAATTACCTAATCAAGTTCTACTTTCCTCCCACTCACTTCTTTCGAGAGAAACTTCTTCTCTAGAAAGAATCCATTCTTAGCAACAAAGATCTTGCCTTCGGATCTGTGATAGAAGGGTACCCAACATTTTCTTTTGGGTATCCTATGAAGACACACTTCTCCTATTTGAGTTCGAGCTTATCAGGTTGAAATTTTTTCACATAAGCATCGCAACCCCAAACTTTAAGAAACGACAGCTTAGGTTTCTAGCCAAACCATAGTTCATACGGCGTCATCTCAACCGATTAGACGGTGCCCTATTTAATGTGAATGTAGCTGTCTCTAATGCATAACCCCAAAATGATAGTGGTAAATCAGTAAGAGACATCATAGATTGCATATATCCAATAAAGTACGGTTATGATGTTCGGACACACCATTATGCTGTGGTGTTCCAGGTGGCATGAGTTTGTGAAACTATTCCACATTATTTTAATTGAAGACCAAACTCGTAACTCAAATATTCGTCTCCGCGATCAGATTGTAGAAATTTTATTTTCTTGTTACGATGATTTTCCACTTTACTCTAAAATTCTTTGAACTTTTCAAATGTTTCAGACTTGTGTTTCATCAAGTAGATATACCCATATCTGCTCAAATCATCTATGAAGGTCAGAAAATAACGATACCCGCCGCGAGCCTCAATACTCATCGGACCGCACACATCAGTATGTATTATTTCTAATAAGCCAGTTGCTCGCTCCATTGTTCCGGAGAACAGAGTCTTAGTCATCTTGCCCATGAGGCATGGTTCGCAAGCATCAAGTGATTCATAATCAAGTGATTCCAAAATCCCATCAACATGGAGTTTCTTCATGCGCTTTACACCAATATGACATAAACGACAGTGCCACAAATAATTTGAACTATCATTAGTAACTTTGCATCTTTTGGCTTCAATATTATGAATATGTGTATCACTACGATCAAGATTCAATAAACCATTTACATTGAGTGTATGACCATAGAAGGTTTTATTCATGTAAATAGAACAACAATTATTCTTTGACTTAAATGAATAACCGTATTGCAAAAAACATGATCCAATCATATTCATGCTCAACGCGAACACCAAATAACATTTATTTTAGGTTCAACACTAATCCCGAAGGTAAAGGGAGCGTGCGATGGTGATCTTATCAACCTTGGAATCACTTCCAACACACATCATCACCTCGCCCTTAACTAGTCTCTGTTTATTTTTGCAACTCCCGTTTTGAGTTACTACTCTTAGCAACTGAACCAGTATCAAATACCGAGGGGTTTCTATAAACACTAGTAAAGTACACATCAATAACATGTATATCCAATATACCCTTGTTCACTATGCCATCCTTCTTATCCGCCAAGTATCTAGGGCAGTTCCACTTCCAGTGACCATTTCCTTTGCAGTAGAAGCACTCAGTTTCAGGCTTGGGTCTAGTTTTGGGCTTCTTCATGGGAGTGGAAACTTGCTTGCCATTCTTCTTGAAGTTCCCTTTCTTTCCCTTGCCCTTTTACTTGAAACTAGTGGTCTTGTCAACCATCAACATTTGATGCTTTTTCTTGATTTCTACCTTCACCGATTTTAGCATCGCTAAGAGCTTGGGAATCGTTACCGTTATCCCTTGCATATTATAGTTCATCACGAAGTTCTAGTAACTTGGTGATAGTGACTAGAGAACTCTGTAAATCACTATATTATCAGGAATATTAACTCCCACTTGATTCAAGTGATTGTAGTACTCAGACATTCTGAGCACATGCTCACTCATTGAGCTATTCTCCTCCATCTTGTAGGCAAAGTACTGTCAGAGGTCTCATACCTCTTGACACGGGCATGAGTATGAGATACCAATTTCAACTCTTGGAACATCTTATATGCTCCATGGCGTTCAATTTTTTTGAAGTCCTGGTTCTAAGCCGTAAAGCATGGTGCACTAAACTATCAAGTAGTCATCATACTGAGCTTGCCAAACCTTCATAACATCTATATCTGCTCCTGTGACAGGTCCGTCACCTAGCGGTGCATCAAGGGCATAATTCTTCTGTGCAACAATGAGGATAATCCTCAGATTACGGACCTAGTCCACATCATTACTGCTATCATCTTTCAACATAGTTTTTCTCTAGGAACATATCAAAAATAAACGGGGAGCTACATCGTGAGCTATTGATCTACAACATAGTTATGCAAATACCATCAGGACTAAGTTCGTGATAAATTAAAGTTCAATTAATCATATTACTTAAGAACTCCCACTTATATAGACATCCCTCTAATCATCTAAGTGATCACGTGATCCATATCAACTAAACCATGTCCGACCAGCACGTGAGATGGAGTAGTTTTCAATGGTGAACATCACTATGCTGATCATATCGACTATATGATTCACGCATGACCTTTCGGTCTCAGTGTTCCGAGGCCATATATCTGCATATGCTAGGCTCGTCAAGTTTAACCGAAGTATTCTGCGTGTGCAAAACTGGCTTGCACCCATTGTATGTGAACGTAGAGCTTATCACACCCGATCATCACGTGGTGTCTCAGCACGAAGAACTGTCACAACGGTGCATACTCAGGGAGAACACTTATACCTTGAAATTTTAGTAAGGGATCATCTCATAATGCTAGCATCATACTAAGAAAAATAAGATGCATAAAAGGTAAACATCACATGCAATCAAAATATGTGACATGATATGGCCATCATCATCTTGTGCCTTTGATCTCCATCTCCAAAGTACCGTCATGATCTCCATCATCATCGGCATGACATCATGATCTCCATCATCTTGATCTTTATCAACGTGTCGTCACATGGTTGTCTCACCAACTATCGCTTTTGCAACTATTGCTATCGCATAGCGATAAAGTAAAGCAACTATATGACGCCTGCATCTTATGCAATAAAGAGATAACCATAAGGCTCCTGCCAGTTGCCGATAACTTTTAACAAAACATGATCATCTCATACAACAATTTATATATCATCATGTCTTAACCATATCACATCACAACAAGCCTTGCAAAAACAAGTTAGACGTCCTCTACTTTGTTGTTGCAAGTTTTACGTGGCTGCTACAGGCTTAGCAAGAACTGTTCTTACCTACGCATCAAAACCACAATGATTTTTCGTCAAGTGTGCTGTTTTAACCTTCAACAAGGACTGGGCGATTCAACTAAAGTTGGAGAAACTGACACCCACTAGCCACCTGTGTGCGAAGCATGTCGGTAGAACCAGTCTCACGTAAGCATACGCGTAATGTCGGTCTGAGCCGCTTCATCCAACAATACCGCCGAATCAAAGTACGACATGCTGGTAAGCAGTATGACTATTATCACCCACAACTCTTTGTGTTCTACTCGTGCATATAACATCTACACATAGACCTGACTCTGGTACCACTGTTGGGGAACGCAGTAATTTCAAAAATTTACTTACGCACACACAAGATCCATCTTGGTGATGCATAGCAACGAGAGGGGAGAGTG
Source organism: Aegilops longissima (assembly GCA_021605205.1). Taxonomy (NCBI): domain Eukaryota; kingdom Viridiplantae; phylum Streptophyta; class Magnoliopsida; order Poales; family Poaceae; genus Aegilops; species Aegilops longissima. The sequence continues at coordinate 136,768,605 of CM038677.1, read as the reverse complement.
TTGTCTATGTACCCTCATAGAATGAAAGCGGAAGCGTTATGACAACGCGGTTGATGTAGTCGTACGTCTTCATGATCTGACCGATCCTAGTACCGAAAGTACGGCACCTCTGCGATCTGCACACTTTCAGCTTGGTGACGTCCCACGAACTCTCGATCCATTTGAGTGTCGAGGGAGAGCTTCGTCAACACGATGGCATGATGACGGTGATGATGAAGTTACCGGCGCAGGGCTTCGCCTAAGCACTACGACGATATGACCGAGGTGGATTATGGTGGAGGGGGGCACCGCACACGGCTAAGACAGTTATCTGTTGTATCTTCTAGGGTGCCCCTGCCCCGTATATAAAGGAGCAAGGGGGGAGGCTGGCCAACCCTAGGGCGCGCCAAGGAGGGGAGGAATCCTCCTCCTAGTAGGAGTAGGATTCCTCCTTTCCTAGTCCTACTAGGAGGGGGAAGGAAGGAGTGGGAGAGGGGAAGGAAAGGGGGGGGGGGGCGCCACCTCCCCTCCTAGTCCAATTCGGACTCAAGGGGGACGGGCACACGGCCTGCCCTGGCAGCCCCTCTCTCTCTCTCCATTAAGGCCCATCTAGGCCCACTAGTTCCCCCCCGGGGGGGGGGGGGTTCCAGTAACCCTCCGGCACTCCAGTTTTCTCCGAAATCACCAGGAACACTTCCTATGTCTGAATATAGCCGTCCCATATATCAATCTTTATCTCTCGAACATTTTGAGACTCCTCGTCATGTCCGTGATCATATCCGGGACACCGAACTACCTTTGGTACATCAAAAAAAATAAACTCATAATACCGATCGTCATCGAACGTTAAGCGTGCATACCCTATAAGTTTGAGAACTATGTAGACATGACCGAGACACATCTCCGGTCAATAAACAATAGCGGAACCTGGATGTTCATATTGGCTCCAACATATTCTACGAAGATCTTTATCGGTCAAACCGCATAACAACATACGTTGTTCCCTTTGTCATCGGTATGTTACTTCCCCGAGATTCAATCGTCGGTATCTCAATACCTAGTTCAATCTCGTTACTGGCAAGTCTCTTTACTCGTTCTGTAATGCATCATCCCGCAACTAACTCATTAATCACATTGCTTGCAAGGCTTATAGTGATGTGCATTACCGAGAGGGCGTAGAGATACCTCTCCGATACACGGAGTGACAAATCCTAATCTTGGTATATGCCAACTCAACAAACACCTTCAGAGACACCTGTAGAGCATCTTTATAATCACCCAGTTATGTTGTGACGTTTGATAGCACACAAAGTGTTCCTCTGGTATTCGGGAGTTGCATAATCTCATAGTGAGAGGAACATGTATAAGTCATGAAGAAAGTAGTAGCAATGAAACTGAAACGATCATAATGCTAAGCTAACGAATGGGTCTTGTCCATCACATCATTCTCTAATGATGTGATCCCGTTCATCAAATGGCAACACATGTCTATGGCTAGGAAACTTAACCAGCTTTGATTAACGAGCTAGTCAAGTAGAGGCATACTAGGGACACTCTGTTTGTCTATGTATTCACATGTACTAAGTTTCCGGTTAATACAATTCTAGCATGAATAATAAACATTTATCATGAAATAAGGAAATAAAAAATAACTTTATTATTGCCTCTAGGGCATATTTCCTTCAGTCTCCCACTTGCACTAGAGTCAATAATCTAGTTCACACTGCTATGTGATTTAACACCAATAGTTCACATCACCATGTGATTAACACCCATAGTTCACATCGCCATGTGACCAACACTCAAAGTGTTTACTAGAGTCAATAATCTAGTTCATATTGCCATGTGATTAACACCCAAAGAGTACTAAGGTGTGATCATGTTTTGCTTGTGAGAGAAGTTTAGTCAACGGTTCTGCCAAATTCAGATCTGTATGTATTTTGCAAATTTCTATGTCTACAATGCTCTCCACGGAGCTACTTTAGCTAATTGCTCCCACTTTCAATATGTATCCGGATTGTGACTTAGAGTCATCCAGATCGATGTCAAAGCTTGCATCGATGTAACTCTTTACGACGAACTCTTTATCACCTCCATAACCGAGAAATATTTCCTTAGTCCTCTAAGGATAATTTTGACCACCATCCAGTGATCTACTCCTAGATCAAAATTGTACTCTCTTGCGTAACTCAGGGCAGGGTATACAATAGGACTGGTACACAGCGTGGCATACTTTATAGAACCTATGGCTGGGGCATAGGGAATGACTTTCATTCTCTCTCTATCTTCTGCCGTGGCCGGGCTTTGAGTCTTACTCAACTTCACACCTTGCAACACAGGCAAGAATTCTTTCTTTGACTGTTCCATTTTGAACTACTTCAAAAACGTGTGAAGGTATGTACTCATTGAAAAAACTTATCAAGCGTCTTGATCTATCTCTATAGATCTTGATGCTCAATATGTAAGCATCTGCACCGAGGTCTTTTTTTGAAAAAGTCCTTTCAAACACTCCTTTATGCTTTCCAGAAAATTCTACATCATTTCCGATCGACAATATGTCATTCACATATACTTATCAGAAAGTCTGTAGTGCTCCCACTCACTTTCTTGTAAATACAGGCTTCACCGCAAGTCTGTATAAAACTATATGATTTGATCAACTTATGAAAGCGTATATTCCAACTCCGAGATGCTTGCACCAGTCCATAGATGGATCGCTGGAGCTTGCATATTTTGTTAGCACCTTTAGGATTGACAAAACCTTCTGGTTGCATCATATACAACTCTTCTTTAATAAATCCATTAAGGAATGCAGTTTTATTTATCCATTTGCCAGATTTCATAAAATGCAACAATTGCTAACATGATTCAGACAGACTTAAGCATCGCTACGAGTGAGAAAAACTCATCATAGTCAACACCTTGAGCTTGTCGAAAACCTTTCGCGACAAGTCGAGCTTTGTAGATAGTAACACTACCATCAGCGTCCGTCTTCCTCTTGAAGATCCATTTATTCTCAATGGCTTGCCGATCATCGGGCAATTCCACCAAAGTCCATACTTTGTTTTCATAGATGGATCCTATCTCAGATTTCATGGACTTAAACCATTTTGCGGAATCTGGGCTCATCATCGCTTCCTGATACGTCTCCGTCGTATCTATAATTTTTGATTGTTCCGTGCCGATATTATACAACTTTCATATACTTTTGGCAACTTTTTATACTATTTTTGGGACTAACATATTGATCCACTGCCCAGTGCCAGTTCCTGTTTGTTGCATGTTTTTTGTTTCGCAGAAAACCCATATCAAACGGACTCCAAACGGGATAAAAACTGACGGAGATTTTTATGGAATATTTATGATTTTTGGGAAGAAGAATCGACGCGAGACGATGCCCGAGGGGGCCATGAGGCAGGGGGCGCGCCCCAGGGGGTTAGGCGTGCCCTGGGCCCTCGTGGCCACCCCGTAAAGCGGTTGGTGCCCTTCTTTCACCACAAGAAAGCTAATATCCGGATAGAGACCGTGTCCAAAATTCAGCCCAATCGGAGTTACGGATCTCTGGGAATTTAAGAAACGGTGAAAGGGCAGAATTAGGGAGCGCAGAAACAGAGAGAGACAGAGAGAAAAATCCAATCTCGGAGGGGCTCTCGCCCCTCCCATGCCATGGAAGCCAAGGACCAGAGGGGAAACCCTTCTCCCATCTAGGGAGAAGGTCAAGGAAGAAGAAGAAGGCGGGCTCTCTCCCCCCTCTCTTCTGGTGGCGCCGGAATGCCGCCGGGGCCATCATCACTACAAAAAAAAAATACACTTTCGTGATGATACGTGTTTGTCACGAGAGGTCACGTTTTACATCATGCATGTACATCACGACAAATTTATGACAGAATCAAGATAGTCATACCCTTTGTCATAGAAGTGTTCCATGACATTACCAAAATTATCATCACGGAAGTGTCCACTTCCTTGATGATAAATCGCGTCCGCGTAAGTGCTTTACGTCAAGGGTGACCGACACGTGGCATCCATCATAACAGAACGCTGTTAAGCTATCGGGTCCGGTTTTGGATCCGATAACCCGTTAACAGCCCCGACCAATGGGGATTTTCCACGTGTAAAATCATCATTGGCTGGAGGAAACACGTGTCGGCTCACCGTTGGGACAGATGTCATCCACTCATTGGACCCAAAGCGCCTATGATACGTCGACACGTGGCACGGCCCAACAGAGGCCCATTCCTGTGAAAAGGTCGGTCCGTTTGACTAGGTCAAAAGGTGGCGGGCTGACCCACGGCAAGCCTGTTAACGGCCTGTTCGCATATAGCCCATTTACAGCCCGCTAACCCAGGGCCCCGTTTACAGCCTATCCGATTTAGGCCCAGTAGCGTCATCTGGGCCGTCCAATATAATTCCAGCCCGTTTTAACTTCCGGCCCATGTATGGCCCATGACGTCTTTCGGCCCATATGAGGCCCTTAGTAACTTCGGCCCATTAACGGCCCGTGGTAAAATTGGCCCGTAATGAGCAGTGTATCACTTTATACCCATTAACGACCCATTATTCAGTTGGGCCGTTTCCAGCCCATGTTATCTTTCGGCCTTCTCAGGGCCCATTTATTCTTAGGCTCATTTCCAGCATTCATTTACTTACGGCCCGTTACCGTCATTTTCTGCTTGTGGGCCAAATTCAGCCCGTGGTTACAATCGGCCCGTTTGTGGCCCGTTAATACGTTGGGCCGTTTTCATAGCGTCATCAAATACGGCCAATTAACGACTGTCCGTTATGGTCGGCCCATGAACGGACGATTTCAACTCTAGCCCATTTACGACCATAATGTGGTCTGTTATTGGCCCATGTTTGGCCAACCGATGATACGACCCGTAGAAGGCCCATTGATGATACGACCCGTAGACCATTATGTCTACGGCCCGTATAAGGCCCATTGTTTCTATGCCCCGTAGAAGGCCCATTGTTTCTACAGCCCTTAGAAGGCCCATTGTTTCTACGGCCCGTAGGAGGCCCATGTTAACTACAGTAAATATGTAGCCCATGGTTAATGTGGCCTAGTTTTAAAAAATAGGTTATTGCGGCCACTAGCAAACTGTGGAAGAACTACACTGACTACAAGAAAACAAATAAACAAGACAGGAAATAAATAAGCAAGCAAGTTACGCTAGGCTATCACGGCTATTACACATATTACATCCACTGGGCATCAAAGTTCGCCACCAGTGCAAATATGGGGAACACCCTACACTATACAAAAGGAAGGTTGGCATAAAAGTTAACAGTCTAGCAGATAAATGCACCACCAGAAGTTTAGAAGCTCAGTTCATTTGACCTGACTATTACGGTTTCATGCTGTATTGTCCGATGGAGCACCATAAACTTCGCCTTCAGTTCTCCTAGGCTCCTGAACAACATAGCAAATGTCTGATATTCTGGTTTCAAAACCATGCATATCTTGACAACATCGAGCAATGTCTCTCCTTGTTTCACAAAGGGTCTCTGTTAGGGAATGGACTTGTGTCTGGAGCGCAGATACAACATTGTTTTGAGCTTGCATATCTTGATCATGAGGTAGTTTGGACGAGATTGCCTTAACAACCAAGCCAGTATTATGCAGGAACATTCTTTTAACACTGTTAGTGGACAGGTACTGACCCACTGCAGCAAGAGCTGACATTGCGGTTATAGTTGCCTCGCCACCTTAAGAAGGTGGCGGTTCCACCATTTTTTCCATAGCTCGCTGAAAAGTTGAGGTTTTACATTAGTAGTACCAGAACATAAGATATTAAGGAGGCAGCAAAACCAAACAAAATAGCTTTGGTCTATATACAGAACTTATTCTGGTGAACCCATGTAAAATAATAGTTGTATTTTATTGCAAAGTACATAATAAAACTAGGTTCCAAACATATGACCATGTACCATCGCTAATGTATTGTCTATTTCTTCACATTGTATTGAGGGCTAAGGATAAAGAGACGAAGTTTATAATACGGTAAGCATAGTATGACATCATTCATATCACAAAACAACTGAGAACAGACAAACAGGAAATTGTAACGTTGTGTGGGCAAGTCTAACACGGAACTAGATTACAGGTCGAGATCAAAGGAACATCACTCCTCTCTTTTAAACCTTGTAAGGTGCAATGATACACTAAGACAATTGTGTATAAAATTGAAAAGAGTAATAGACATTGGCTGCAAACCATGCAGTTCAAGGCACAAGTCAGAGTAAGTAGTAGTTAAAAGGCATGAGGATTAAGGACTTACAATAGCGGCTTTGACTGGTGTAGTCATGCCCTTCTTCTTGCTAGTGTAACAGTCCTTGAAGATTTCCACATCATTTGGTTCAGGTACTTTTTGGTCCTTGCAGGCTTTCCTCTGCATTTGGAACAAGTCAATATAGATCTGATAATATGGTACATCGAAAAGAGTGAAACATGAGCTAATTACAAGAGCCTCGTAGTGTGCAATATAGCTACGAGATCCCGTCGTACGTTGGAATTTCACTTTCGTACGGTTGGCCTTGTTCTTTGAACAGTTCACCTACAAGAAGATAGATTTGTGTGGCACATGCGTAAATAGGACTTCAACATGTGATCTGATCACATATATATAATGTACCTGATACTTCGGATCGGATCAGTGTTTAATGAGGCCCCTCCAGTCTTCATCAGATATATTTTGCACTGGAGATGTTTGGGCAAGTTCACTATTAGCCTTGCCTTCAAGGTGAGTTTTCCCCAAGTTATACCGACATCTTCAGCATGAGCGGACTTGAAAACATGGGTGCAAGCTTGTCGGTTGCATCATCTTGGCTATCAACTTGAACCTCATCTGTTGAAAATTATTGGAGTCTCATTATCAGCAACCTAGAAAGTATTGGATGAGCAAGGCGATATTACTAGTTTCCATACATAACCATACTTACAGATAAATGGTCGAGGAAGGTGTTGAACTGGGTTTCGTCTTTGTCATTCCTGTACTGAATCCATGTTGGGAGGATACGTACATGACACCTAACAACAACCGCTGCCTCTGATACTAACTTGGCTGACTCTGTAGCATCACGTGGACTTTTTAAACCTGCCTCAAAATGGATCTCCATTCTTCCTCCTCTAGATTTAGTTAACCTATCGAGCATTATACCTGATGTTTGTTTCCTCTTGCGCCTAGGTGCTAGTCCAACAACAAACATAGGAAGTGTTAGTGTACATCAAACTGTGAGACTACATATAAAGAAGCATGCAACTGTAACTTGACTCCAGCAACTACCTTCTTGCTGTTGAAGCTCACAAAGTTCATCTGATCTTGCCAACTCATCTTGTGTCAAGAGTGCTTCGGAAGAAGTGTCAGGTGGCAAGTGAGCTTGGGAACGTGCTGCTAGCTGAGTTGACCAACGAGTAAATCATGCAGCTGGTGGTACTGTGGAAGGTGTTGCAACAACTAGGGTTGTCTCTGCTTGTTTGGTGGCAGCTATTTGTTTTGTTTGTCTTGTTCTGCAGCTCGTTTAGCACGGATACCCTGTCGGTACAATTTTCTGCTGGACTTTGACCTTCTATTGCACCATCAGTACCAGCAGAATCTGCAGGATTCTTCCGCTTCCCTTTCCCTGTCGTTCTGTCTTGCTTCCTCTTTCTCTGTGCCATGTAAAGTCAAGCCGACAAGAAAATCGAATACCAATTTAGTTCTTCAGCACAAATTGATGCGTGATACAGACGAACTGAACTTTTATGTTAGACAACCACATGATAGGAGGATGTAATATGTAAGAAAAATAGGACGGCATGAGATGACCAGAACTATGATGTGTAAACTAAGCAGAAGACATTTCACTAAATTATAAGCAATGCAATGGAAGGTAGACACCATATGAAAGATGCTACAAATATCGCTCTGCCAAGTTAACAGTGTCTCATCATAAATACCGTTTAAACAAATGTGAAGCAGTACAAGAAATAAATCATTTGCAAGATGCAAACAACATCACACTATCAAGTTAAAGGTCTCTCGTCATTAGTGCCATTGCATATTCACATCATTGCATATTCACAGCTTATGATGTGTAAACTAAGGAGAAGGCATTTCAACAAATTAGAAGCAATGAAAGCTAGACACCATATGAAAGATGCAACGAATATCACTCTACCAAGTTAAAACTGTCTCGTCATAATGCCATTTCAACAAATTAGTAGTATAAGCTAGAAAAGAATGCGAGATGTAACTTATATCACACTCCAAAGTCGAACATGTCTTATGATAAGTGATTGTTGCAGGTTACACAACAGTAGTAATTTGATGTAAGAACATGGTGTGATAGACAGATATTGTATGTTCTATAAATAGGAACACGTGTCTTATTCAAGTATAATGTGTAAAGTAAGCATATGGAATTCAACAAAATTAGAAGCAATACAGGCTAGACATCACACATAACATGCAACCACATATAACAGTGCCAAGTTGGAGGGAGCACTGATACGCCTCCAATGTATCTATAATTTATGAAGTATTCATGCTGTTATATTATCTATCTTGGATGTTTAATGGGCTTTATTATACACTTTTATATGATTTTTGGGACTAACCTATTAACCTAGAGCCCAATGCCAGTTTCTGTTTTCTCCTTGTTTTAGAGTATCATAGAAAAGGAAAATCAAACGGAGTCCAATTGACATGCCACTTGACGGAGATCAGTTTTGGACCAGAAGAAGCCCACGGAGTACCGGAAGTAGGCCAGAAGAGTCCCGGGCTGCCCACGAGGGTGGGGGGCGCGCCCCCTGCCTCGTGGACAGCCCAGAAACCCCCTTGACATGAAACCAACGCCAACACCTCTCATATATACTCAAACATCCAGAAAGAAACCTAGATCAGAAGTTCCGCCACCGCAAGCCTCTGTAGCCACGAGAAATCAATCTAGGCCCTCTCTGGCACCCTGCCGGAGGGGGCCATTATCACCGGAGGCCATGGAGGAGGATCCCGGAGGGGCCATCATCGCCATGAAGGCCAAGGACCAGAGGGAGAACCTCTCCCCATCTAGGGGGAGGCCATGGAGGAGAAAGCACAAGGGGGAGAACCTCTCCACCTCTCTCTCGGTGGCGCCGGAGTGCCATCGGGAGGGGAATCATCGCCACGGTGATCTTCTTCATCAACATCACCATCATAATCACCATCCTCATCTCTTTTATGCGGTCCACTCTCCCACACCCCGTTGTAATCCCTACTTGAACATGGTGCTTTATGCTACATATTATGATCCAATGATGTGTTGCCATCCTATGATGTTTTGAGTAGATATGTTTTGTCCCTGGGTTGACTGATGATATAGATTGGTATGAGTTGTATGTTTTATTTTGATGCTGTCCTATGGTGCCCTCCGTGTCGCGCAAGCGTGAGGGATTCCCGCTGTAGGGTGTTGCAATACGTTCATGATTCGCTTATAGTGGGTTGGTGAGCGACTGAAACACAAACCCGAGTAAGAGGGATTGTTGCGTCTGGGAATAAAGAGGACTTGATGCTTTAATGCTATGGTTGGGTTTTACCTTAATGATCTTTAGTAGTTGCAGATGCTTGCTAGAGTTCCAATCATAAGTGCATATGATCCAAGTAGAGAAAGTATGTTAGCTTATGCCTCTCCCTCATATTAAATTGCAATGACGACTACCGGTCTTGTTAATAATTGCCTAGGACAATTCCGCACACCGATCCACCATTATTCCACACTCGCTATTTATAATATTTAGTAATATATTCTAACTTTATGATAACAACACCTACTTTTATATTTTAGCTCTCCGATATCATACAAAGTTATCCTCTTCATACCCACAACATAGTTTTATTTCTCATTGCTAGTTGGAAGCAAACGTTCGGTGTACGTAGAGTCGTATCAGTGGCAGATAGGGCTTGAGAGAATATTGATCATACCTTTAGCTCCTTGTGGGTTCGACACTCCATACTTATCACTTCCACCTTTGGAAATTGCTACGATGATTCCTTGCACTTGGGGATTATCAAGCTCTTTTCTGGCGCCGTTGCCCGGGAGCAATAGCGTGGGGTTGATATTCTCGTGTGTGCTTGTTTGCTTTCTTCACTAAGTAGATTTTGTTTTTCCTTTTTGTTTCTGTTTAGTTGTGGGTGAAACATACAATTTTTTTTAAAGAATGAAAATACCAAAAAAAATTACTTGCCTCTCATGCCTAAAAAGTTTTTCAAAAAGAGAAGTGATTGGAAAGTTATGCATTGAAGAAGTGAGGGTCGACCTTGAGCACTTGTGTTCATGCTCACGGAAAAAATGTAGAAATTTTTATGGAAGTTTCTCTGTAAATAATTATCCCCTTGTATATATTCATTGTATTATAAAAATAATGTGCCAAGCTTTGGTTTTAGGATGATTAGATTGCTTGTTTACTATGTGCAGAACAAAAACAGAAACTTTGGCTGTAGTGCGTGAATTTACATTTTTTACTGGAAAGTCAAATGGGTCTGAAACTTTTTGCACATTACTTCTGTACAATTTTTTCAATTTTCAAATTTAGTTAATAATTTTAGGAGTTATAGAAGTATACTAAACTTCCAGATTACTACAGACTGTCCTGTTTAAGACATATTCTGTTTTTGATGCATTGCTTGCTTGTTTTGATGAAACTATCGATTTCTATTAGTGGATTAAGCCATGTAAAAGTTATATTACAGTAGCTATAATGCAAAAACAAAATATGAATTGGTTTGAAACAGTACTTATAGTAGTGATTTGCTTTGTTATACTAACGGATCTGACAAAGTTTTTGTTAAAGTTTTGTGTGGATGAAGTGTTCGAAGATCGAGGAGCTATCAATATGAGAAGAATATAGAGAGGCAAGAGTTCAAGCTTGGGGATGCCCAAGGCACCCCAAGTAAATATTTCAAAGGATACTCAAGCATCTAAGCTTGGGGATGCCCCGGTTGGCATCCCATCTTTCTTCTTCAATAATTATCGGTATACCTCGGTTTTTGTTTTGTTCACATGATTTGTGTCCTTTGTGTTTTTGTTTTTCCTTTAAGAATCATTCTAGCATGAGATAGCCCTTCATTGATTTATAGAATAATTCATGTGCTTCACTTATATCTTTTAAGAATGATCTTATAGAATTTCTCTTTGTGCTTCACTTAAATCTTTTGAGTATGGTTTTATAGAAAGCTTCGTGTGCTCCACTTATACATTTTGAGCTTGTATATTGGTTAGTTTATATTAATTGTAGAATGCTCCATGAACTTCACTTATGTCTTTTGGAGTATGAATAATACTTTCATTTAAAGTGGGTTTGGAAGAGTGTCAACTTTAGGAATTAGTGATCCCACTATTTTGGAGGGTGTTGAATCTTAGTGTGATATTTATGGAAGTGGATTTGGGAAAGTGTCAACTTTAGCTAGTAATTATTCCACTATTTCGGAAGAGGTTCCAATTGATTATGAGAACAAAGTTCCTATCCATGATGCTACAGAAAATTATTATGAGGGAGGAATACATGCTTGTAGGAGTTGCAATAATATCAAGTTTCCTCTCTATGTGCTTAAAGTTTTGAAGTTATATTTGTTTTGCCTTCCTATGCTAGTTTATTGTTGTTCTTATAAATTGTGTGCTCACAAAATCCCTAGGCATAGGAAGTAGGTTATATTTAAATGTGCTAGTCATATTCTTCAAGATGCTCTCTTTGTGCTTCAATTCCTATCTTTTATGTGAGCATCATTGAAATCATCATGCCTAGCTAAAAGGCATTAAAGGAAAGCGCTTGTTGGGAGACAACCCAATATTTACCCTTACTGTTTTTGTGTGTTTACGTGATTAAGCTACTTTAGTAATCATGTTTTATATCTTTTGTTTCAATAAAATGCCAATTAAGACCTTTGGGAAGACTTGGGTGAAAGTTAATGTGATCTTGCTGTAAAAAACAGAAACTTTGCGCTCACGAGATTAGCTGTAATTTTTTACAGAAGAGTGATTTTTAGTTGATTCTTTTTGAAGAAGACTAATAGACAAAATCCTCACTTCCACCAATTTATTTCATAATTTTTGGATTAGCAGAAATATGGTTTATGTTCAGATCATTACAGACTGTTCTGTTTCTGACAGATTCTGTTTTCATTGAATAGTTTGCTTGTCTTCTAATTTCTATGACTTATATTTCTCAATATAAACTGTAGAAATGATATGGTTGTAACATCCCAAATTTTCAATTTGGAATGTTATACATAAAGCATCATTGCATATCATATTTTCACTGCATTTTTCATTGCATTTTTGCTCGATCCTAGAAATTCTACACAACTCAACGACCCTCGGAGAGAGTTGGGGATTTTCGTTATTTTCATATTTGAGTTATCTCAATTTTTTGAAAATAGGATAATTGGTTTTAATTATTTTATCTTCAATTATTTCTATTACCAAAATATGAGAGAGGGAATAAAATGACTTTCCCAAAATAAAGAAGTAATGAAGATTTAATAATAAAATCAAATAAGATTTCATTTTGGAGTTTTTCGCCTTTTTATTTGAATTTAGGAAAAATGCGTGTTTTTAAAAATTGCATTTAGGCCCCAAATAAATGTTCATTAAATATAGAAGCCGGGGAAAATTTATTTCGGGATTTTTGGAGTCCATTTAGTACTTCTTTTGACTTTTTTTCTACGCGTAATTATTAAAAAAAACGCGCACCGCCTTACGGGCCGTACCCGAGCGGGACTCCGCTCGGCGCGCTATAAAGCCGCCCAGCGACTCAGCCCACCCGCGCCCGCCCGCCCAAACCCTAGCCGCCCCAGCCCGCCGCCGGAGCCGCGCGCCGCCCGAGGTTCGCCGCCGCCTCGATTTCCATGCCGTTTTTTTTAAAAAACCGATCGGTTTTCTTTGTTTTTTTTTTCATTTTTTCGGTTTTTTTTATTTATTTATTGTTTTTTTCCGTTCGAACCCGTTCGTCGTTTTTCTTTTTCTCGGATTTAATCCGCGATTTTTCTGATCGCGATTCCAGATCCGATTTTCGTTTTAGTATAACTTTTAGCTCGTTTATCGGAATCAGGCGATTCAAGCGCTGGAGTTTAAATCTCGAAACCCTCTTTCGAATAATCTACTTAAACAAGTTTTGCTTCTGTAAAATTTGACTTAGATACAGATTAGTATAACGAAGCTGTTTTCTTCCGCCGTTTGACTTTCGTTGCTTCGTTTGATTTGATTCTTTTTGTAAACCGGAGTTCTTAAGTTGAACTATCTGGTTAGATCTATTTGAGTTTTGCTTGTGCATTAGATGAGTACTTATTGTATGCTTGTTTGTTTGTCTGCGATAGAATACCGGTCGCCTTTGTTACTTCGAGTCTCTAGGTTTCGCGGATCATTAGCAAGGCAAGTAACACTTTGATCATACTTTTCTCATACCCAGTTTTTATGCATTAGATCTATCCTCAAACATTGCATGATTAGGATCTAATTAAATTGTGGGTTTTGGGAAGTAGTTGAGGTAGTACCTATTACCTATTTTATTATCAAACCCTTGGGAGTTACTTCTACGTTTGCTTATATTGCCATGCTATGCTAGTAGACGTGGATTGGGTGAGTGTATCCATGACAAATGTGAGATTGTTAAATTAATGGTTTATTTAAGGTGGCAACTTAAACACACATCTGGGTGGATTGAGGCACCTGGTTTCTATCAGGACTTGCCTGTATTTCTTTGGACCGCCACCCAGGCTCAAAGGGATCATGAGATTTTTCAAACTAGAAACTTCCGTGTGCAGCCACAAGACATTATGGGCTCTGTCATAGTTGATTAAGTTGTGCGAACTCTTACGGGTAGACTAGCAGATGTAGGGGAAAGTAGGTGTACCGGTCTACCCACATGTAAGGTGCTAGCGCTTCCGAAAGACTATGTCTCGGTCAAACGTTTCTCAAACATCATGTAGTGCGAGAAATCCAACGGAGGCGATCGAGTCTTGTGGGGAAAAGTGCGCAAACCTCTGCAGAGTGTATAAACTAATCATGGTTAGCCGTGTCCCCGGTTATGGACATCTTGAGTATCTAGTACCTGGATATCATGTGAATCTCATCATGTTACTTCTAATTAATATTGTTGGGTTTTTAATGAATATTTTTAATTGGGATTGAGAATGCTGTCAACCATTCTCAATGTTTAACAACCACCATGATAGTTAAATAAATTTATTCCTTTGCAGTAGGGAAAAATTGGCTTTATGCAAAAACTATAACCGTAGAGCTTTCCACCAGCCATATATGCATGCAGTATAGGCTATTCATTCCATTATTTTCTATGTGTTACATTGCCAGCGTATTCCATGTGCTGACCCGTTTTCGGGCTGCAACGTTTCATGTTGCAGACTTTTCAGACGACGAGTAAGGTGCATAGGTCGTGGTTCTATACTCAGTGATGCCGTTGGAGTTGATGGACTCGCTTATTCTTCCAAGCCTTCCGCTGTTATCGTTATTAGATGGCCTTAAGCCATGTTTATTTTATTAAGTTCTCTCTTGAGACATTCGATTGTAATAAGTGTGTGATTGCTACACTGTTATAAATCCTTGAGTCTTGTGTGGTGTCGGCATTCTCGATCCGGGGATGACACCGAGCACGAGATCGATCGTTTGAGGTCTGGTCACTACAAAGATAGTATCGAGCACATCTTGTTGTAGGACCACGACCATTAAGCTAAAGCCCTAGATCACTACTCTCTCTCTCATTTCGACTCCTCATCTTTTCTACTCTTTTAGGATGACGGAAGCGAGGATCAAGTTCACCCAGCCGGATGAGGATATACCCTTTGGACGACACCTGAAGGAAGTCACTAAGTACCTTAACATAGGATTACCAAGCTTCACCGGGACTTACAATTCCACTTTACCCGAAGAGGAGCGCTGGAAGATTCAAGCTCAAGTTCCCGGAAGGACGTTTGTGCCAATCACGGAGCCCATAGAGTGTGTTTTCAATGCACCTACTTGGAGTCCGGGAAAGAGCATGGCAGCTCACATAACCATGGGACGCATTGGAGAAGTTTACAAAGAAGACCTCAAGGATACTATCTACCAGATTTGCGGACGCCGAGATGAACAATGGGAGATAGTTGGCACTAAGAAGGATCGATCCATTGCAGCTTTCATCCAGGAGTTAAACCAGCACATTCGACGTCAGGAGAACCAGATGTGTGCAGACATGATGGAGTTGAAGACATTAAAAGCCAAGATTATCGAACTAGAAGGAGAACGGAAGACCACTCGCAAGGACTACATGGAGGAGATTGTAGCTCTAGTGGGACAAAACGACGATCTTAAGGAGAAGAGTGAAGAACTCATGGGAAATTCAGCACCCGGAGGAGAAGATGAAGATAGCACCTGTCCAGAGAACTACATCATCATCGACGACACCGATTCCGATCCTAGTGATGATGATTACGAAGGTGAAGCTGGAGCAGCTATCATGGAGTCTTCATCGGAGCAGTTTTTCTAGTTGACCACCATAACAGTAGTAGATTACCCCCATGTTATTTTAGTTTTAGTTTCAGCACTTTGTAACGATAGATAGACCGTTGTATGCCCTTGTTTGGATTGATTGGAGTGATATTGTGTGATTTGTCTCATGTGCATATGGGTAGTGTTTCTCTCTAGACCTCATTCTATTCTACATTCTCGTCTTTTCTTAAACCCTCGGATGCCTCCGAGGCGCGACCCGGTTTGTTTTCCGCCAGAGATCACTCAGTTGATTCAGCAGCAGAATGCCTTGATTCAAACATTGGTACAGAACCAAGGCAACAACAACAACAACAACAACAACAACAACCCACCGCCACCACCACCGTTGACCATTTGACCCGTTTCTTAAGGCTGAATCCGCGGTGTTTTCCGAGCACCGAGCCGATTGTTGCGATGATTGGCTCCGTAAGATAGGGAGGAGTTGACCACTGCGGGATGTACATATGGAGAAAGGGTGAAGTTTGCCGCACACCAGCTTGAAGGACCCGCAGAACATGGTGGGAGAATTTTACAGCCACTTACCTCAGAGACACCATCACATGGGATCGGTTTCAGCAAGCTTTCATACTTCCCATGTTTCAGCAGGAGCTATGGCCATGAAGAAGCGTGAGTTTCGCAACTTGCGCCAAGGAGGACGGACAGTTGGCGAGATGTAGATGATTTGATAAGTTAGCACGTTATGCCCCGGATAGCGTTACTCTGAGCATAACTAAGCGGAGAAGTTTCTAGAAGGACTGAATGATGAGCTGAGCATGCGGTTGATGGTAGCCACCTTCAATAATTACCAGGAGTTAGTAGATCGTGCTCTCATGATTGAAGGAAGCAGCAGCAGATTGAAAATCGCAAGAGGAAGTATGGACGGGGAAGAATAACTCGGGCTCAGTGAAACTTCGCTTTACCCGAAGCCGGAGGACAATTTCAGCATACCCATGGAGGAGGTAGCTCGCACAACCATAATGGCACCAAGAATGGGAACGGGAATGGAGGAAGAAATGGACAGAACCGCACCAACCCGTCAA
Organism: Aegilops longissima; assembly: GCA_021605205.1. Taxonomy (NCBI): domain Eukaryota; kingdom Viridiplantae; phylum Streptophyta; class Magnoliopsida; order Poales; family Poaceae; genus Aegilops; species Aegilops longissima. The sequence continues at coordinate 136,752,091 of CM038677.1, read as the reverse complement.
CACCATCCAAGGTAGACCTGAGCCACATAACTTGCTTTAAATGCCGCAAGACTGGGCATTATGCAAATGAGTGTCCAGAAGGCCAGAATGGAAATGGCAATGGAATCTCAGGAAAGAAGCCGAACCCTTTCAACAAAGGACAAGTGAACCACGTTACCGTGGAGGAGGTTGAAGCTCAGCCAGATGTAGTAATAGGTAAGTTTTTGGTTAAGTCATTTACTGCAGTTGTTCTTTTTGATACTGGTGCATCGCATTCGTTCATATCAAGGGGATTTGCGGATAAGTTTAGCCTACCCACTAAAACTCTTAAGACACCCATGCTAGTAAGCTCACCGGGAGCGGATTATATGGCCAGTCAAGGATGTTTTCAAGTGCCATTAAGTATAGGGAGGCATGTTTTCCCAACGGATTTAATTATGTTGGAATCCCAAGGATTGGATGTAATTCTTGGTATGGATTGGCTATCGATGTATGGAGGAAACATCGATTGCGCCAGCAAGACAATTTTGCTTACCACCCTAGAAGGAAGGAGAATCAAGTATGTATCACGGCACGAGCCGAGGAGAGCACATGTAAATTCCTTATCAGGAGTTGTGCAGGAGGAAGTACCAGTGGTAAGGGATTACCCGGACGTGTTTCCGGAAGAGTTGCCAGGCATGCCACCGGATAGAGACATTGAGTTTTTGATTGAACTATTGCCAGGCACTGGGCCGATATCTAAGAGACCGTATAGGATGCCAGCCCAAGATTTGGAGGAAATTAAGAAGCAAATTAAGGAGTTACTGGATAAAGGATTTATTCGCCCAAGTTCTTCGCCTTGGGGATCACCAGTACTTCTAGTGGAGAAGAAGGATGGATCATTAAGAATGGTTGTTGATTATCGAGGATTGAATGAAGTGACCATTAAGAACAAATACCCGCTGCCGATGATCAATGACTTGTTTGACCAATTGCAAGGAGCTAAGGCATTTTCCAAGATCGATTTGCGATCAGGGTACCATCAGTTGAAGATTCGAGAGCAGGATATACCTAAGACGGCTTTTACCACCAAGTACGGGCTGTATGAGTACACCGTTATGTCATTTGGTCTGACTAACGCACCTGCCTATTTTATGAAGATGATGAACAAGTGTTTATGGAGTTTTTGGATAAGTTTGTCGTGGTGTTCATTGATGATATTTTGGTTTACTCGAAGAATGAAGAGGAGCATAAGGAACATTTGCGTTTGGTACTCGAGAAGCTCAGAGAACATCAGTTGTATGCCAAGTTCAACAAGTGTGAGTTTTGGTTGAAGGAAGTTGGATCTCCTGGACATGTTATATCCGGAGAAGGTATAGCGATGACCCCACTAAAGTTGTCCTTTGTAACAAGCGGGAAGCGCCAACGACGGTTGGAGAGATCCGGAGTTTCCTTGGACTAGCAGGATACTACCGGAGATTCATTGGGAATTTCTCAAGGATTGCGAAGCCTATGACAGAATTATTAAAGAAGGATACCAAGTTCGTTTGGACCGAGGAGTGTGAAGCTAGTTTCCAAGAGTTGAAGAAACGTTTGGTTACCTCACCAGTGTTAATTCTGCCAGATCAGACCAAGGATTATGAGGTGTATTGTGACGCTTCACGCAGAGGACTTGGAGCAGTACTTATGCAGGAGGGAAGAGTTGTTTCGTATGCTTCACGACAGCTTAAGCCTCATGAGCTAAACTATGCCACGCATGATTTGGAGTTAGCAGCCGTAGTGCATGCGTTGAAGACATGGAGACATTTCCTCATTGGAAAATCATTGTGAGGTGTATACGGATCACAAGAGTTTGAAGTACATCTTCACGCAGAAGGAGCTAAACCTCAGGCAGAGGAGATGGTTGGAGCTCCTCAAAGATTATGATATGAGATTGCATTATCACCCCGGAAAGGCTAACGTTGTAGCAGACGCGTTGAGCCGTAAGAGTCACATCAACACATTAATGATGGGAGAAGTACCAAAGGAGTTAGCCGAGGATCTTCGAGAGCTATGTTTGGAAATAGTTCCGAGAGGCTATGTAGAAGCATTGGAGATTCAGTCAACTTTGATGGATAAGATCAGGGAAGCTCAGAAGACTGACAAAGAGATTGCCTCTATAAAGGAGAAAATGAGCAAAGGGAAAGCAAAGGGATTTCGTGAGGATGAGCACGATACCCTATGGTTTGAGGACCGTGTTTATGTTCCCAGTGACCCGGAGATCAGGAAGTTGATTTTACAAGAGGCACATGATTCAGCATATTCGATTCACCCAGGAAATACCAAGATGTATTTGGAGGTGGACCGGAATGAAGAAGGATATTGCAGAGTATGTAGCAGTTTGTGATGTATGTCAGAGGGTGAAGGCGAACATCGAAGCGGCGAGGATTATTACAGCCATTGCCTATACCCAAATGGAAGTGGGATAAACTAGGAATGGATTTCATCACGGATTGCCGGGACTCGTTCGAGCTATGACTCAATTTGGGTTATAGTCGAGCGTTTGACGAAGGTAGCTCATTTCATTCGATGAAGACTACCTACAGCGATGCCAAATTGGCTAAGATATACATGACCAGAATTGTATGCTTGCATGGAGTTCCGAGGAGTATCGTGTCGGATAGAGAACCCAATTTACCTCAAAGTTACGGAAGCGGTTGCACGAAACTTTGGGAACCAGGTGGAGTTTAGCACAGCTTTCCATCCACGAGATGGATGGACAAACCGAGAGAGTCAACCAGATTTTGGAGGATATGCTTAGAGCTTGTGCTTTGGATTATGGATCAAGTTGGGATGACAACTTCCCGTATGCGGAGTTTTCTTATAACAACAGTTACCAAACCAGATCGAAGATGGCCCTTCGAAGCCTTATGCGGAAGGAGGTGCGAGGACCCGTTGTTGTGGGATGAAGTTGGAGACCGCCATTGTTTGGACGGATTTGATTAAGGAGTGCGAGCGAAAGTAAAGTTGATTCGCCATAGGCTCAAGGTAGCCAGTCAAAGACGAGAAAAGTTATGCGGATTCAAAATGCAAGGAGATGTAATACGAAGTCGGAGCGAGTTTATCTTGATATCGCCACTTGAGGAGTTAAGCGTTTTGGAGTTAAGGGAAAGTTAGCACCCCAATTTGTTGGACCTTATCGTGTTTTGGAACGCATGGGAGAAGTTGCGTACAAGTTGGAATTACCCGAAGGATTATCAGGAGTACATGATGTGTTTCATGTTTCACAGTTGAAGAAGTGTCACGCAGAGATGGCTGATATACCACTGAGAGATACCGTGCCATTGGAAGCAATTCAGTTGAATGATGATTTGACCTATGAGGAGAAACCGGTTAAGATTTTGGAGTATGCCAGCAGAGTCACCCGCAGCAAGGCCATTAAGTTTTGCAAGGTTCAGTGGAGCCACCACACTGAGGATGAAGCCACTTGGGAGCGAGAGGAAAATTTGGTTAAAGACCACCCTCACCTATTTTCTAGCCAACCCGAATCTCGAGGGCGAGATTCATCTTAAGGGGGTAGGTTTGTAACATCCCAAATTTTCAATTTGGAATGTTATACATAGAGCATCATTGCATATCATATTTTCATTGCGTTTTTCATTGCATTTTTGCTCGATCCTAGAAATTCTACACAACTCAAGGACCCTCGGAGAGAGTTGGGGATTTTCGTTATTTTCATATTTGAGTTATCTCAAATTTTTTGAAAATAGGATAATTGGTTTTAATTATTTTATCTTAAATTATTTCTATTACCAAAATATGAGAGAGGGAATAAAATGACTTTCTGAAAATAAAGAAGTAATGAAGATTTAATAATAAAATCAAATAAGATTTTATTTTGGAGTTTTTCGCCTTTTTATTTGAATTTAGGAAAAATGCGCGTTTTTCAAATTTGCATTTAGGCCCCAAATAAATGTTCATTAAATCCCGCTTGATTTTAGAAGCCGGGGAAAATTTATTTTGGGATTTTTGGAGTCCGTTTAATACTTCTTTTGATTTTTTTCTGCGCGTAATTATTTAAAAAACGCAGCCGCCTTTGGGCGTGCCAGCGGGACTCCGCTCGGCGCTATATATCTCGCCGCCCCGGTGCCTCATCCCACCCAGCGCCTGCCCGCCCAAACCCTAGCCGCCCACCCTTGCCCGCCGAGAGCGCGCGTCGCCCGAGGTTCGCCGCCGCCTCGATTTCCGTGCCGGTTTTTTTAAAAAAACCGACCGGTTTTCTTCGTTTTTTTGGTTTTTTCGGTTTTATTTATTTATTTATTTTTTATTGTTTTTTTCGTTCGAACACGTTCGTCGTTTTTCTTTTTCTCGGATTTAATCCGCGATTTTTCTGATCGCGATTCCAGATCCGATTTTCGTTTTAGTATAACTTTTCGCTCGTTTATCGGAATTAGGCGATTCAAGCGCCTGGAGTTTCGTCTCGAAACCCTCTTTCCGAATAATCTAATTAAACAAGTTTTTGCTTCTGTAAAATTTGACTTAGATCCAGATTAGTAAAACGAAGCTGTTTTCTTCCGCCGTTTGACTTTCGTTGCTTCGTTTGATTTGATTCTTTTTGCAAACCGGAGTTCTTAAGTTGAACTATCTGGTTAGATCTATTTGAGTTTTGCTTGTGCATTAGATGAGTACTTATTGTATGCTTGTTTGTTTGTCTGCGATAGAATACTCGAGTCGCCGCTGTTACTTGAGTCTCTAGGTTTCATGGATCATCGACAAGGCAAGTAACACTTTGATCATACTTTTCTCATACCCAGTTTTTATGCATTAGATCTATCCTCAAACATTGCATGATTAGGATCTAATTAAATTGTGGGTTTTGGGAAGTAGTTGAGGTAGTACCTATTACCTGTTTTATTATCAAACCCTTGGGAGTTACTTCTACGTTTGCTTATATTGCCATGCTATGCTAGTAGACGTGGATTGGGTGAGTGTATCCATGACAAATGTGAGATTGTTAAATTAATGGTTTATTTAAGGTGGCAACTTAAACACACATCTGGGTGGATTGAGGCACCTGGTTTCTATCGAGACTTGCTGTATTTCTTGGACCGCCACCCAGGGCTCAAAGGGATCATGAGATTATTCAAACTAGAAACTTCCATGTGCAGCCACAAGCCATTATGGGCTCTGGCATAGTTGATTAAGTTGTGCGAACTCTTACGGGTAGACTAGCAGATGTAGGGGATAGTAGGTGTATCGGTCTACCCACATGTAAGGTGCTAGCGCTTCCGAAAGACTATGTCTCGGTCATCCGTTTCTCAAACACCATGTAGTGCGAGAAACCAAAGGAGGCGATCGAGTCTTGTGGGGAAATGTGCGCAAACCTCTGCAGAGTGTATAAACTAATCATGGTTAGCCGTGTCCCCAGTTATGGACATCTTGAGTATCTAGTACCTGGATATCATGTGAGTCTCATCATGTTACTTCTAATTAATATTGTTGGGTTTGTTAATGAGTACTTTTAATTGGGATTGAGAATGCTGTCAACCATTCTCAATGTTTCACAACCACCATGATAGTTAACTAAATTTATTCCTTTGCAGTAGGGAAAAATTGGCTTTATGCAAAAACTGTAACCATAGAGCTTTCCACCAGCCATATATGCATGCAGTATAGGCTATTCATTCCATTATTTTCTATGTGTTACATTGCCGGTATTCCATGTCTGACCCGTTTTTGGGCTGCAACGTTTCATGTTGCGACTTTTCGAACGACAGTAAGGTGCATAGGTCGTGGTTCTATACTTAGTGATGCCGTTGGAGTTGATGGACTTGCTTATTCTTCCAAGCCTTCCGCTGTTATCGTTATTAGATGGCCTTAAGCCATGTTTATTTTATTAAGTTCTCTCTTGAGACATTCGATTGTAATAAGTGTGTGATTGCTACACTGTTATAAATCCTTCGAGTACTGTGTGGTGTCAGCATTACTGATCCTGGGATGACACTAAGCACAGAGATCAGACTGTTTGAGGTCTGGTCGCTACGATGGTACAGTAGACATTGTGTGGGAACAATTATGAACCTTGTCTTAGACAGTACCAAAGTGGATGGTTTACTCTTTATCATACTAACCTATCTCACGAAGTTTTGTTAAGTTTTATGTGATTGAAGTTTTCAAGCTTTGGGTGAGATATCGATATGAGGAGAATAAGGAGTGGAAAGACCCTAAGCTTGGGGATGCCCAAGGAACCCCAAGGTAATATTCAAGGAAGACTCAAGTACTTAAGCTTGGGGATGCCCCGGAAGGCATCCCCTCTTTCGTCTTCAAAACTATCGGTATACCTTACTCGGAGCTATATTTTTTATTCGTCACATGATATGTGTTTTTCTTGGAGCGTATTTTCAATTTTACTTGCTGTTTGAATAAAATCATTGGATCTGAAATATTTAATGAAAAAGAATCCTCCCATGGCTAGTTAATTATTTGACTACTCAGTGTTCTTCACTCATATCTTTTGGAGTAGTTTGTCATTTACTCATGTGCTTCATGTATATCCTATGTGTAAATGGTTGAATAAATTGAATGTCATAAATCTGAATCTATATATGTTTCATATGCTTATAATATGGGGAGTAATGACTTCACACATAATAAGTATAGGTAGTAAACTTGTTGAAAGTTAGCAAACGTAGAATTGGTCACTTGAACTATTCATGAAAGAATATTGAAGGGAGAGGGATTTCACATATAAATATACTATCTTGGACATCTTTTGTAATTGTGAGCACTCATTAAAATATGACATGCTAAAAGGTTGATGTTGGACAAGGAAGACAACGTAATGGGTTATGTTTTCTTATATCTGAAATAAAGTATATTGTCATGGATTGCCCAACACGTTGAGCTTGCCTTTCCCCCTCATGCTAGCCAAATTCTTTGCACCAAGTATAGATACTACTTGTGCTTCCAAATACCCTTAAAACTAGTTTTGCCATGAGAGTCCACCATATCTACCTATGGATTGAGTAAGATCCTTCAAGTAAGTTGTCATCGGTGCAAGCAATAAAAATTGCTCTCTAAATATGTATGATTGATTGGTGTGGAGGAAATAAGCTTTATACGATCTTGTGATGTGGAAGAAATAAAAGCGACATACTGCATAATAAAGGTCCATATCACAAGTGGCAATATAAAGTGATGTTCTTTCGCCTTAAGATTTTGTGCACCCAACCCTGAAAGCGCATGGCAACCTCTGCTTCCCTCTGCGAAGGGCCTATCTTTTACTTTTATCTCTTAACCTTATGCAAGAGTCATGGTGATTTTCACCGTTCCATTTTACACTTTATCCTTTGGCAAGCACCTCGTGTTGGAAAGATTCTGATATATATATCCAATTAGATCTAAGGTATCATGAACTATTATTGTTGACATTATCCTTGAGGTAAAAGGTTGGGAGGCGAATCTATAAGCCCCTATCTTTCTCTGTGTCTGATTAAAACTTTGAACCCATAAATATCGCGTGAGTGTTAGCAATTGTGAAAGACTAAATGATAGTTCTCTTCCTGAAAATAAGATGAATTGCAATTGTTTGATGACTGAGAATATTGTTTTTTAGTTTTCAAGAAAGTTTATGATCTATACTCTAACATGTGATTTGCTTGTTACTTGATCATGAAAAGTTTTATGAGATGAGCTATTGTTATGACATATAATGATGCTAGAATAAGTGATTGGAATTATCATTGATCAAACTTATGCACTTGCTAGCATTCACACTTCATAAATTATTTCTTTTATCATTTACCTACTCGAGGACCAGCAAGAATTAAGCTTGGGGATGCTGATACGTCTCCAACGTATCTATAATTTCTGAAGTATTCATGCTGTTATATTATCTATCTTGGATGTTTAATGGGCTTTATTATACACTTTTATATGATTTTCAGGACAAACCTATTAACCTAGAGCCCAGTGCCAGTTTATGTTTTCTCCTTGTTTTAGAGTATTGTAGAAAAGGAAAACCAAACGGAGTCCAATTGACGTGCCACTTGATGGAGATCATTTTTGGACCAAAAGAAGCCCACGGAGTACCGGAAGTAGGCCAGAAGAGTCCCGGGCTGCCCACGAGGGTGGGGGGCGCGCCCACCACCCTAGTGCGCGCCCCCTGCCTCGTGGGCAGCCCAGAAACCCCCCTGACGTGAAATCAACGCCAACACCTCTCACATATACTCAAACTTCCAGAAAGAAACCTAGATCGGAAGTTCCGCCACCGCAAGCCTCTGTAGCCACGAGAAATCAATCTAGGCCCTCTCTGGCACCCTGCCGGAGGGGGCCATTATCACTGGAGGCCATGGAGGAGGATCCCGGAGGGTCCATCATCGCCATGAAGGCCAAGGACCAGAGGGAGAACCTCTCCCCATCTAGGGGGAGGCCATGGAGGAGAAAGCACAAGGGGGAGAACCTATCCTCCTCTCCCTCGGTGGCGCCGGAGTGCCATCGGGAGGGGAATCATTGCCACAGTGATCGTCTTCATCAACATCACCATCATCATCACCATCATCATCTCTTTTACGCGGTCCACTCTCCCGCACCCCGCTGTAATCCCTACTTGAACATGGTGCTTTATGCTACATATTATGATGCAATGATGTGTTGCCATCCTATGATGTTTTGAGTAGATATCTTTTGTCCTTGGGTTGATTGATGATATAGATTGGTACGAGTTGTTGTTTTATTTTGATGCTGTACTATGGTGCCCTCCGTGTCGCGCAAGCGTGAGGGATTCCCGCTGTAGGGTGTTGCAATACGTTCATGATTCGCTTATAGTGGGTTGGTGAGCGACTGAAACACAAACCCGAGTAAGAGGGATTGTTGTGTATGGGAATAAAGAGGACTTGATGCTTTAATGCTATGGTTAGGTTTTACCTTAATGATCTTTAGTAGTTGCGGATGCTTGCTGCAGTTCCAATCATAAGTGCATATGATCCAAGTAGATAAAGTATGTTAGCTTATGCCTCTCCCTCATATTAAATTGCAATGACGACTACCGGTCTTGTTAATAATTGCCTAGGACAATTCCGCACACCGATCCACCATTATTCCACACTCGCTATTTATAATATTTAGTAATATATTCTAACTTTATGATAACAACACCTACTTTTATATTTTAGCTCTCCGATATCATACAAAGTTATCCTCTTCATACCCACAACATAGTTTTATTTCTCATTGCTAGTTGGAAGCAAACATTGATTATGCGTGAGAGTCGTATCGATGGCGATAGGGCTTGAGAGAATATTGATCTTACCTTTATCTCCTTGTGGGTTCGACACTCCATACTTATCACTTCCACCTTTGGAAATTGCTACGATGATTCCTTGCGCTTGGGGATTATCAAGCACCCGTGATGGTGCACTAGGGGAGACGTGCTCATCATAAACACAACTACATTGAGTGTCTATGCATGTGTTTACTTAGAAATCATCTTGGGGGGATGGAGGAGTAGAAACTATAGAGGCCCTCCAATTGGATGGAGCACCTTTATCTGCTGCCTTGCTAACTTCCTTCCGCTTTATTGATTTTGAATTGTCAAGTAAAACCGACAAGAAAAAGCAATAAAATTCTCTCTTCAGAACTCATTCATGCATGATACTGACAATCACTACTTTGATGTAAGGCAAACACATGATACCAGGATGGAATATGTATGAAAAACAGGACGACATGGCATGTTCACAACTGTTTGTGTAAACTAAGAAGAAACCATTCCAAAAAATAAGAAGCAATGCAAGCTAGACACCACATGAAAGATGCAACCAATATGATCTGCCAAGTTGAAAGCATCCCATCATAAATGGAATTTCAACAAATTAGAAGCAGCGCATGCTATAAATCATATGAAAGATGCAACTAATATCGCACTGCATATACTAAAGGTGTCTCGTCATATTGATTGATGCTGGATAAAAAACAATAGTTTTATGTAAGGACATGCTTAATAGACAGATGTACTATGTACTAAATACAGGAAGGCATGTCACATTAACAGGTATAATGTATAAGCTAAGCAGATTAGCACATGCAGTTTAACCAGATTGGAAGAATTACAATCTAGACACCATATGCAACATGCAACCACATATCACGCTGCCAAGTTAGAGTAAGCACCTGTGAAAGTGCAATCATGCCCTTAATCATATTTTGATGTTGATGACAACATGCATACTGGGACTAATCATGTTTATCGAGTATTTCTCAGGATTATGTCTCAAGGGCTATGTGTGTGTGGATCATGACTACAGACATAAAACATCTATATATACATATATCACTCAAGAGCAGAGACACAAGACAAAGATAAATAGCTTCGGCTCCTTATTTTCGGTTTGTTCTTGAGTATAGGGATCCCGCACTATTAAGATGGGATCGTTGGATTTCGCGAAAGGACTTGCTCAAACCTACAAAAATTCCCTCTCATACAATCTCAATATTCTTCCTCTGCTTGTGCACAAATGGTAGTATGTTTCTTAGCTAATAGGTCCTACAACCACAGGACGTCCGAAGTCTACGGACGTCCGGCCTCTCTCAACTAACCGGACATCCGCTCATCTCTGGATGTCCGGTGCACTTCAACAGAACTGAAATTAACGGATATCCGATAACATCGGACGTCCGGGCTCTGGACGACCGGCGCCTTCCGGACGTCCGCTGCCTGTGCGTCCCCTTACATACCTGTGCCTCTGGTTGGTGTTCCAGCCACCGGACGATCGGCCGCCCTGCCGGATGTCCGGTCCTCTCTGTGTCACCGGTCGTCCGGTAACCACGGGACGTCTGTCAGCTTTAAGTGTCTCAACGGTCTGTTTTGCTCTCACACTATATATATAGCCCTCTCCCTCTTCCGGGATGAGGTTGACCATTCACTTTGAGCTTGCCAAGAACACTTTTCACTCTCTCTCTCTCAATCCTCTACACCAAATGCTAGATCCCCAAGTGATTTGGGAACATTTGAGAGAAGTTCTCCAATCAAGTGATAGATCCACTCCTTCCCTTCTTTTCACCCAAGGAATTCGTGATTTGAGCAAGTCTTGAGCTTTTCCCCATAGTTCTTGTTACTCTTGGAGGTTGGAGACTCCTAGGCGGTAGGAGTCTTTCAGAGAGGAATCGACCTTTGTGATTACCCCCGGAAAAGTTTGTGAGGGTTTGGAGACCACCCCAAGTTCTACCACTAGTGGTTGAGAAACGCCTCCATGGTGTTGTCTCAAAGCGAGAATAGGGCGAGCCTTCCTGGCGTTGGTGTGCCTTCGTGGTAACATCCACCTCTCTAACGGTGATGTAGCTTCCCTCCAAGGAAGTGAACATCGACATACATCCTCGTTTCCCGAAGTTGCAGTTATTCCTAACCCTAACTCCCTACTTGTGGTTACTTGTCTCTTAGCACTTACTTTTATCATATTGTGCTTGCCTACTTACATACTTGCATTACTTGCTTAGCACTTAGTACTACACTTGCAGTTGTTAGGCTCACCTTCACATTCCGCATTATTGCCTAAAATTGCTAAATCATAATTAAAATTTGTAATTGTACCTATTCACCCCCCCTCTAGGCCCTTAGTGCGGTGGTGGTGGATTGCCTCTTGGGCTGAGGATGAACAGTACAAGGGGAAGAACAACCTCCTGAGGCGAGGTGTTCTTGTGCTCGGTGAGCTAGTGGGTGTGAGGATGGAATGGATCCGATCCAAGATCAGTTGAGGGTCCCCCCGAATGAGTTGCCTCCTACTATGGTGGCTAGTCCTATTTATAGTGGCCCGAGTCCTCTTCCCAAATATTGAGCGGGAAGGGATCCCACAACGGCCAAGTTTGAAGGGGGAAAGCTAGTACAAGCTATCCCAACAAAAGTAGTCTTCGCCTGCCAAAGGCTTTGGTGGTGACGCCGTCTTGGGATCCACGGTGACCTCCGTCCTGCTGGTCTTGCTCTCGTTGCACCGATATGGAAACCTTTGCCTGATGCATCGGTACTCCTCGCCTGCGCTTGCCTCCTTAGCACCAAAGAGGAAACGAGGACGCTGTGATCGCTGGCGCCCGCCTGGCCTTGATCGTCATGGCTTGCATCACGGGAAACCTCGTGAGGTACCCCTTGCCTTGATCTCTCCGCCCCTCGCGAGCCAGCCCGGTGAGGCCACTCCCGAGGAGGTCTTGCGTCGTCCGCCACACGAGGCTTGGCCCCTCGCGAGGGTCTTGAGTTCTTGCTGGTGGAGAGGTCAAGTCTAGGCCGCTAGAGGAGCCACGCCGTGGGCTGCAGGCAGGCAAGTCTGGGGACCCCCATTCCCAGAACGCCGACAGTAGCCCTCGGGCCCAAGGTGCACTCGGACTTGGCTCCGGGGCGAAGCCAAAGGGCAAGTGCGGAGCGCCGTGGGCCCCAACAGCCTGCGGCCTTGGTCGAAGCGTGGCGGTTGATTGGACGTGGGCGTCTTCGCTTCCCCACACTGCCTCAGCAAATGCCCGACTGACAAATGGCTGGTGTAGGTAAGGTTTGCCTTCATTGCTTCCTCTCGCCTTGCTCCAGATCCTCTTTCTCACCCTCGCTTCCGAAATCTCCAGATCTGCTCCCATCCCCTTCCGAATCAGCGACCAATGGCGCCTCGGAAGGTCAAGGCTTCTTTGTCGCCCGCCTGGTACGAGCCGGCTCTGGATGCGCCCAATGTCTTAGAGAAGAACCTCGCCTTCACGTGCCTACTGGCAGCGGGGGAGAGCAACGAGAGGGGAAAGACCAAGCTCCGGGCTGGCTCTACCGTGCTGGAGCCAGCGGGGAGCACCTTCTTCCCTTTCTTCATGAGCAGCGTCGTCGCGGGGCTGGTTCCCCCCTTCTCCGACTTCTTCTATGAGGTCCTCGGCCATTACGGGCTGCAGGCGCTGCATCTCCATCCCAACTCTATTCTCCTTCTGTCGATCTTCGCCTTCTACTGCGAGGCGTATGTCGGCATGATGCCGTCCGTGGCTCTGCTGCGCCACTTCTTCTTCCTTCGCATCAACAATGGTCGTACCTACGGGTGCGCCAACTTCATCGAAGCCGACAAGGCCAACTCGATCTCGAAGGCTGGGAAGAAGGCCGACAGCTTCAGGAGCAAGTGGGTCATGATGGATGCCAAGTGCGTCCACCCACGCTTGGTGCTGCCAACGGAGATGCCTCAGTCTGACGCGGGGTGGTCTCGTGCAAAGCTCACTGACGACCAGGCGACGCCGGTGTTGGAGAAGATGAACGCCGACCTAAAGCCGGGCAATGCGAAGGCGGCAAAGGTGACAGGGGCCATGCTCTTGAGGGAATTCCTGATGCTGCGCGGGGCCCCGCTTCAGGCGTGTACGCACCCCTTGTGGAGGCTTGGGGGCGAAGAAGACAAGCTTCGCCTGAGCCCGGAAGCCCTGGCTGACAAAGAGCTGGTCGCGGCTCTCCGCTTCCTGGTCGGGGATGACCAGGAATACCCGCCGAGTGCCTTCGTTCCCTTGTTCCTTCGCAAGGATGGGGCGCAGGTTGCGGCCGCCACGCCGGGGACTTTGGCGTCACTCTGCCGGCCTGCATTGGTCGTGCTATGTCACCACTTCAAAGTGCCGAGCTCTTCGCTCCGCCACCTCGGGACCGGCTTGGGGGATGGAACCTTGTCCCGAATCAAGCTCGGACCGCGTCATTAATGCCGAACACATTAACCAGCTAAGTCGCTTTCATGCTCAAAGTTTTAAATTTAACTTGTGTTTGGTTCGACCATGCTCACATACTACGTTCGTTAAAAGAAACTCCCCTTACCCATGTTAACTAGGGGCTCTTAAAATTTACACGAGCCGTAATGTGTTTTCTTCTTGGTCGTTGCAAAGTCTTTTTCTACCGCTCCTTTTTCGACTTAAGTGTATGGTCAATAGCCGGGTAGCCTAGCTTCTCTCTAAAGCAGCTCGAGTTTAGTTTATTTTGCTAAACTGGCCTCGGAGAAGCACTCCGCCTTCGGGATAAGGAGTTTGAAGCCGTAGGCTGATCCTCTTGAAGTCTTGAGATCGGATGTGTCATGTTAAAGCACGACAGAAGCACAATTTTTCCCGGATTAGCACCAAAATCTCGGTTTAGTCCGGACGTCAAGCTTTTACATAAGTTTTTGGCTTTTCGAGCCTATGTCACTTTTAAATTATTTGTGTGTTTGTAGCATAAGTCTCGTAGTGCAACGCTGGACACCTTTAGAGATTCTGCAAAAACATTCTCAGATATCGCTATATATGCATCGGTTTTGAATTATGTCTTTGGTCAATAGTTGGGTTGCCCGGCTCCTGTGCTTGCCTCCTACATTCCACTTTGTTCGGTTAGGTGTGCAAAGGGAGAACCACTGCGATTGTGCTTCTAGCTCGCATTGTTAAGCACCTCAGTGGAGAAAGCCGAAAATTGACTGTCACAATAAGCGTAAACTGGTCAGCGATCCGATGACTGTGTTAAATGACGGTCCGTTCATAACATTGGCCAAAGTTTTTACGGCCTGACCCCGGCTGTCGCCGAACACTAACCAGGGGCTAGTAGCTGGCCTCCCAACTTTAAGCTCCTATGACTAAGTGAAAGTTCTAAAGCCCGCGTATCTGATTGCCTCGTTTCCGCTAACACAACGGCCTCCTGGCACCGAGACGTCGGCTAAGGGTTGTCTTGTTATTGCGGAAACACCCTGCGTAGTATCTACAAAGGGGTAGAAGCCGACGATGGGCCACTTTCAACTGATAAACGGTCGCAACGGAGTCAAAATAAACATATCGCCAGCATTTGTATTAAGTATACAAGCACTGCCTTTCGTAATCATCATTATAAAGCCATAAATATGCATCAATTTGACTTAAGATTTTGGCCAAGCTGGGTTGCCTGGCTCCTGTGATTACCCCTACGTTCCTGATTGTTCGGATAGGAGGTAAAGGGAGCACCTCTGTGATTGTTACTTCCGGGTCATCCGTGTTAGTACCTCAGACTGGGTGAAGCCGAAAGCTAGCCATCTTAAAGAATATAATTGGTCGGCAATGACTGAAGCGAAAATTTTGGTCCATTAAAAACCATATAGTTCGGGAACTTTCCCCACAACAAAATCCTCTATATTTTCCTCCCACATTGATCGGAGTTGAGGTTTCACTACAAAAAAAATACACTTCCGTGATGATACGTGTTTGTCACAGTAGGTCGCGTTTTTTGTCATGCATGTACATCCATGACAAATTTATGACAGAATCAAGATAGTCATACCTGTGTTGTCGTAGAAGTGTTCCATGACATTACCAAAATTATCATCACGGAAGTGTCCACTTCCATGACGATAAATCGCGCGTCCGCGAAGTGCTTTTCGTCAAGGGTGACCGACACGTGGCATCCACCGTAGCGGGCGCTGTTAAGCTATCGGGTCGGGTTTTGGATCCGATAACCCGTTAACAGCCCCGACCAATGGGGATTTTCCACGTGTAAAATCATCATTGGCTGGAGGAAACACGTGTCGGCTCATCGTTGGGATAGATGTCATCCACTCATTGGACGGAAGCCGCCTATGATACGTCGACATGTGGCACGGCCCAACAGAGGCCCATTCCTGTGAAAAGGCTGGCCCAGTAAAAATTAGCAGGCCAGCCCATATAAGGCCTACTTGTGTCAGGTCCATTTAAGCCGACGGCCCATACGAGATGTGCCAATTCGACCCGTCAATGGCCCGTTAAAGATTTGACACCATTGCGGCCCATTGTCAGTTCGAGCCCGTTAACATCCCGCTATATATTTGGGCTCAATATCGGCCCGATGAGATTTCAGCCTGTTAACGACCCATTTAATGGATGGGCCAATTTTCAGGATGTACATCTTTCGGCCTTCTAGCGACCCATTTAAATGTTTGGCTAGTTTACGGCCCGGTGTGTCTTTCAGCCTGTTGACAGACCATAAATCTGATGGGCCATTTGTTGTCGGACCTGAGTTTCGGCCTTTTAGCGGCTCATTTAAGTGTTGGGCCAATTTTCTGGCCCCGGTGTCACTTTCAGCCTGTTGACGGCCCATAAATCAGTTGGGCCATTTGTAGTCGGACCTGAGTTTTGGCCTTTTAGCGACCCATTTAAGTGTTGGGCCAATTCCGGCCTGTGTGCCTTCGGCTGTTAACGGACCATAAATGAGTTGGGCCATTTGTAGTCGGACCTTAGTTTTGGCCTTTTAACGACCCATGCCCTTCATGGTCCAATACCAGCCGGTTTCTCTTTTGGCTGCTAAAGGCCCACAACCTGATTGGGCCATTTACAATCTGACCTGACTTTCGGCCTCTTAGCGGCCCATGGTCTTCATGGTCGATACAAGCCCATTGTCTCTTCGGCTGCTAAAGGCCTACAATATGATTGGGCCATATGTAGCCCAAACTTTGTAACGGCTGTTAACGGCCGTGAAATAAATTGGGGCCACATGTTGCTCGCTTGATGTCGGCCCGTTAACGACCGGGAGGTAAGAGGGCCGACCATTAACTTTCGGCCTAGTAACGACCCATTAACTTAATGGGCCCACTAAAGTTCATTACATGTCTTTAGGCCAAATTAGATAATTTGAGCCCATTACGACGAGCATTATGCACAGGACCAAAATCGATCACGCAAAGGTACGGCATACAGGGAATAACGTTGCACATCCAGCATATACTACATGAAATTACATCCACTGGGCAATCAAAGATTGATGCGGTGCAAAT
The DNA here is from genome assembly GCA_021605205.1 of Aegilops longissima. Lineage (NCBI taxonomy): Eukaryota > Viridiplantae > Streptophyta > Magnoliopsida > Poales > Poaceae > Aegilops > Aegilops longissima. Next base: position 136,735,436 of record CM038677.1, on the reverse strand, counting down.
AAATGAGTAGAACCTAACCATCTACAACGTCACAATCTGCAACCTCAAAGCCGAGATGGCGCCCATAAGCATGTTGGCAAGTTCTTTCTGCTTTGCTACACTTTCTCTGAAAACATTGATCAGTTGTTGTGTCGCACGACTCTGCACCTCTGATTCATCCACCATTTTCATCATTGCTTCAGCCATTAATTGGTTCACAAACATACATTTATTCTGTTGCATTCGAGACAGAGGATACTGAACAGATTCAGATGTCGATTTTGGCAAGCTTGTATTTTGATAGTTGAGAGTGTCTTGACCACTGCATCATAACATAAATTAGGACGGGAACCAAACATATTAATCATGAGTTATTGCCATATTACCTGGCCTAGATTTACTGGAAAGAAACAATGGGGTCGCCTTGCTGTTTTCAGAGTTTGTCTTCTTATCTTCAGCAGCCTGCACAAAATTAACACACTAGCATTGCTATCATTGGCCAAGTCAGATAATAGGAAAGCAACATTGACACAACGAACGTTTGGGCAACTAGCCTACACCAAATTAACACAATATGGCACAGCTATCATCAGCCAGGTAAGGTAGTACGAAAGCAACATTGACACAATGAATGAATGGGCAACCAGAGAAGCACTACAATTCAGTAATGTGCGTGATATGAGATAGTACATTCATGCAGCTCGGTATGCAAAACTACCAGGCAGTTTTCCTTACAAAAATCAACATTGGCGCCTTTAACATTTTGCTACAACTAATTTTAGATCAGATAAAGGTTAGATTCATGCCGATTAACAAAATACATGTTGATGTAAAAATGTAGTGATATACAACAGGTACTTACATCAGCATTGGAGCACAGAGAATTCCATAAGATATTTTCCTCGAATCTGATCCCAATGGAGGAAGTCTTCTATCGTTTAACCTTATTTTCTAAAAGAGAGATGGGTAAGAAACATGTAGAAAATATGATCAGAATGCTATAAAATTTCATGATGCGAGGATACGCTGCGCTTCTTAGAATGGAGTTGACATTCTTTTGCTGGATGGAGTGGACTAGTTCTTTGGCCACTAGAATCTGCTTATTATCAATGGGACTTGGGTTTCTCGTCTTTGGAGCAAGATCTATGAAAAATGGATTTGGTTTATTATCTCCTGGAGTTTGGATCTTTTGCAAAGACCTGGTTTGTAACCCTTGAGATTCTAACATAGCCATCTTCCCCTTGCATGCCTTATATAGAAGAATGGTGATTCAGTTATAAAACATGCTACAACAGAGATGGAATAGGCACTGAAGAATAGAAAGGCATGACATATTGACATGTATTCCCTCCATCCAGAAATAAATGGACGGGTCTAGGCATATTTCAGTTCTAGATACATCCAGTTTTATACATTTCTGCGACATTTAATCCGGATGGAGGGAGTATGATGTAAGAGCTAGGGATACGACAGGACAACACAGGAAAAAAAACACTGAAAAACCCACTGCAGAACCAAAGTATTCAAACCCACTGATATGAGATAGTACACTCATGCAACTCAGGATGCAAAACTACCAGGCAGTTTTCCTTACAAAAATCAACATTGTGGCCTTTAATCATACATTTTGCTACAACTAAATTTAGATCAGATAAAGGTTGGATTCACGCCGATTAACAAAATACATGCTGATGTAAAAATATAGTGATATACAACAGATACTTACATCTACATTGGAGCACACAGAATTCCTGCAAGAATCTTTCCTCATAAACGATACCATTGCAGAAATTCTTCTATATGTTAAGCTTATTTTCTAAAAGAGAGATGGGTAAGAAACATGTAGAAAATATGATCAACATGCTATAAAATTTCATGATGCAAGGATATGCACACGCTTCTTATAATTGAGTTGACATATTTTTGCTCGACTGGAGCGGACTAGTTCTTTGGCCACTGGAATCTGCTTATTATCAGTAGGAGTTGGGTTCCTCTGTGCTGGAGCAGTATCTATAAAAACTGGAGTTGGTTTATTATCTCCTGGCGTTTGGATCTTCTGCAAAGGCCTTGCTTGTAACCCTTTAGATTCTAACATAGTCGTCTTCCCCTTGCATGCCTTGTATAGAAGAATGGTGCTTTAATTATAAAACATGCGACAGCAGAGAGATGGAATAGGTACTGAATAATAGAAAGGCATGACATATTGACATGTATTACCTCCATCCGGAAAAAATGGATGGGTCTAGGCGTATTTCAGTCCTAGATACATCCTTTTTTATCCATTTCGGCAACATGTAATCTGGACGGAGGGAGTATGGTGTAAGTGCTAGGGATACGACAAGACAACACAACAAAAAAACACTAGTTGAATGTAAAACTATATGCTAGCGGAATACGTACAGAAATAACTAAGGAAACATACACGTGTATGATTGGGAAAATAAGATGGCATTGCAACAGAGCACTAGAACAACACTTCAATGTAAAAAACATGGTATGGCGGATGGATGAAGTACATCTTGATGAATAACAATGCATAAGATATTCGAAGCATGATGTCCAAATTAAGCGAGATGGCATTGCGATAGAGTAGAATGACAAGACTTGAATTTTAAAACATGTTATCATGAATGGAATAGGTACTGAAAAACAGGAAGGCATGGCATATTTACATGCATGATCAGCATGCTAAGCACATGGCATTGCAACAGAGTAGATACACTCCAGGGCATTATATGCATGTTGTACCCATATCACAGGCCAAGTTAGAGCAAGGACCTTGTGGGGTGAAGAGGATTCATCATCTTTCTGCAAGTCTTCTGAAGAACTGCCTTTACATGTTCCATCATATTGGGTATCATTGACATCAAGTTTATTGGCCTTTACATTGCTCCATGAGGTTCTTGTGGATATATCAGTGTGTGCAATTATATCTGACATGCATGGAAGACAACTAGTAGTTAGATTTATGTAAATGAGTGCATGTAGGAGACGACATAAATAGTAGGACTTGGGTTAACTAGCAGCAACAGGTCTCATAAACTAAAGGGAGAACACAGATGAAAGCTACAGAATATGTATCGTTTGTACTCGAGATTAACTAGATGGCACACAAAAGTATTAAAGAACAACATAGGTAATACTAGAAGTGGTATAATACTATAATCACCAGCCTGTAGGATAGCATTTGCTGATGGATGATAACTATGGAACAACGTTACCTAAAGAACAAGTATCTTAGCTGAACTATGGAACAGCGTGAACTCCTGAACAAGACCAGTAAGAGATCAGCATGAACATACAGTCAAATGTGATGATCTATTTTCCGTGCTTAAATGAATAACAAAGCCATAAATGTTGCACACAAGTAAGATGAGGGTACAACCTATCGGCTGCCATCCATAGGAGTGAGCATCATGTGCTGACTTGTCGATGGCCTGCAGTTGTTGTGGCTGTCCATGTCGAACACGCACATTCGATGCGGGAACTGTTGAGTGGGGACTATAGCTCCCTTCCGGTGTATGCTTCCCTTGTTGGAGCAGCTGCGGTGAGTCGGAAGACGGTGTGTCTGAAGATGCAGATAAAGCATAATGTTAAGAATGACATATCTCTTTGATCCGAAGAAATACACTAAGAGATCAACAGCAAGGTACGAGAGTGGTCACACGTCTGTTGACTGAAGACTAAATTGGGGTCACACGATTTTATTTTATTTTGGTACTGTTCGATCTACGCTGGATGGCTTGATGGCCGTCTTGTGCCTCCCGACTGACACTGTTGGGAATCTTCCCCGAAGAGCGAGCGACCAACGGCAGAGCAGCCTGCCTCCACCGTCCGTGGCCCGGCCAAAACCCGCTCCACCCCCCCGCCTCAAGCCGCTGGTTGCGCCGCCCGGGCCAATCCACAAAGACTCCCGTCATCCAGATCCGGCGGCGGCAGTACCTTCAACCCACACAACTCTAAAAGATAGCCATCTAAGCGCTGCTTCGCGGCGAACTTGCGGCCCGCACCCTTACGTTAGACACCAGCCAACCGACAGCCTAGGAGCTCCGCCCTCGAGGGTGCTGCTTCCCATTGGGAATCGATTGGCCCGAATAAAATTCAGACAACCGACGCCTAAATAAAGTGATTTCAGATGAGGTGCGACCTATCTGGCGGCATGGTGAAGTAGGCAGGTCCAATCTGCCGAGTCGGTGAGGCCGCGCGGTTGCGGTGGCGACCGGCGGCAGGAAAGAGCGATGTCGCCACGGTCGACGGCTACTGCGAAGCAGCGCCAGACTCGGGCGGATCCGAAGTTGGAGCCGCTCGGCACCGTGAACAACGGCGTGGGTGAATCGGCTCGATGCAGTTCACGCGCCGTCGTCGAGGCAGCACCAAAGACCGGAGTAAGAAGAGCACACGGCCCGATGCATGACGGCAATTGGACAGTGTCTCCGGCATTAGGGAGGAGGGCGGCTGTGAAATTGGTGCGGTGGGGGCGCCATGGAGGTGGGGCTGAGGTTTCGCGGCTCGGGAGAAGGGAGCTTCCGGGGAGAAGGTGATTTGGCGCCCACGAGGTATGAATGGGGGCGGGTGGGGGGGGGGGAATTGGGAGGGAAGTGGAACCATGTCTTACGGACGCATTTGTCAGAAATGTGAGGGGGAGTTACAGTTCTACCCTTGCCTAGAGGCTTCTCGACCTGGGTCTGTGTACTGAGGGTCGGGGATAGTAGAGTAACTTTGCTTCTCCCCATATAGTGGGCGGGAGCGATTTCCGGCAAGGAGGGCGTGTTTTGAACTATAGTGGGCGCGAGCAATTTCGGGCGAGGAGAGCATGTTTTGAAATAGTGGGCGCGAGCTATTTCGGGCGAGGAGAGCGTGTTTTTCCGACCATGGTTTATAAATTATTCGGCACATGTCATTTCGGCCGAGGAGAAGGCGCGCTTGGATGAAGTTACGCACCTACCCTCGATGTACAACGGGCCAATTGATGCGTGTCCCACATAGGACGGTAATTTCGCGTCTCCCATTTATTTGCTTGGGTGAATTCCACCGAGCAGAGAGGATGTTTAACGGTTCGTTCAAATTTTGGGAGAACGAGCATCCACGTCTACCTTACCAAGTCGATTCGAATCAAATTTTGAAATATTAGCTTGCCACTTCTTTTTTAGATGGAGAGATGATGCTCGGGAATAATGTGTTTTTACATGCTCGTTGCTAGCGATTTACTATATGACAAATAGTTGACCCACTAAAAAACGCGAATCAAACCCAAAATGAAATATCTCGATTCAATGAACTAGCTCGTTCAGTAGGTCAAAATAGTGAACTAAATGCAAAATTGAACACCTCAATCGAGTAGCATGTTGTACAGTGTTATAGTACTCCATGAACATGTTGAAAGTCAAATTAATGAACTTGTTTGATATACGCATATATCCGTTCATGTGTGGATTGCAGACAACATGTTCTCTTATTTAAATATTTGAATGCAAGTTTATATCGAAACATTGTTTATATCAGTCTTTGATGCATAAAACGCGACCTCCCCCTCTCCCGGACTCCTGTTCTCTCTCTCTCTCTCTCTCTCACTCTCTCGCCGACAATCTTCAATTTTGTCGCACGCATTCGACACAAAAACCTTGTTGGTCCCTGTCCCTTTATCTCTCTCTCTCTCTCTCTCTCTCTCTCTCTCTCTCTTTGTGTGTGTGGGGGGGGGTCTTTCTAGTTCGCATTCATATATACACCATCTATAGGTCTCTCTCGCACACTATGTATGATACTCTAGCTAGTCCAAGCTAGATATCTTGGGTGCACTCATCGTACGCACACAAATTACTTGGCTCTTTGCCCGTAACTCTCTCACGCATCACTATGTCGTCTCAGAGTTCTTCCCCCCCTCTCTCAAACTCTCCGTCCACCTTGATCACACATAGACATGCATATCTCACTCGCACTCGATAGGCCCATCTAAAACTCTATCTCTCTCCCTCGTTCTCTCTCCATCTCACACGCACACACACACACAATCTCATGCCCAGCTAGACAAGTATGATGGTCTCTCACTCAATTGTAGGCACATGCAGTCCCCCTATATGTATATGACTAGCTAATCTTAGTCTCCATCACAAACATGTGCATGGTCTATCTCGATTTCTCTCGAGGCATCTTTTTATCGCGCACACACTCCCTCGATCTCCCACCCATATAGTCCCTTCACGATCTCGAGGGGATCTCTCTATCACAAACACACCCTCTCTCCCTCCCCATGCGTCCATGCCATCCATGTGTCCCTCTCGACCTTTTTTCCTTGTTGGCCAGACCTCTATTGGACATGTGCTACAGGGGTGTCTCTCTCCGTTGCAAACAATCACACACTAGCTATCTTCGTGTATCTCCTCGCCTCTCTTTTCCATCTCGGAGATGCATGCGTGATATGTTCGCATAAGAAACGAAAAAACACACACTCTCTCTAATTTATCGTTTGTTGTCACTTTCTCTTTCACACACATACTCTTTTTGCGCACTTACTCATTCTCCTTCGCATGCACTTGATCTGTCTCGACTAAGGCACTCTCCTCCGTCCATAGCACATAGATTTATTGAAAAGTCAAACATCACAAAGTTTGACCATGTACGTGGAGAAAAAGAATTACATCTAGTACGGCTAACATATACCATTAGATTCACCATGAGATGTAGTTTTGTATGATGTATCTTTGGTATTGTAGATATAAATAACATTTGCGTAAACCTGATCAAAGTTTCCAAAGTTTGACTTCTAAACAATTTACATGCACTGCATTATCGAGCGGATGGAATATCTCTTTCCCCCTCTCAGCTATCTGACGCACCACTCAGCCTTATCGGGGCTCCTCAATCTCTCTCAAACTTTATTGGTCAGTTTGGTTTGTGACCTGACCCTCATGCCTTGATGGCGGTCTTTGCTGGTGTGGACGTGAGATGTAAAATATTTCTGCCTGGCCAGGCTTGTGTGGTGCTGAAGCGTTTGGTTCATGCCTGGGCCAGGCAAAGCATCAACGTCCCATCAATCAATCCATGCATCAATTATTTAATTCTAATATCCATCCATGTTGCTGTTAGCCTCGTGGCCGCACGACCAGGCACGGCCAGGCATTCGAAATCGGTGGCTTGGGCCAGGCTACTTGAAGTGTCTGGAGTTCAGCCAGGCAAATTAAAGTGCAAGGGAACCCGGCCCAGGCGGGCTTTCTTTTTCACAGGGTAGCAACCAAACAAGCGTGCATGAAATCCAGCCACAACCCCAGGCCATGCAAAAGATGCTCACGACGCACCAAACTGGCCTTATATCTCCCTGGTTCACACATACACATGTCTCGCTCGCGATCTATGTAACGCCCCGGATTCGATGCGCCAGGTGTCCTTCAGTTATTCGCCGTCGTTGCCTTGTCATTTTCTTGCGTGTTGCATTTTGCCATGTCATCATTTGCATTTCATATCATGTCATCATGCGCATTTCATATTGCATACGTGTTCGTCTCATGCATCCGAGCATTTTCCCCGTTGTCCGTTTTCCAATCCGGCACTCCTATGTCTCCCGGCGCCCCCCTTTTACCTCTTTTCGTGTGTGGGTGTTAAACGGTCTCGTAATGGACCGAGTTTTGCCAAGCGGCCTTGGTATAGCACCGGTAGACCGCCTGTCAAGTTTCGTGCCATTTCGAGGTCGTTTGGTACTCCAACGGTTAACCGGGTAACCGCAAAGCCCTCTTTGAGTTGCAGCCCAACACCCCTTTCAAAGTGGCCCAAAACCCAGCAAACTTCCCTCCATGCTCTCGGTCGTTCGATCACGATCGCGTGGCCGAAAACCGCACCTCATTTGGACTCTCCTAGCTCCCTCTACCTATAAATATGTGTCCCTCCCCGTCCAAATCGCAGATGAAACCCTAAATCCTCCTCTCGCGCGCGGACATGTCCGCCGACGGCCGGACACGTCCAGCCTCCACGTCGCCCGGACCAATCCGGGGATGCCACCTCACCCCGCCGCCGCTCTCCTCCAATGCCGCAGCGCCACGTGGCGGCCGGCCTCCTCTCTCCTCCTCGCCCAGCCATGGCTGGCTGGCTGGGCCTGGCGCGCCCGCCCGCCCGCATCACCCGCCGCCTCCGTGCGCGTGCGCCCGCCGGCGCCGGTCGTCGCCGCCCGCCACCTCCTCTCGCCGCCCATGCGACCATCGCCCGTCGCCGCGGCGAAGCGCCTTGCGCGCCCGCGAACCTCGGCCGCGCCTCCCCGCCGGTGGCGGCAGCCTCGCCAGCGCCACAGCGTCCCGCCGCCCAGCGCACCTCCCCCGCCTCCGCCGCCCCGCGGCCCGGAGCTCACAGCTCCTCCGCCCCCCGTCGTCCTCCATGCTGTCCCGGCCCTGCGCCGCCCTCGCCCGGACGGGCTCGCCTCCGCCCGTCGGCCACGAGCTCCCCTGCCTTCGGCGGCTCGCCCCGACGAGCTCCGGCGAGATCCGCCTCGCCTCGTAATCCGTGCCATGCGGTTGACTTTCTTCCCCCCCTCCGAAAATTTCTCCAAGTCCCGAAGTTTCTGTCATTTTCATGCATTTTCATCGCATCATAACTCTGCATCCTAGCTCCGTTTCGTGCGTGTAACATGTCAAATTGTTCGTCTCGAAGAGTAGATCATTTCATCTCATTGCATCATTTTCATTTGAGCTCATCTTGGTGCCCGAAATGCTGTTAGGAGAGTGCTATGTGATGTTAGTTTCAGATTCTTATCAGAACATGCACTTTTGTCATTTTTGCCATGATTGATGTGTGCGCCCTATGAACTTGAGTCCTACATGTGTTTTGTATTATGCCATTCCATCTTTCCAGGGGTGTATGCCATGTATTTTTGTGATCTCTGTGGTGACTAGCACAAGCATGCAAACTAGGCTTCATGATGTTGCTGATTTCAGCCCTGTTTTGCTGATATTTTTATGCCATGTTAACTTGATGCTACAGAGAGATCCATGCATATTTTGAGATACTTCAGTAAGGATGTTTTGAACATATGGTTATTCTATATCCATCCATACCCTTGCTTGCAATTATGGAGTGCAATAGCTTGAGTCAATCGAGCTCTACTTTTGCTATAAAATGTTTCCTGGCAGGTTGTTTACATGTTATTGAATTTTTCCAAGGTTGTTGTAGTTGATCCGTGTATGCTATGATGTTGTTCTTGCCATGTATAGCTTCTATGCCATGTCTTCTTACTGTGAGTTGCCTTGCCATGCCATGTATTGCTCTGTGGTGAGTGGTTCAAGCTCACCAACATGCCCACTTATTGTTGTTCCTGCCATGTATGAATCTGTCATATAACTTGCCATGTTTACATGGGTGCCATCATATTTTCTGATCCTTTTTGGCTTATGGTCAGTAAGGGACTTTTGTTCTATGCAATTAGTAGATCCATTGCATGCCTTTGTTTGCCATGTTAAGTTCCTGTAACATGCTGTTTGATAGCTCTAAACATTGCAACCTGATGTTATTTGCTGATAAGTCTGAAACTGTTATTATTTGCAATCTTGCCATGTGTGTTTGAGCATGTTCTAGTGATTTCTGGAGATAGCTCAGTGTTAATGTTTTGTAATGCTTTACTTATACATCATGCCCATGCCTTTTGTTATTACGTTGAGATGCTGTAGCATAGTGTTTTGATGCTTGCAATATGCCTAGTTGCTGTTTTGATCAGATTGTTGCTATAACTTGTTTCATGTGTGTGTGTTGAACCGTTGCTCCGTTTTGAGTGTGCTCTATTTGGAACTTGCTTAGAATTGCATGTAGCTTCATATTATCATGTTGCATCCATGTTTTGAGGTGTTTGCTTGATGTTTATATGCATTTTGCATCAATGCCATGTTTATCTTGTTTTGCTCATATCTTCTAGGCCGTAGCTCCGAATCTAATGAACTTTATATGTAACTTGACTAGAATTTCGTGTAGATCATCTTGGTGCATCTTAACTTGCTGTTTAACAACTTGAACATAATGTTTATTCAGATCTGGACCAATTTCGAAATTTGCATATGAGGACTTACCGGAATTGTTATATGTTGTTTCCGGCCTCATTTAAACTTGCTTTGATGTGTTGCTCTTGTTTGCATCATCTCTTGCCATGAGTAGCTTCATGTAGCTTTGTCATGCATCATGCTTGGTTGTGCATCATGTCTTGTCTATGTGTGGTGTGTTTACTTTGTTGTGTGCTTCTTCTTGTTAGTTCCTGTTTCGTTGCGATCGTGAGGATTCGTTCGTCTACGCTTGGTTCGGCTTCATCCGTTCGTCTTCTTCATGGACTCGTTCTTCTTCCTTGCGGGATTTCAGGCAAGATGACCGCTACTCTGGATCTCACTACTATCATTGCTATGCTAGTTGCTTCGTTCTATCGCTATGCTGCGCTACCTATTACCTGTTTATCAAGCCATCCCAAACTGCCATGTCAGCCTCTAACCTTTTGCACCCTTCCTAGCAAACCGTTGTTTGGCTATGTTACCGCTTTGCTCAGCCCCTCTTATAGCGTTGTTAGTTGCAGGTGAAGATGAAGTTTGTTCCTTGTTGGAACATGGAGATGTTGTTCCTTGTTGGAACATGTTTACTTGTTGGGATATCACAATATATCTTATTTAATTAATGCATCTATATACTTGGTAAAGGGTGGAAGGCTCGGCCTTATGCCCGGTGTTTTGTTCCACTCTTGCCGCCTAGTTTCCATCATATCGGTATTATGTTCCCGGATTTTGCGTCCCTAACGCGTCGGGTGATTTATGGGACCCCTTGACAGTTCGCTTTGAATAAGACTCCTCCAAAGAAGGCCCAACATTGGTTTTACCATTTGCCTCACCTATGCCCTTTTTCCCTTGGGTTTCCGGAGCCCAAGGGTCATCTTTATTTTAGCCCCCCGGGCAGTGCTCCTTCGAGTGTTGGTCCAAAACGGGCAGATTGCGGGGCCACCATGGGGCAACTCGAGGGCTGGTTTTACTCGTAGGCTGACCTATCCGGTGTGCCCTGAGAACGAGGTACGTGTGACTCCTATCGGGATTTGTCGGCACATCCGGGCGGCTTTGCTGGTCTTGTTTTATTGCTGTCGAAATGTCTTGTAGCCAGGATTCCGAGACTGATCGGGTCTTCCCGGGGAGAAGGAATATCCTTCGTTGATCGCGAGAGCTTATCGTGGGCTAAGTTGGGACACCCCTGCAGGGTATAAACTTTCGAAAGCCGTGCCCGCGGTTATGTGGCAGATGGGAATTTGTTAATATCCGATTGTAGTAAACTTGAAGCAAACTCTTCTAAAATACACCAACCGTGTGCGTAACCGTGAGTGTCTCTTTTCGGGGTTGATCGAGAGGAGAACACGGTTTCTGGGTTATGCTTGATGTAAGTAGGAGTTCAGGATCACTTCTTGATCATTACTAGTTGACGACCGTTCCTTTGTTTCTCTTCTCGCTCTCATTTGCGTTTGTTAGCCACCATATATGCTTAGTCGCTGCTGCAACCTCACCACTTTACCCCTTCCTTTCCCTTTAAGCTTTGCTAGTCTTGATACCCATGGTAATGGGATTGCTGAGTCCTCGTGGCTCACAGTTTACTACACCACCAGTTGCAGGTACAGGTTACGCGATGATCATGACGCGAGAGCAATGTTCCTTGTTTTGGAGTTCTTCTTCTGCTTCTTCTTTGATCAGGGGATAGGTTCCAGGTCGGCAGCCTGGGCTAGCAGGGTGGATGTCGTTTGAGTTTCTGTTTGTGTTTCATCCGTAGTCGGATGATGCTCTGATGTATTGTGATGATGTATTCTTGTGGCATTCGTGCCTTATGTATGTATCCCCATCTATTATGAAATGTTGATGTAATGATATCCACCTTGCAAAAGAGTTTCAATATGCGGGTCTATCCTTGGTGGGACCTTCGAGTTCCTTTTGGATAGGGTCGTATATTGGGCGTGACAATCTAACACTCTCCACCCTTGTTCTCTCTCCATGTGACACGCACCCCCTAAGTACCATAATCCCTCACTCCATCATCGGCTCTGTTTGGATCCATGGGTTAGAGTTAGTTTGGGTTAGTTTGGCGTCAACTAACCCAAAAAGATCCAAACAGGAGGGTTAGGTTAGGTTAGATGCATCTAACCCATCCAAAAAAACTAACCCATCCAAGAGGTGCTTATTTGGGTTAGTTCTTCTCGGGACCACTAATAAACACTTTTTTCTCTCGCTCTCCCCGCAGCAGATCGCTCCCCACTTCCTCGAAGCTTCTCGTCCTCTCCCTCCCTCCCTCTCGCACCGCGCGTGAAGGTGCTTCGCCGTATCTGTGCTCCATCTAACCCTGCCATCCAAACACCTCTTTACTTAGAGTTAGTTCAGGGTTAGAATCTAACTCTAACCTCTAACTGAGTTAGAGTATCCAAACAGGGCCATAGGCGCAAGCAATCCCCCCTCCTAAGTATGATTATCTCTTACTAGCCATCAGGAACACACGTATTGTCTCCTTCCATCCATACGCCTATCTCGATATCTCTCGGGCATCTTCTATCGCACACACACCTTGTCACTCGATCTCCCACCCATGTAGTCCCATCACGATCTCCGGGGATCTCTCTGACAAACATACACTCTCTCCTCCCCATGTATGCATTTTCTCCGTCGCCTCTCTCGACCTCTCTCCCTTGTTTGTCAAACCCCTCTTGGCCACGTGCTAGGGTCTTCCTCTCTCGGTTCCGCACAACCACACACTATCTCCTCACCTTGCCTCCGTTGTCGAAGATGCATCTGTGATATGTTTGCATAAGACACGCACGCCTTTTCTCCACTTTCATCGTGTGTTGTCCATGTCTCTTTCACACACGCACACACACTTTTTCACTCTCTCTCTCTCTCTCTCTCTCTCTCTCTCTCTCTCGTTAGGGACTCATCACGTCCATAAGCATATGGATGTTTTGAATAGTCAAACCTCGTAAAAGTTTGACCAGGTATATGTGGAGAAAACATTTACATCTGGAACGATCATTAGATTCATCACAACATGTACTTACTTCATACTATCATTTATCTTTGGTATTGCAGATATAAGTAATTTCTTTATAAACTTGGTCAAAGTTTCAAAAGTTTGACTTAAAAAAATGTTGTAACTACATTATCGAACGGAGGGAGTAGCTCTTTCTCTCTCTCGCTATCTCTCACGGGCCTCCCTCTCACTCGAACTCTCTATACGACGGATTATACGCTCACTTTGTCAGCAGATAGCTCAGATATTGTTTAGTTGACGGTCAACCAATCCACATGCTGCGTTGTCACTCGTGTTCTCAGATATTGGTGTGCTGGCCCATGTGGCAGTGGGTGAAAATAAGTAAACTAGAGGGCAAACTTCTTGCGCGCGAAGGATGCACTCGCGCACTATTCACCACTGCGCGGCGGCATGCACAGAAGGACGCACTCGCGCACCCCCAGCACACAACACACACCAGCACACGTGAACACCGGCGTCGCCACCGGTTGAGATGGACGGCAAGGCAGCCAACAAGCGGAGGTGGCTCGAGCCAAAACCGCACCCGGCGAGCCTGGACTTCATCAGCAGCCTCCCCGACGACATGCTGCTCGTCATCATCGGCCTCCTCCCCACCAAATCTGCCGTGCGGACCGTCCTGCTCTCCCAGCGGTGGCGCCCCCTCTGGCGCTGCGTCCCCCTCAACCTCACCGTCGACAGCTGCCTCTGCGACGGGATTGCAAACGCATGGCCGTAGTCTCCAAGATCCCCAAGTTCGACGAGTGGTTCTTATCCCCTGCCCTAGATCCGCTCGAGGAGCTTAGCTTTGAAGCTGGACGATGTCGCTCTTTGCCGCCGTCCGTGCTCCGCCTCACGCCAACGCTGTGCCGCGCCAGCTTCAGCTCCTGCTATCTTCCCCAGATTAATGCCACGCCCGCCCTTCTTCTCCCTCAACTCAAGCAGCTCGACCTCTTCGACGTTGTCATCTTGAAGAAGGCTATGGAGCACCTGCTCCGCAGCTATACTGCGCTCGAGTACCTTCGTCTTGAGAAGATCCACGGGTTCATTAGCCTCCACATCACCTCGGCGAATCTCCGATGGATTTATGTGTCTTGCTGGCCCCGCAACAAGACATCAATTGGGAAGAGATCACTCCAGCTGTTCCACGTTATGGTCATTGAGAATGCGCCTTTCCTTGAGAGATTGCTTGTATCGGATCTAGAAGGTCCAACAAAAATCAGGGTCATTGACGCGCCGAAATTGACAACGTTGGTGTACTCGTCTGCCAAATTCTCCGAACTCTTTATTGGATCCGTAATCGTTCAGGTACATCACTCATCTTCTTCTCCGTCTTCTTGAAATTCACATTTTTAAATTTCTTCTTGATGTATTTACGACCGTCTTCCAGAAAATGATTCCCACAAGCTTGACCCAGTCCATGCATGCGGTGAAGATCTTAGCACTAAAATCTATCGGCCCCAATCTGGATCAAGTTGTTGGATTCCTTACATGCTTTCCATGCACGGAGAAGCTACTCATCGAGGTGAAACTTCTTTCCTATTAGTAAACGGTAATCACAACGTAGCTCAATTTTTTTCGTAATTTTCCCAAATTACGATGACAAGTGTAGTGTTCAAAACTACATCTACGCACTACACCGAAAGAAATGTTTTTAGTATTTTTTCTCACGTGATCACCTGCATCATTTTTATGCTGTACTACTATAGTAGCCTAGGCTAGTCATAGTGGAAAGTAACTTAGACTACTCCAGTAACTCTATGGTTACCCTAAGGGCAAGTACTACCTCCGTCCTAGTTTACTCTTCCAATTTTGTAGTATCAAAATTTGACCATAGATTTAACTGACAAAATGTTAATGCATGTCACTAAGAACTATATCATTGGATTTGTATTTGAACATAATTTCAAATGGTGTAATTTTTAGTGACATGCATTGGCATTTTCTTAGGTAAATCTATGGTCAAAATTTTATACTAAATACGAGGTAGTATTCCCTCCGTTCCAAAATTTTTGTCTTACATTTGATTAGATACGGATGTGTCTAACACTAAAATGTAACTAGATACATCTGTATTTAGACAAATTTAAGACAAGAATTTTGGGATGGAGGGAGTACAAAAGTGGGCTATGTAGGCCAAAACACGTGCCAAATTCACTTGTGATGCATTTGGCATCGATGCCCCTCCATTGCTCACCTGGTGCCCCAATCTGGATCACCTACTTTGCTCCGGTGCCAAATTAACTCACGCAATGAAAAAACACTGCGTGGGAGAGAGAGGACCGAGGCAATAAAAAAACACTTGTTTGGGAGAGTGAGAGGCTGGTGTAGTTGGTTTGATTGATTTGTTTATACATGTGGGTCTGTGTGCACAGCGGTGCCAACTCTCTCACATCGCGAGAGCGGTACCAAAATCTTTTGATTTGACATCGATGCGTATTATGTGGCATACTTTTGCGAAATATGGCATCGGCCACATAGTGGAAGGCAACAAATGCCCAAGCTCTTCACGTGCTCCTAGTTAAATGAGAGGAAACAGAAAGATAGAGAGAGAGAGAGAGAGAGAGAGAGAGTGAAAAAATATCACTAGCCAGCCAACCCTATCGTATGAGCGAATGATATTGGTACCTCTTGATGACACATCAATCTTATGCAGCCAGCTGCTCTAATATGTTCTCTTCTTTTGCAGATAAAAAAAGACCCGAAAGTGAAAAATGTGCTGCACTATAACAATCTCATCGAATGCCTTGATCTCCATCTTACAAAAATTGATTTGATCGACTACCGAGGCAGCACATATGAGATTAAATTGGCCAGGTTCTTTGTTCTGGAGGCAAGTGTGCTCAAGGTAATGAGGTTTGGCGTTCTCTGGTGCAACAATGAATGGCGTGCTGATCACCGCAAGCGTCTAAGCCTAAATGACAAAGTCTCTGCAGAAGCTGAATTTGTTTTTGAAACATCAAGTGGCCAGAGACTCGAAAACTTATTTGCCCATTAGTGACTTGTGAGGGCGGTGGATTTTAGTTTGTACGATAACGCTGCATCCACCTGAAGTAACGAAAGTTCTTACGTAAACTTCCTAGTAATTCCCTCTTCCTAGGTGCAGCATTACTCCTAACATTTGTAATATCAGTTTGAAACTTGTAATATTGCCGTGTCCTATTCCTGCATTTTCAAAATCCTGCGAATCAAACAGGTCCTAACTTGGTGATGATGTTGTGCCTCCCATCTTTCACCAATAGCCGTCGGATCTAGATCTGGCGCATACAAACCAAGCTTCTCCATTTTTGCAGAAAGATGCCCGCACTTGTTCCCTATTTACAAACAAATCCTTGTCTCTCACAATCAGCCTTATCTCCTCCCCACCACATCTAGAAGGCCGTGGAAAAATCTGGTGCGACGGCCGCTGCCGGAGCCGTCCACCCCCAATCTTGGTGTTCCGTGCAATGCACGGGCATCTACGCACGGGAAATTATGCCGAACAGGGCTAGTTGTAAGCTGGCTAGCTCTACAGCCATGATGATAGTGACTGCAGACGGTGAGGCTGACTATGGTATGCCGAACACGGCGCCTATACTCAGGTGTCATCTCCGGCGCAGGGTCTTGTCACTTCACTATGGGGAGCCGTAATAATTTGACCAACGGGTAGTACAGTGCTAGTACTCCTAGGAGTACTACATTGGTAGTACTACTACTAGTACTAGTAGCACCACCGTCTGGATTTAGGAGTACTACCACGTCCATCTGGATTTTTGTATTTGACTAGCAATATCTAGTAATGCATGTCACAAAAAATGTACTACTCCCTCTGTAAATAAATACTATGGTGACAACCTCTTCGACGCACTGGTGGTCCTGAGACTGCCCGCCGTCGCGCCGGAGAATGTCCACCTCGAGGTCGTGCTCGCCGCGCAGACTGGTGCAGCAAGACACCATCAACATAATCACCCACGTCTACGCGCATGCAAGAGGAGGACGATAGGACGCTGGCCTTCTTGGACCGCAGGGCAACCTTGGACGACACTGTTCAGAAGCACGTTGAGCTCGCCGCCGACGCTGCTGCTCCTCACACGTCGGTTGGTGACCCGGCGCACTAGGGCGTGAGAATGTCGTTGATGGATCCGTATGTATTTTTATCTTTCCGTCAAATCCATGTAGTAGTATATGATACTACAGTAATTATCTTACCTTTCGCATCAACTTCATAATTTTCGTATGTACTCCATGCATGAACGGCGCCAGAACCAAACTTCTCTATCGATCGCGCCATGGAGCAGAACCAAAATTTACAAGTTACGAGTTCAAAAGGAAAAGCCTGCCGTGTTCGCGTCGCACCCCCACACGGTTGGTCCGGCACGCCGCTCAAGCGGGAATGCGTGCGGTGTTGCATTTTCACTTACAAGTGGGACCGCAGTTGAGCAAACCGACTATCGGCAAACCCCCATCCCACCCACCGCACGATGGCTGAGAAAATAGGAGGGAGAAGAGATGACTGTAGCACGGACTCCAAGAAAATTGGTGTCGGATGGGACTCGTGTGGGTGGCGTGTGCCGTACTGCTAGACGTGAATGCTAGTTATGGCCCATGCCACCCCACTATATCGAGCCTATATCGAGGTACGTAGAACAAATTTCCTGCAGTCCATGCTCAAGACTCCTATATCTCTCTTCTCAGCCAGCCAGCCACGCGCTGAGCCCATCGTCTGCTTTCTCACATGCGGTCCCACATGTCGCTGAAAACGCAAGCGGACCCAATCGAACCTGCACATCTTTCACCTCGACGTGCTGGTGATGAAAACAAATCCAAGAAAGATCTTCGTGGCTGCTTTTGGAGTTACTTAGGAGTAGTAAGATTCTATTTACGCTTAACCCAAGATGCACATCTTGTGGCTTCAACTACCACTCTATTTTCTTTCATGACACGACCTGGATGCTGGATGTCCCACGTGTCGGCAAAGGAGGAAGAACCCACCAAATCTTCGGTTGTGCTCGGATTAGACTAGTTGTGCTAACTTAAAAATTTATTGTGTACTCCTCCGCTCCAAAATACTTGACTTCTATTTGTCCAAAATGGATGTACCTATATACTAAAACATGTCTAGATACATATATATTTTGAAAAATAGAAGGCATGTATTGTGCAACGGAGGGAGTAGAATGGATGCAAGTTTTTGTATTGAGAAGAAGAGTACATCCATATATTGATAGAGCGCAATTTAGTAGATGTTCTATCACTTTTAGCTAGCACAGAGGCTATAGATGAGATTAGTGCACTTGTTGATACTCCTACTTGGTATGCGTGTTGCTGCTTAGACACAGAGAAAAACGGACCAGAGGGAGTACTAGAATAGAGGCTAGACATGAGACTAGATGCGAGGAAGCAACGTCTACTTCTTTACACTCGAAGAAGAAAGAAGCACGCAAGATCGAGCCTCCACAGATCAACAATAAATGCATCGAGAAGGCACCAATCCAACTTACAGGAGTAGTAAAATGTATTCTTGTGGTTCTTGTTTTCTTTGGTCTTGCTTTTCTAGTCAAAATTATCGTTGGAGTTCATGCAAAACGGAGGTCCATTTGGGGTCGTGCGTTGCAGTTGGCCTTACAAGTGGGACCGCAGTTAAGGAAACCAACTATCGGCAAACCCCCACCTCGCCCGCCGCGCGATGGCTGAGTTAGAGAAACGATGAGGTTGAAGAGATTGCTCTAGCACGGACTCCAAGAAATATGGTGTCAGATGAAAGTTGTGCTGGTGGCGTGTGTCGTGCTCCTGGACGTGAATTCTTGTTCTGACCCATGCCACCCTACTACTCCTACTACTTACTATATAGTACTACTAGTATCGAGGATTCGAGGTGCTGGTTACGTAGTACAATATGGATACAGTAAAAACACCCGCACGACGCGCGAAGCATGTGAAGCTAGTACAAATAGTGTACTAGTATTGTTGACTGGCCTCATCCGATAACCTGTTGCAATGCACGTACAATTATGTATTCGAAAAATATTTTTTTGCCTCGTCGCACCACTCGCTCACATAAGCAACTCGAAAGCCATTCATAAATTTAGTAAGTTTATCACAGGCATATCATTTTATTACATACAACAGGTCATCAACCCACATCGACAACGAGGATACACTATAAATACTAAAATTTTCACACACAACAAATAACAAGCAATGAAATGAACTTCAACTCAACCATTCCTCGGCGTTGGAAACGCTTGCTTTGAACCACAAGTGATTCTCTCGGGACGGGCCATCCATTGTCGATCCGAGACCAACGCAGGACTGATCATCCAGCTGAAGCGGCCTACTATATCGATGCGTGGTAGGGAACCACCCAAATGTCCGAGGTATAGACACAGTTGCTTCTCATAAATGGTAGTAACGTTGTGTCTACAGCAGTTGGATCGCCTTTCACCATCATTGGATAGTTTTGTCCAAGGAAGAGCGAGTTTTTCCAAGACTATCAATTCTGTACCAGGGAGAAGGAGTTGGCGCTAGCACACTAGTATCCATCCCGAATACCATGCAACGGGTGTTGGAATAGGTCCGGAGAGTGCGACCATGGGAGACTACACCTGCTTCCTTAGTAGTAACATCATCAGTGGGCTGTATACACACGAGAAGAGGTGATCCATTGGAATTAGTTGCCAGGCGCCAAATAGTATATGGGCGCTGCTTGTCCTCATGCTCATGATCATCACCATCATCATCTCCCCCTTGGTTATAAAAATCTTCAAGTATAGGTGGTGGAATGTTCACAGGACCTTGGAAACACAAGAAGAAGGTTAATTAGTAAGGCTGGCCATAGTGGTGGTAACATAAGTAGTATCATGCACTTGGGACTTGCAAACATGCTTATGTGGCAGGCAATTAAGGAAGAGAGAGATGGTTATAGTAACATAGGTAGATACCGTAACATAATAAATGTGATGATACTATGTGTCATGCATGGCAATAAATGAGACCACCTATGATACTAATCTAAGATACTATGCACTAAAGGGAAACTTGCTAACCCGCATGCATGTGGATGAAACAATTATAATTACGGTGGAAGAAAAATGTACCGAAACAACGAGTATGCCATGCAAAAACAGTGCCACGAGTGGTGGCAGCAAACACAAGGCCCTCGTATTGAATTGCATCACAGTACTCATCCATGTACGTAAACTGAATTTTGAGCAATATCCATCCAAATAAACCATCGAGGACGGCAACAAGCTTGTCGAAGATAGCAACAACTTCATAGTTGTTGTAATTCCAAGAGCGGTTGGGGACTCAAGAAATTGCTATCTTCCGTGAAGACAGTCACCATGATTGTATTTGAACGTCATACAATACCGGTGTGCTCAACCTCCGGGCAGTCTGCTGAGATTTTTGGAAGTGGAACCCGTCACGAGCGTACACATTCACAAGTTCCCACTCGCAGTTGGACCCAATGTAAACAACCCAATCTCCATTTGCGCCTGCCCAAGCCTTGCCCTCAAGCGATGGCATCTTAACATCATACGTATCATTATCAAGCGGCATCAACTTGCACAGGGCGAGGCCTCCGCCGTGACGGCGCCAGTCATCAGGGTCACGGCGTTGACTCTTGGGTTCCTTGTAATGATGTTATTAGTTGAGTCGAGAATGGGCTTGAACGAACCTGCCATGCTAGCCGAGGTGATGACGTCGCACCGATTAATGAGTTCCTCCACCATGTCATCTTTCAGATCGGGGCAAGAATAACGGGGTCATTTCCGTCCTGTTCCCTCCATGGAGAAGACGATCGAACAATGGAAGAAGAAAGGGTTAAGGGCTGAAGGAAAATGGAGGAGGGAGAGGAAGAGAGTGCGACAGCAGTTCCAAATCTAGAGGGAAAGGCGAAGAGTCGGTGGACGGTTGCCAGTTTGCCACGGTTCACGAAGGGGCACCCCAGCCTACACGTCGGTTCGGAAATACTCCTACTACTCGCCGTCGTCTCACTGATATGTGGAACGGGACCACATGTCAACGAAACATGGTGTGTAATTTCTCGTGCAAAATGCGATCTGGCCGCGTTGGCCCGAGGTGCCGCATTAGTTATCGACCTTTATTATTTTAATGGCGTGCCGTTCAGTTTTGAAACACGACTAACTGGTACTGTCTGCAGAGAAAATATAAACTACTCTACCACTACTCCACCTCCAGTACTAGTAGTATAAAGAAGATATATAGGCTGGAGCTTCAGCGCTTTCTTGCCAAGGGCTGCCCACTTTCTTCTCACACTACCACCCTCTCTCTAGATCTAAAAAAGACGGCCCCTCTCTCCCTCCTCACCGGTGGTCATAGATCCGCCGGGGAAGAAAAGGACGTGCAGCGTTGACACACTCGTCGTCGGCGAGCGAGGTCACACACTGACGACAAGGCCGTGCTTTCAGACCTAGCGCCCGCGTGGGATGGCCTCCCTCCCCAAGCTCGCTGCCGTAGTGTGTGCGGAGGACAACGTGTTGGGGAATGTAGTAATTTCAAAAATTTCCTACGCACACGCAAGACCATGGTGATGGCATAGCAACGAGAGGGAGAGTGTCCGCCCACGCACTCGTGAGACCGAAAGCGAAGCGTTATAACAACGCGTTGATGTAGTCGTACATCTTCACGATCCGACCGATCCAAGCACCGAACGTGACGGCACCTCCGAGTTCTGCACACGCTCAGCTCGATGACGATCCCCGGCTCCGATCCAGCAAAGCGTCGGGGATGAGTTCCACAAGACGACGGTGTGGTGACGATGATGATGCTCCACCGACGCAGGGCTTCGCTTAAGCTCCGCGACGATATGACTTCTCCGGCGCAGGGCTTCGCCTAAGCTCCTCGACGATATGACCGAAGTGGAATATGGTGGAGGGGGCACCGCACACGGTTAAGGAACGATCCGTAGATCAACTTGTGTGTCCTAGGGTGCCCCTGCCCCCGTATATAAAGGAGCCAAGGGGAGGGGGCGGCCGGCCAAGAGGAGGCGCTGCCAGGAGTCCTACTCCTCCGGAGTAGGATTCCCTCCAATCCTAGTTGGAATAGGATTCACCAAGGGGAAAGAGAGAGAGGGGCGGCCCACCTTTCCTAGTCCTAGTAGGACTAGGGAAGGGGAGGCGCGCCACCTAGGGCTGGCCCTTTCTCCTTTCCACCAAGGCCCACTATGGCCCATATAGTTCCGGGGGTTCCGTAACCTCCCTGCATCTCGCAGAATTCTCGATTTCACTCGGAACATTTCCGATGTCCAAATGTAGGCTTCCAATATATCAATCTTTATGTATCGACCATTTCGAGACTCCTCGTCATGTCCGGGATCACATCCGGACTCAACTACCTTCGTACATCAATACTTATAAACTCATAATGAACTGTCATCAAACGTTAAGCGTGCGGACCCTACGGGTTCGAGAACTATGTAGACATGACCTAGAACCATTCTCGGTCAATAACCAATAGCGGAACCTGGATGCCCATATTGGTTCCTACATATTCTACGAAGATCTTTATCGGTCAAACCGCATAACGTTATATCGTTGTTCCTTTTGTCATCGGTATGTTACTTACCCGAGATTCGATCGTCGGTATCCAATACCTAGTTCAATCTCGCTACGGTAAGTCTCTTTACTCGCTCCGAATACATCATCTCACAACTAACTCATTAGTTGCAATGCTTGCAAGGCTTATGTGATGTGTAATACCGAGAAGGCCCAGATACCTCTCCGACAATCGGAGTGACAAAACCTAATCTCGATTCATGCCAACTCAACATATACTTTTGGAGACACCTGAGAGTACCTTTATAATCACCCATTTACGTTGTGACGCTTGGTAGCACACAAAGTGTTCCTCCGGTAAATGGGAGTTGCATAATCTCATAGTTGCAGGAACTTTGTATAAGTCATGAAGAAAGCATAAGCAACATACTAAACGATCAAGTGCTAAGCTAACGAAATGGGTCATGTCAATCACATCATTCTCCTAATGATGTGATCCCATTAATCAAATGACAACACATGTCTATGGTTAGGAAACATAACCATCTTCGATTAATGAGCTAGTCTAGTAGAGGCATACTAGTGACTATCTATTTGTCTATGTATTCACACATGTATTATGTTTCCGGTTAATACAATTCTAGCATGAATAATAAACATTTATCATGATATAAGGAAATAAATAATAACTTTATTATTGCCTCTAGGGCATATTTCCTTCAGCTCCCACTTGCACTAGAGTCAATAATCTAGATTACACAAGAATGATTCTAACACCCATGGAGTCTTGGTGCTGATCATGTTTTGCTCGTGGAAGAGGCTTAGTCAACGGTCTGCAACATTCAGATCCGTATGTATTTTGCAAATCTCTATGTCTCCCACTTGGACTTGGTCCCAATGGAATTGAAGCGCCTCTTGATATGCTTGGTCCTCTTGTGAAATCTGGATTCCTTTGCCAAGGCAATTGCACCAAGATTGTCACGAAGATCTTCATTGGTCCCGATGCACTAGGTATGACACCTAGATCGGAAATGAACTCTTTCATCCAGACTCCTTCATTTGCTGCTTCAAGCAGCTATGTACTCCGCTTCACATGTAGATCCCGCCACGACGCTTTGTTTAGAACTGCACCAACTAACAGCTCCACCGCTTAATAAAAATACGATCCGGTTTGCGATTTAGAATCGTCCGGATCAGTGTCAAAGCTTGCATCGACGTAACCATTTACGACTAGCTCTTTGTCACTTCCATATACGAGAAACATATCCTTAGTCCTTTTCGTATTTCAGATGTTCTTGACCGCTGTCCAGTGATCCACTGGATTACTTTGGTACCTTCCCGCCAAGCTTACAGCTAAGCATACGTCAGTCTGGTACACAGCATTGCATACATGATAGAGCCTATGGCTGAAGCATAGGAACATCTTTCATTTTCTCTCTATCTTCTGCTGTGGTCGGGCATTGAGTCCGACTCAATCTTACACCTTGTAATACAGTAAAAACCTTTCTTTGCCTCGATCCATTTTGAACTTCTTCAAAACTTTATCAAGGTATGTGCTTTGTGAAAGTCCAATTAAGCGCCTTGATCTATCTCTATAGATCTTGATGCCCAATATGTAAGCAGCTTCACCGAGGTCTTTCATTGAAAAACTTTTATTCAAGTATCCTTTTATGCTATCCAGAAATTCTATATCATTTCCAATCAACAATATGTCGTCCACATATAATATCGAAATGCTCTGAGCTCCCACTCACTTTCTTGTAAATACAAAGCTTCTCCAAAAGTTTGTATAAAACCATATGCTTTGATCACACTATCAAAGCGCTTATTCCAACTCCGAGAGGCTTGCACTGACCATAAATTGATCGTTGAGCTTGCACACTTTGTTAGCACCCTTTGGATCAACAAAACCTTCTGGTTGCATCATATACAACTCTTCTTCTAGAAATCCATTCAAGAATGCAGTTTTTACATCCATTTGCCAAATTTCATAATCATAAAATGCGCAATTGCTAACATGATTCGACAGACTTAAGCATCGCCACGGGTGAGAAAGTCTCATCGTAGTCAACCCCTTGAACTTGTCGAAAACCTTTTGCAACAAGTCGAGCTTTGTAGACAGTTATATTACCATCGGCGCCGCCTTCTTCTTAAAGATCCATTTATTCTCAATGGCTTGCCGATCATCGGGCAAGTCTACCAAAGTCCATACTTTGTTCTCATACATGGATCCCATCTCAGATTTCATGGCTTCAAGCCATTTTGTGGAATCTGGGCTCACCATCGCTTCTTCATAGTTCGTAGGTTCACCATGATCTAGTAGCATGACTTCCGAATAGGATTACCGCACCACTCAGTGCGGATTTTATTCTGGTTGATCTACGGTTCAAGACAACTTGATCTGAAGTTTCATGATCATTATCATTATCTTCCTCGCTAACTGGTGTAGGTGTTACGTAAACTGATTTCGTGATGAACTACTTTCCAATAAGGGAGTTGGTACTATTACCTCATCAAGTTCCACTTTCCTCCCACTCACTTCTTTCGAGAGAAACTCCTTCTCTAGAAAGGATCCATTCTTAGCAACGAATGTCTTGCCTTCGGATCTGTGATAGAAGGTATACCCAATTGCCCCCTTGGGTATCCTATGAAGACACATTTTTCTGATTTGGGTTCAAGCTTATCAGGTTGAAGTTTTTCACATAAGCATCGCAACCCCAAACTTTCAGAACGCGACAACTTTGGTTTCTTGCTAAACCATAGTTCATAAGGCGCGTCTCAACGGATTTTGACGGTGTCCTATTTAACGTGAATGCGCCGCCTCTAAAGCATAACCCCAAAACGATAGCGGTAAATCGGAAATAGACATCATAGATCGCACCATATCTAGTAAAGTACGACACGACGTTCGGACACACCATTACGCCGTGGTGTTCCGGTGGCGTGAGTTGCGAAACTATTCCGCATTGCTTCAAATGTAGACCAAACTCAGAACTCAAATATTCTCCTCCACGATCAGATCGTAGAAACTTTATTTTCTTGTTACGATGATTTTCAACTTCACTCTGAAATTCTTTGAACTTTTCAAATGTTTCAGATTTATGCTTCATCAAGTAGATATACCCGTATCTCGCTTAAATCATCTGTGAAGGTGAGAAAATAACGATATCCGCCACGAGCTTCAACATTCATCGGACCACATACATCTGTATGTATGATTTCCAATAAGTCTGTTGCTCTCTCCATACAACCGAGAACGGTGTTTTAGTCATCTTGCCCATGAGGCACGGTTCGCAAGTACCAAGTGATTCATAATCAAGTGATTCCAAAAGTCCATCTGTATGGAGTTGTTTCATGCGTTTTACACCGATATGACCTAAACGGCAAGTGCCACAAATAAGTTGCACTATCATTATCAACTCTGCATCTTTTGGCTTCGACATTATGAATATGTGTATCACTACTGTCGAGATTCAACAAGAATAGACCATTCTTCAAGGGTGCATGACCATAAAAGATATTACTCATATAAATAGAACAACCATTATTCTCTGATTTAAATGAATAACCGCCTCGCATCAAACAAGATCCAGATATAATGTTCATGCTCAACGCTGGCACCAAATAACAATTATTTAGGTCTAAAACTAATCCCAAGGTAGATGTAGAGGTAGCGTGCCGATCGCGATCACATTGACTTTGGAACCGCTTTCCCACGCGCGTCGTCACCTCGCCCTTTGCCGTGCTCGCTTATTCCGTAGTCCCTGCTTCGAGTTGCAAATATTAGCAATGAACCAAGATCAAATACCCAAAAGCTACTACGAGCTCTAGTAAGGTACACATCAATAACATGTATATCACATATACCTTTGTTCACCTTTCCATCCTTCTTATCCGCCAAATACTTGGGGCAGTTCCGCTTCCAAAGTCCATCGCTTGCAAGAAAACACTCGGCCAGGCTTAGGTCCGGACTTGGGTTTCTTCTCTTGAGCAACAACTTTCTTGCTGTTCTTGAAGTTTCCTTCTTCTTCCCTTTGCCCTTTTCTTGAAACTAGTGGTCTTGTTGACCATCAACACTTGATGCTCTTTCTTGATTTCTACCTCCGCAGCTTTTAGCATTGCGAAGAGCTCAGAATTGTCTTAGTCATCCCTTGCATATTATAGTTCATCACGAAGCTCTTGTAGCTTGGTGGCGAGTGATTGGAGAATTCTGTCAATGACACTATCATCCGGAAGATTAACTCCCAGCTGAATTAAGTGATTATTATACCCGGACATTTTGAGTATGTGCTCACCGATGTAACTATTCTCCTCCATCTTGCAGCTATAGAACTTATTGGAGACTTCATATCTCTCAATCCGGGCATTTGCTTGAAATATTAACTTCAACTCCTGGAACATCTCATATGCTCCATGACGCTCAAAACGCCGTTGAAGACCCGGTTCTAAGCCGTAAAGCATGGCACACTCGAACTATAGAGTAGTCATCACTTTGCTCGCCAGACGCTCACAACTTCGGCGTTGTTCTCAGCAGCAGGCCTCGCACCCAGCGGTGCTTCCAGATTAATTCTTCTGTGCAGCAATGAGGATAATCCTCGTTACGGACCCAGTCCGTAATTGCTACCATCATCTTTCAACTTTGCTTTCTCAAGGAACGCATTAAAATTCAACGGAACAACAAAGACGAGCCATCTATCTACAAGAAACACAGACAAGCAAAATACTATCAGTACTAAGTTCATGATAAATTTAAGTTTAATTAATCATATTAAAAACTCCCACTTAGACAGACATCTCTAGTCATCTAAGTGTTTACGTGATCCAAATCAACTAAACCATGTCCGATCATCACGTGAGATGGAGTAGTTTCAATGGTGAACATCACTATGTTGATCATATCTACTATATGATTCACGCCGACCTTCGGTCTCCGTGTTCCGAGGCCATATCTGCATATGCTAGGCTCGCCAAGTTTAACTCGAGTATTCTGCGTGTGCAAAACTGGCTTGCACCCGTTGTAGATGGACGAGAACTTATCACACCCGATCATCACGTGGTGTCCGGGTACTACTGAACTTTTAGCAACGGTGCATACTCGGGAGAACACTTCTTGATAATTTTAGTGAGAGATCATCTTATAATGCTACCGTCAATCAAAGCAAGATAAGATGCATAAAGGATAAACATCACATGCAATCAATATAAGTGATATGATATGGTCATCATCATCTTGTGCTTGTGATCTCCATCTCCAAGCACCGCCATGATCACCATCGCCACCGGCGCGACACCTTGATCTCCATCGTAGCATTGTTGTCGCCTCGCCAACTATTGCTTCTACGACTATCGCTATCGCTTAGTGATAAAGTAAAGCAATTACATGGCTTTTGCATTTCATACAATAAAGCGACAACCATATGGCTCCTGCCATTGCCGATAACTCGTTACAAAACATGATCATCTCATACAATAAAATATAGCATCACGCCTTGACCACATCACATCACAACATGCCCTGCAAAAACAAGTTAGACGCCCTCTACTTTGTTGTTGCAAGTTTTACGTGGCTGCTACGGGCTGAGCAAGAACCGTTCTTACCACGCATCAAAACCACAACGATAGTTTGTCAAGTTGGTGATGTTTTAACCTTCGCAAGGACCGGGCGAGCCACACTCGGTTCAACTAAAGTGAGAGAGACAGACACCCGCCGTCACCTTTAAGCAACTAGTGCTCGGAGCGTGAACCAGTCTCGCGTAAGCGCACGCGTAATGTCGGTCCGGCCGCTTCATCTCACAATACCGCTGAACCAAAGTATGACATGCTGGTAAGAAGTATGACTTATATCGCCCACAACTCACTTGTGTTCTACTCGCATATGACATCAACGATAAAACAAGGCTCGATGCCATCGTGGGGGAACGAGTAATTTCAAAAATTTCCTACGTACACGCAAGACCATGGTGATGGCATAGCAACGAGAGGGGAGAGGTCCGTCCACGCACCCTCATAGACCGAAAGCGGAAGCGTTATAACAACGCGGTTGATGTAGTCGACGCCTTCACGATCCGACCGATCCAAGCACCGAACGTCACGGCACCTCCGAGTTCGCACACGCTCAGCTCGATGACGATCCCCGGCTCCGATCCAGCAAAGCGTCGGGATGAGTTCCACAAGACGACGGCGCAGTGACGATGATGATGCTCCACCGACGCAGGGCTTCGCTTAAGCTCCGCGACGATATGACTTCACCGGCGCAGGGATTCGCCTAAGCTCATGCGACGATATGACCGAAGTGGAATATGGTGGAGGGGGCACCGCACACGGTTAAGGAACGATCCGTAGATCAACTTGTGTGTCCTAGGGTGCCCCTGCCCAGATATAAAGGAGCCAAGGGGAGGGGCCGGCCGGCCAAGAGGAGGCGCTGCCAGGAGTCCTACTCCTCCGGGAGTAGGATTCCTCCAATCCTAGTTGGAATAGGATTCACCGGAGGGGAAAGAGAGAGGGGGCGGCCCACCTTTCCTAGTCCTAGTAGGACTAGGGAAGGGGAGGCGCCACGCCACCTAGGTCTGGCCCTTTCTCCTTTCCACCAAGGCCCACTATGGCCCATATAGTTCCCGGGGTTCCGTAACCTCCGGTACTCCGAAAATTCCGATTTCACTCGAACATTTCCGATGTCCAAATGTAGGCTTCCAATATATCAATCTTTATGTCTCGACCATTTCGAGACTCCTCGTCATGTCCCGGATCACATCCGGACTCAACTACCTTCGTACATCAATACTTATAAACTCATAATGAACTCGCATCGAACGTTAAGCGTGGGACCCTACGGGTTCGAGGACTATGTAGACATGACCTAGAACCATTCTCGGTCAATAACCAATAGCGGAACCTGGATGCCCATATTGGTTCCTACATATTCTACGAAGATCTTTATCGGTCAAACCGCATAACGTTATACGTTGTTCCTTTTGTCATCGGTATGTTACTTACCCGAGATTCGATCGTCGGTATCCAATACCTAGTTCAATATCGTTACCGGTAAGTCTCTTTACTCGTTCCGTAATACATCATCTCACAACTAACTCATTAGTTGCAATGCTTGCAAGGCTTATGTGATGTGTAATACCGAGAAGGCCCAGAGATACCTCTCCGACAATCGGAGTGACAAAACCTAATCTCGATTCATGCCAACTCAACATATACTTTTGGAGACACCTGTAGAGTACCTTTATAATCACCCATTTACGCTAGTGACGCTTTGGTAGCACACAAAGTGTTCCTCCGTAAACGGAGTTGCATAATCTCATAGTTGCAGGAACTTTGTATAAGTCATGAAGAAAGCATAAGCAACATACTAAAACGATCAAGTGCTAAGCTAACGAAATGGGTCATGTCAATCACATCATTCTCCTAATGATGTGATCCCATTAATCAAATGACAACACATGTCTATGGTTAGGAAACATAACCATCTTCGATTAATGAGCTAGTCTAGTAGAGGCATACTAGTGACTATCTATTTGTCTATGTATTCACACATGTATTATGTTTCCAGTTAATACAATTCTAGCATGAATAATAAACATTTATCATGATATAAGGAAATAAATAATAACTTTATTATTGCCTCTAGGGCATATTTCCTTCACAACGACCACGAGCGAAGCCACTTCCCGCCGACCCTCAGGTATGCTACCTCTTTTCGAACCATACCCTTGTTCTATTGCCCCATCTGGCACGTCGTTGCATATGGATCTTTTTCCACTCCACCATCTTCCCAATTTGCTATCCTCTGCTCTGCTGGCCACACAGACGAAAACCATAATTTGCACTATTAAAGGAAACCCTACTTCATGCAGACTAATGCATGTCTGGGTTGAATAAGGAAAGGAAGGGAGACTATACTGTCCAAGAGAGTAGGCATCGAACCCGCATCTAGGTTGAAAAGGGGAAAATCAGTAGCTAAGGAACGAGTCTCGTGTCTCTTGGTTGAAGAAGGGTAGAAAGGCATGACAACGCAATAGAGAATGACAGGTCGATTGGTTTGTTGTCCTCACATAGGAAAAAGGTGGCTAAAGAGAACAAAAATGGGACGTAATCCACATATGCTGCTTGGATATTTGTTGCTCTGGGCAACCATACCTCCTTCACCACTCTGCGTCCGTGGAGGTACATCATACTAGTGCACCCACTGTCCGAATGGGCCTCCCATGCTCTTATTGCCACTTTTTTTGCTGTTAGTATAACGCAAGCAGTCAAGTCAAGCAACGCTACTGCTAAAGTGATGCCACATTTAACTAATGCCGCTCTCAGTCTAATGCCATAGATAAATTTAAGCAGCACCATTTAATGTCACTGGATCATTTCAGGGTTAGCTGTCGATTGTGGATGTATTAAAGATTTTTCAGCTAAGGCATTCTAATGCTGTTGCACAACCAATATACCAACAATGAAACTTGTTACTACCTTCAGATTTTTGCACTGTTAATGCTTATAGATTACATACCTCACTTTCATGAGATAAGTTAATTTTTTTGTACAGTGTCACCAAAATGCCAAGGCGCTGATGTCATTTTATTTTGGTTAAACTGCATGCATAATTATGAAGACAAGAGGAAAGGTCAAGAGGGCACCTCCTCCTCGCGGCTTGTTCTCTTGATTCGCTCGATCAAGTTTTTATGTTTGATCGATTATCAAGATTGGGATAGCAATTTTAAGGTCCCCGAGTTCGAAATGATATTTACCTTGGAGGTACATGGTTTGCAATTTTTTATACTGTCATTAGTTAGTAATGCTAGTTACCTTCAGACTTTCAGTATTTGGTTTAATGCTCATGCACAACTAGTATACCAATGTCAAACTTGTTACCTTTACATTTTGTATTGTTAATTTTATAGAAACCTTCCAAAGGCTAGAGTTTATTGAAATCTGTTCAAGAAAACCATTGTACTGCACCTGTAATAAACTAACTACTCTATCGTTGCACTAGCCACGTATTAGTGTATATTTGTAGTATTCAATGGTGTTGCATTAGCGTATGGACATAAATAAAGTGTGGCAAGCTTTCCCAGATATGTGCTCAAGAAAACTACTACCTGTTTTTCTAAATACTAGACGCTTGGGTACTTTAAATTGAACCACTAAAACGCCTCTTATATTAAGGAATAGAGGGTGTAGAGTTCACTCAAATTATCCCGTAAAGCTAGTCACACCTTTGTTAAAATTAATGTTCATTATGTTATCGGAGGAGGTCTCAGATGTTTGTCTCTAATGCCTGTCTACTACATACCCGACATCATGATGTAATGTTAAGTCATTTCCTTTTGTACAGTGTCACTAAATTGTCAAGGCGGTGATGGCATTTTATTTTAGTAGAACTGCACAAAATTTGCTTAAAAGAAGAGGAAAGGTCAGGAATGGCTAAGTTTTTTCAGAAAAAACTATGTATGCCTTCCTGACATCAGCCGTTGTTGCTTTATTTATTCCTTCAAACAGGTGGTTAGAAACAGTCTTGCTACCTTTTCCCATTAAGAAATTGGAATGCTTATTGTCGGTGTCAAAACCGGCGGATCTCGGGTAGGGGGTCCCGAACTGTGCGTCTAGGCGGATGGTAACAGAAGACAAGGGACACGATGTTTTTACCCAGGTTCGGGCCCTCTCGATGGAGGTAATACCCTACTCCTGCTTGATTAATATTGATGATATGGGTAGTGCAAGAGTAGATATACCACGAGATCAAGGAGGCTAAACCCTAGAAGCTAGCCTATGGTATGATTGTTGTTCGTCCTACGGATTAAAACCCTCCGGTTTATATAGACACCGGATGGGGTTAGGGTTACACAGAGTCGGTCACAATGGTAGGAGATCTACATATCCGTATCGCCAAGCTTGCCTTCCACGCCAAGGAAAGTCCCATCCGGACACGGGACGAAGTCTTCAATCTTGCATCTTCATAGTCTTGGAGTCCGGCCAAAGATGATAGTATAGTTCGGCTATCCGGACACCCCCTAGTCCAGGACTCCCTCAGTAGCCCCTGAACCAGGCTTCAATGACGACAAGTCCGGCGCGCATATTGTCTTCGGCATTGCAAGGCGGGTTCCTCCTCCGAATACTTCATAGAAGATTTTGAACACCAGGATAGTGTCCGGCTCGCAAAACAAGTTCCACATACCACCGTAGAGAGAATAATTTTTGCACAGATCTGCTGACGTATTCCGCGGTGTGACATCACACCACGGCCAGGCCATTATACGAATCGTTTTTTACTGTTCCACCTTAGCGCGTTTAGCGAGGCGGTTTCCTTGGCACGTCTTAACAAAGCGGAGATCGTGCCCCCTTATTTCGGGATTCCCATCAATACGGACGTGGGTAACCCATCCGCGCCATTGATTACGACGCTTGGGAGATAAGCGAGTTTTACCAGGCTGGTGGGGGACGCATAGCTTCGTCCGTCCATATAAGGGGATAAGGATCCACATTTTCACCTACGCCTTCTTCCTCCTTTGCTCATCCATTTTCGCGCACTCGAGCTCCAGCGCCCAAGTCCGCACACCCCACCTCAACCTTCTCCAACTATGTATGGAGCGGGAGGCAGGTGGATGGCCTCCTCCGTCATGGAGGGGCACATCACAAAGCTGCGGGAGGCGGGATACTTGTCCAGCAACATCGCGCACCAGCTGCCCGACGCGGGGCAGCTCATTCCAACCCCCAGGCCCCATGAGAGGGTGGTGTTTCTCCCCCACTTCCTCCGTGGACTAGGTTTTCCACTTCACCCATTTGTCCGAGGGCTCATGTTCTACTACGGCCTGGACTTCCACGATCTGGCCCCGAATTTCATCCTCAACATCTCGGCGTTCATCGTCGTGTGCGAGGCCTTCCTCTGCATCTAGCTCCACTTCGGCTTATGGCTGAAGATCTTCAATGTCATGCCGAAGGTAGTGGGCGGCCGCCAAGCGGAGTGCGGAGGCGCCATGGTTGGCAAGATGGCCAAAGTCCTATGGCTCGAGGGCTCCTTTGTGGAGACCATAAAGGGGTGGCAATCGGGGTGGTTCTACATCACCGAGCCGTGCGACTCCAAATGGGTGGCGGCCCTCGAATTCAGATCTGGCTTCCCCACACGGCTCTCATCATGGAAAGAGACGAGCCTGACGTGGGGGAATTCGGACGAGCTGTCCGGACTCAAAACCTGCGTCCGAAACCTGGTGGACAAGAATCTCAGGCTTGTCAACGTAATCCAGGTGATGCTCATCCGCCAGATTCTCCCATGTCAACAACGGGCCTTCAAATTGTGGGAGTTCGATCCGGCACTCAACTCTGAAAAGGCTCTTCGACACTACGTACGAAGATGCCTGGAAGGTGCTGTTCAAGGGCGCCGAGGCTCCCACATCCGCTACCGAAGATCGCGGATTCAGCTCGCAGCGTCAAGCCAGCGAGGTGAGTTATTTTACCCTTTATGGGACTCTTTTTTCATAGTTTGACTCTATGCGGGATCTAAAACTCCCTAACCTTTAACAGGACTGGCTGAAGACGTCCGGACAGGTTAACTGTCCGGCTCCTTTGCCAGAAGACCCAGCGGACACCCGATTGACGGGGCTGCTGGCTCCGGTACCTCATGTGGTGCCGGAGAAGAAGGCCAAGAAGGAGGCCACGGGAACTCGAAGGAGCTCCCGACGCCAGTCTTTGTCGATTCTCAAGCAGAATCTTCTCCCGAGAACGAGGAGGAGGAAAAAAGCCTCTCCCCAGCCGGGAGGAGAGGAAAGGAAGGCCGCCCAACCGGGAGGCCGGAGGGTCCAAGAAGGGAAGGACCCTTCCTCCAGACTTCTCCACCAACGTCGACAATGACAAGGAGGATTGGCCAACAAGGGCCAAGCCCCTGGCAAGATCGTAAGTGTCCGGATACCCATGGCCTTTTCATTGCATAGTGTTCTTTAATGCCGAACAATCATGCAGCCCGCCCAAGGGCGAGTTCGCCGCTTCGTCGAGCGGGTCCCTGAATTCGTCGGAAATGGAGAGTACTTCACTTCCGGCCGCCTCCTCGCCTCACGCTGCGGATGACGCCGAGGTGGTGCCCCAAGGGGGTCCTGGTCAAGAGGAGGTGGCGCAGGAGGCGCCGCAAGGCAACCTCCGGACTCTGTGCTCGAGGGCAAGACCCCGGGGGCTCTAAGCCCGACCCTCGTCCGGACTCCATACCGAACCTTCAGCGGTTCCGAGTCCGCAAGCGGTCCTTCATAGGAAGGGTAAGACGCGGTGTCTTCCGGCCCAACCGAGGCACCGGATAGATTCTTTGGCGCTTAACAGCGCCTCCATCAAGGAGGAGCACCGCACTGTTATGAGTGTGGTGATCCAGAAAGTTCAGTCCGCCAAGAGCGGGCCGACTGAAGCCTATACCAGCCTTCTAACAGGCTTTGAGGTAAGTTTAGAATATGTAAAAATATTACCGCATAGACAGTAGCCCCTGATGCTTAGTTCGGTGTTCGGAAAGAAAAGCCGGACTAAGGATCTAAAAAGATATACGTAGGAGTCTAACATAAGTATGTCATATGGGAATGCAGGCTGCGCTGCTGACCTCTGCCGCACTAACTGCGGAGGTCAAGGCATTGAAGCAGAGCCTCGAGCGGTCCGAGAACGAGCTCGGCCTTGCCAAGAAGCAACTCGAGGACAAGGAAGGTAAGTTATACCTTATTAAAGAAATACCTTATAGAAAGGATTTGGTTGCAAAAAATAACAGGAATAACATGGGTACTGCAGGGGCCACGAGCGAGGTTGCGACCCTGAAGGAGGCGGTGTCCGCGGCCGAAAACAAAGCGGCCGCGGAGCGCACCGAGCGAGAGAAGCAGGAGGAGCGGGTGGCGGAGGTGCGGCAAGAGCTCTAGGCTCTCGTGGAAAAACATGAGAGTTTGGAATGTGACTCGAAGACTCGAGAGTCCGAGCTCGCCTCGGCTCTTGAAAGTGCCAAAGCCGCTAAGGCCGAAGCCCAAAAAGCCCTCCAAGAAATTGAATCATTAGAGAAGATAGCGGCGGGTAAGGCATTCTTTATGCAAAGCAAGCATGTGAAAGTGAATTACCTATTACTTACCCGGATTCGGAGCTCTCCAGGAGCGTTCGAAGATCTGCCCCGTAGTGTGTCTGATGCTGCCGCATTTTACTGCGCCAAGGAGGGGAGCTCGACGGAGAAGGTGTTCTGGTCTCAGTATGCTAAGGCCGGACATCCGGTGCCCCTAAGCGACCAGCTGAAGCAGCTGGTCGAGCTCCACAAGGTCGCCGAACAGGCCATGAAGGGCCTCATAGTTCGGCTGTGGCCATTGGAAGCCATGTCTGGGAGCTACTTTGGGCTAGTGCGGCGGCTGGTGGACGCCTGTCCATGGATTGAGGTCATCAAGCGCTCCGTCTGCATTGAAGGTGCCCGTCGGGCCCTTGCCCATGCTAAAGTGCACTGGGGCAAGCTGGATGCGGAGAAGCTTGTGACGGATGGGTCACCGAAGGGCAAGGAGCATCGCACGCCCGAAATGTACTATGAGGGCCTCCTAAAGGGTGCCCGCCGTATAGCGGACGAGTGCTCCAAAGATGTAATTTTTGAATAGACTCGCATTTGTTATCCTGTATGCTGAAAACTTGTTCATATGCGCTAAGAAACGCTTGTTAATTTAAAATATTACCTTCTGTGCGGCCGTTTATCAAATTTGAGAGATGGCAAGTCGTTGGCTTCAGCCCCCATGCCACGAGTCTTGGGGGTGTTAGGGATAAACTTGAGCACTCTTGTTCCCATTCTTGGGTCCATCTAGGGAGGCGCTCAACGCAACGAACAAGGCAACCGGACTTATAATGCTTGAACACTCTCACTTAGCCATAGAATTCTATAATTTTAAATTTCGGCGAAGCCCCTAGTATTCGGAAGACCGAGTTCGGGGCGCTATCCACGCCTTGGCCGGACAATGCCGGTTCCTCGCTCTAAGCGGCATAAGTCTTTAGGGACCGAAAAACCTCTCGAACAGCGACCGGCTCTCGCCCTATCATGACGGTCAGTTTTAGCTTTCTCACCGAGGTGCTC
This sequence comes from Aegilops longissima, assembly GCA_021605205.1. NCBI lineage: Eukaryota > Viridiplantae > Streptophyta > Magnoliopsida > Poales > Poaceae > Aegilops > Aegilops longissima. The sequence goes on along the minus strand of CM038677.1, from coordinate 136,698,917 downwards.
AACCCAGCTCAACCGGGGCACAATCGCAGTGGTTCTCCTAGTGCTACCTTAGCCGATATAACGGAACATAAGGTACCAAAACATAGGAGCCGGGCAAACCCAACTATTGACCCAAGACATGATTCGGAGCCGATGCATATAATGCTATAAGTTCGGGGTGCCGCACTTGTGAAAGTGTTCGGACTTATCGCACCATACTTTTGGGGTACTTAAGCCCCTGGTGTATTGGCCGTACCAAAGTGTACGGGTGCAACATGTCATGAAATGAACATATATATAGATAAAGAAAGGAGTGCAATAATAGGCAAAAGCTATGTATTGTTTATTCAAAAAGGTACTGCAATAAAAGCAGAACGATACAAATAGTGCGATAAGCAAGGGATGGGACTATTTTACATGTCCCCCTCCAGGGGAAAGCTGCGGGATGGTATGTAAAACAGGTATAATGCTCGTAATAAAGACCACCAACACTCGACGAAGCTTTCTTCCTGGCTGTTGCATCGTGAGTTCGGCGATTCTAGTGCGGACAGGGACTTCGGAAAACGGAGTCCCGAAAGTAAGAAAAAGAAGAAAGAAAAGAATGACACAATTGGGAGCCCCTAGTGCGGTTGAGCCGCGTGCAGGCGTGTCGTGGTCGTGCCCTCCCTTATGCCCATGGTATCTCTAGAGCGTAGTTATGTACGCGTAGTACTGGCTTCGCGGTTTCGCGAGGGCTGGGGTTGGGGCTGGATTGCTATGCGTGCTTGGATCGTGCCAGGCGGTCTTGTTGTAGGTTACTCCGGGCGCGCTTGATAGTGTCCGAACGTTTAGTGGCCGGACTCGAGAGTTGCTGTGAGAGGCTGCTTTGCACCTCCGCCGCGAGGGCCGCCGTGTGCTCCTCAGTTCGAAGTGAGTGTTCGGTGTTTCCATTGACCGTGATTACTCCTCGAGGGCCTGGCATCTTGAGCTTGAGGTATGCGTAGTGCGGCACCGCATTGAACTTTGTAAATGCGGTTCGTCCGAGCAGTGCGTGATAGCCGCTGCGGAACGGGACTAGGTCGAAGATTAACTCTTTGCTTCGGAAGTTATCCGGGGATCCGAAGACCACTTCGAGTGTAACTGAGCCTGTACAATTGGCCTCTACACCTGGTATGATGCCTTTAAAGGTCGTCTTTGTGGGTTTAATCCTTGAGGGGTCTATGCCCATTTTGCGCACTGTATCCTGATAAAGCAGGTTCAGGCTGCTACCGCCGTCCATCAGGACTCCGGTGAGGTGAAATCCGTCAATAATTGGGTCAAGAACCAATGCGGCGAAACCACCGTGACGGATGCTAGTGGGGTGGTCCCTTCGATCGAAGGTGATCGGGCAGGAAGACCATGGGTTGAACTTGGGCGATGGCTCCATCGCATATCGTCCCTTAGTGCACGCTTCCGCTCCCTTTTGGGTATATGGGTTGCGTATATCATGTTCACCGTCCGCACTTGTGTGGGAAAGCCCTTCTGTCCTCTATTATTCGGCGGCCGGGGCTCTTCCTCGTCATTGCTATGCAGCCCCTTGTCATTGGGTTCGGCACTTAGCTTGCCTGCTTGCTTGAACACCCAACAATCCCTGTTGGTGTGGTTGGCTGGCTTTTCGGGGGTGCCATGTATCTGGCACAAGCGATCGAGTATTCGGTCCAAGTTGGACGGGCCCTGGGTATTTCTTTTGAATGGCTTCTTCCGCTGACCGGGTTTAGAGCCTCTGAATCCGGCATTGACGGCCGTATCTTCAGCATTATCGTCGTTAATGCGGTGCTTGTTCTTGTTGCGACGCGACCTGCCATTGCTGTTCTTGGTATCCGAACTACCAGGGTTTTTGGTCAAGTTGTTGCTTCGAGCTAGCCAGCTGTCCTCTCCCGCGCAAAAGCGGGTCATGAGTGTTGTGAGGGCTGCCATGGATTTCGGCTTTTCCTGTCCTAGGTGCCGGGCAAGCCATTCGTCGCGGATGTTATGTTTGAAGGCTGCAAGGGCATCTGCATCCGTACAGTCAACAATTTGATTTTTCTTTGTTAGGAACCGCGTCCAGAATTGTCTGGCCGATTCTTCTGGTTGCTGAATTATATGGCTAAGGTCGTCGGCGTCTGGTGGTCGCACATATGTGCCCTGGAATTTATCAAGGAATGCGGCTTCCAGGTCCTCCCAGCAACCAATTAATTCTGCTGGCAAGCTGTTGAGCCAATGCCGAGCTGGTCCTTTAAGCTTGAGTGGGAGGTATTTGATGGCATGTAGATCATCACCGCAGGCCATGTGGATATGGAGGAGATAGTCCTCGATCCAGACGCAGGATCTGTGGTACCATCATATGATTCGATGTTTACGGGTTTAAAGCCCTCAGGGATTTGATGATCCATTACTTCATCTATGAAGCATAGTGGGTGTGCGGCGCCTCTGTATTGGGCTATATCACGACGTAGCTCATATGAACTTTGTCTACTGTGTTCGGCCCGGCCAGGTTTGCTGTATCCGGCGCGACGGTAATCATCCCGAGTCGTTGGGCGCCCACGCGATCCGTAGATCGATCTTGTATGCCTTGCCTTATCCTCCAATATATCTCGCAAGTCCGGCGCGTTTTCCCGTGCCTTTGTAATTTTTGAGCGGCGTCGGGGTGCGACTTGAATGGAGGGTCTAGAGGCCTCTCTGTCGCGGCCACGGGGTGGCCGGTCGGCCGCATCATGCGCTGGCGATGTAGGTTTGGGTGCTGCTTCCTCTAATTGGGGTAGCAGCCTGCGTTTGGGGTATCTCTTGGATGGGCGTTCGAGTTCATACTCTTCGGCTGCAAGTACTTCAGTCCATCTGTCAGCTAGCAGGTCTTGGTCAGCTCTAAGCTGTTGCTGCTTTTTCTTGAGGCTGCTTGCCGTGGCCATAAGCCTGCGTTTGAAACGCTCCTGTTCGGCAGGATCCTCAGGCACGACAAATTCGTCGTCGTCGAGGCTTGCCTCATCTTCGGAGGGAGGCGCATAGTTATCGTCCTCTACATCTCTTTCTGCCGCACTGTCATGCGGACTTGCATCTCCCTCCTCCTGCGCTGAGTCCTGCTGGAGGGGGTTGTCTTCGGCACTGTCCGAGGTGTTATTATCTCCCGTGCCGGAATCACCGTTTTTGCTGTGGCGGGATGTAGAGCGGCGCCGCTGATGTCGGCGCTTCGGTTTCTTCTTGGAGGGGTCATCCTCCGTTGTTCCATCGCCGTTCCCATCTTTTGGGATGTCCACCATGTATATGTCGTATGACGAGGTGGCCTTCCAGTGCCCTGTAGGCACTTGGGTCTTGGTCGCCTCCACATCGCCGTCCATACCGTCGATGTCTTGGTCGAATCGAGCATGTCGGTTAAATCATCGACAATGGCTACAAAGTGGGTGGTGGGTGGGCGTTTAATTTCTTCGTCGTCCGCATCCCAACCTTCCTGACCATAGTCCGGCCAGGGCTCTCCTAATAAAGAGAGAGACTTTAGTGAATTCAAGATGTCGCCAAAGGCGAGTCTTGAAAGATGTCCGCGGCGGTGAACTCCATGACCGCGCCCAATCAGATTCGATTGGCAAGGCGCGGAGGGTTCGGAGTCCGGAGAGGAGTCCGCACCACAGTCAAGGTCTTCGCAGCGACAGGGATGGAGTTCGCCTCAATCGCCGTAGAGATCGTAGCCCCGAGGCGGTGTCCAACCACTCGTCCTCGATCGGGGAATCCGGCTCGGACTAAGGGTCGGAGCGGATCTTTGGTCGCGACCTCGAGGCACTGTTCTCGGCGGCGAGCTAGATCATACCCATCGAGACAGTCACGGCACGCTCGGCTGTGGCTCGAATCCGTCGAAGATCAAGTCTCCGCGACGTCGGCCATATAGTTCAAACTTCCAAATCTGACCGATGGCGGGGCGTAGCTTCGATCTGCTCCGGATGGCCAAGCGAATTGGGCCGCAGTGCAAAGCCGCCGAATACGAAGATCTGTCCGGGGAGAAAAGTCTCACCCTGGACCGCGTTGTTGTTGATGATTGAAGGAGCCATCGGGCCTATCGGTGACGACACAGAGGAACCCTCAATGAAAGCACCAATGTCGGTGTGAAAACCGGCGGATCTCGGGTATGGGGTCCCGAACTGTGCATCTAGGCGGATGGTAACAGGAGACAAGGGACACGATGTTTTTACCCAGGTTCGGGCCCTCTCGATGGAGGTAATACCCTACTCCTGCTTGATTAATATTGATGATATGGGTAGTACAAGAGTAGATCTACCACGAGATCAAGGAGGCTAAACCCTAGAAGCTAGCCTATGGTATGATTGTTGTCCGTCCTACGGACTAAAACCCTCCTGTTTATATAGACACCGGATAGGGTTAGGGTTACACAGAGTCGGTTACAATGGTAGGAGATCTACATATCCGTATCGCCAAGCTTGCCTTCCACGCCAAGGAAAGTCCCATCCGGACACGGGACGAAGTCTTCAATCTTGTATCTTCATAGTCTTGGAGTCCGGCCAAAGATGATAGTTCGGCTATCCCGACACCCCCTAGTCCAGGACTCCCTCACTTATATTTGTGAGTCTATGCTTCAATTAGTGCCACTTTTATAGTAATCACACTTTCAATACCTATGCAAACAGGGATGCTCGATTTTAGTGGAGCTGCACAAAAGTCCAACTGGTTCAACATTAGGAGCATGTTTTTTTCCAAACCTTTATATCCAATTGGTGGCACTATGAGCTGTTCATTACGAAGGTACATGGTTTGCTACTATCTTGGTACTCTTTTTGTACTGTCGTTAGTTAGTAATACTAGTGGTTTGCATGTGAATTTATTGGCAGGGTGGACCTACATTGGAGGTGCAGGACAGGATTCAATGATTGGATGCTCAATTTCGGTTGTATCGATTTCACCTCTTCCATCACTGCGAACATGGTGTGGTATATGTTTACTAGCTGCTTGATATTTGTGCAGACAGAGATGTCTACCCGTTGCTATTTGGCAAACAAACAAAGTGTCCGCAATTTTGGTTGAACTGCAGTGCCATTTGAAAATAGACACAAATCATGGACTGCAGAAAAGTAGTACTGTACTATGTACTAGCCAACACTAGGTGCTTCATTGCTTTGGTCTGATTATACAATGGGCATCATTTTCCCTCAGTTAAAGTTTGTATTCCGAAATTAGTCTCGCGGTGTGATCGAGAGAAGACCAAATCATATTGCAGTGGATGTTCCTCCATCATGTGTGGTTCATTCTCATGGTTCCAGCTGTTGGTGAAACCACTTACGTTTGCAAGAGGAATTGTAGACTTCACAAACAAATTTGTCTTTCGATCATCTTGAATGTTGGCCAAGAGAAGCATCCATGTTAGTAGGAAGAACAGATGTTTTTTCTAGATCTTTGCTTTTGGAGCTACATATTTGTATATGATCTGTGAATCATTGAGATGCATTAACATGTTGATCTTATGTATGGGAATCGTACTAGTTAGTTTTAGTTGCGATGCAAGATCCGAAGTGTATGATCTTTGCTTTTGGAGCTACATATTTGTATATGATCTGTGAATCATTGAGATGCATTACAGTTACTTATTTCTGTTCGCTCAGTGTTTACAAGTTACTGATCGATCACTAGCTAGGCTACAAATGCGCTCCTGGCAGTTTTATTTGCGACCCAAGATGCAAAGTGACAGTTTTTTGAATAAAAATGCCTACCTCTGAAGAAACTGACAAGCTACACTATCGATCCTACATGGATAAAATGCCTACCTTTGAAGAAACTGACAAGCTACACTATCGATCCTACATGGATAAATAGCGGATCACGCACGTACTACCTCCTTTCCGGTTTGCAGGGCTCAAATCAAGAAATGACCTACTCGATCCTACACGAATAAATAGCAGATCACACACGTACTAGTACCTCCTTTCCGGTTTGCAGGGCTTAATTCAAACCTCTCACCAACCAAGGTACTCCCTCCGTCCGGGCTTATTAGTCCCGTGAGCAAAGCAGCAAGACCAAGGCATGTCAATAATTAACGGCATGCAGAAGTTTAAGCCTAATTAATTCCAGCGATTTAAGTGGTTGCATGCGTGCCCTTGGCTGCGACTAGTTGCATGCTGCTTCGCATACTGCCTGCGAGCGATTCTGAGTGCCTGCATGCAGCCGGCCGTAATCAAGGCAGCTAACTAATGCAAAAAAGATATGCTTTAATTGTTGCGAGCTTTTTAAATCCGTGAAATCATTATTGACAAGGAGGGAGATGATTCGAGTGCACTCGTTTGACCGCCATGCCGGCGTCCGACCCAAACGGGACGGGACGTCACAGTCATAATTTCAGTTTCCCTAGTTTTCCACGGCAAGCTGGCGCGCTAAGCCATTATGCATTGAATTCCGATTACCGTCGCGCTACCTTCCCCCTATAAGTACCGTTTCCCGGCCTTCTCCAGTGCCACCGTGACCCAACTCACCATATCCTCATAAGCCCCCACCGGCCCGACATCGCTCTCCACGCCCGCCATGCCCCCGCCCGTCCGCGGTAGGCGACGCCGGATGCGATCACCGCCGGAACTAGTGTTTTTTTTCACCGGAAGGCAGACGAAGGGAGGAGGCATTCTATCTGTCTTTAGATGGCAATGCGTAGACCGAGGAGTTTTTGGAGCGCGACCGCATGGCGGAGGAGCAGGAGTTCTTGGAGCGCGACCGCGTGGCGGAGGAGCAGCGTATCGCTGATTTGCGCCGCCAGGACATGGAGCAGCAGCGCACCGACGCTCTGAGTCGAGAGCAGAGCGCCCGCAACTGGGCCGACTACGTGGAGGCCGGTGCCCGGCAAATAGCCTTGGAGGCTGACGGGCACGCACGCGTTCGCGACGCCGATTTTTACTACCAGCTCATCAAGTGGGTTTCCCGCTTGGAAGCCGAAGCTTCGGTGGACCACACTGGCATGGAAAGGGCCAACGTGCGCGAGCAATGCGCCCTATCGCACCTCTGGCAAGTCCGAGGCGAGGCGCAGGACGCCGGTGCCGGCGTTTAGCGTGTACCGCCGGCATCGTCTAGTTAGCTAAGAGTAAGTTAGTACTTGTCTAGTGGGAGTAGATAGTTAACTTGGCTATGATGGTTGTCAACATGGAAGTTCAGTACTCTATATGTGGATCAGACCTGTTACTTTGCTCTCCATGTTGAATTTTCCATTTGAACGTATGGAATGGGCTGTTATTTTTTTAAATGGGTTGTATTTGTCCTCCACGGGTTTAGAGGCTGACTTGTTGGCCTAGCAAGTTGACGCGTACACAATCAGGAGATGATTATGCGTGGAGAGGATGACAGGGGACCCGCCAAGGTCATGGCGATGCAAAGCAAGTGCCTCCTTATTTCAAGCCAATAAAAAATGGCTCCTCCTAGTGGATTTTTGACATCTGGGTCCCATGCCATTGTCAACGTAGTCAATAAGCGAGAGAATTGCTGTGACCGGTGACACGGGGACCCAAAGAGCTCGCCAGATTATTTTTGTTTTGGGTTAATTTGATAAATGCCTCCGAGAAATGCCACCGCAATTTCAAACTTTGAAAATGCCATTTCATGCCATTTCTAGTGGCATTTTTTGAAGTCTGGAGTGGCGTTTTTCAAAGTTTGCAAACTGCAGTGGCATTTTTCAAAGTTTTCAAAAATTGCAGTGGAATTTTTCAAAGTTTGGAAATTGCAGGGTCCCATGCCATTGTCAACGTAGTCAATAAATGAGAGAATTGCACAACGAGCGGCTGACACCAGGGACCCAACAGCTCGCCCAGTTATTTTTGTTTTGGGTTAATTTGATAAATGCCTTTGAGAAATGCCACTTAAATTTCCAAACTTTGAAAAATGCCATTTCATGCCATTTCTAGTGGCATTTTTTGAAGTCTGGAGTGGCGTTTTTCAAAGTTTGCAAACTGCAGTGGCGTTTTTCAAAGTTTGCAAAAATTGCAGTGGCATTTTTCAAAGTTTGGAAATTGTAGTGGCATTTTTATGAATCACCATAATTGGAGTGGCATTTATCTAATTTGTTTTTGAGACGGAAGCAGGGTTGTCAACTGGGCTGTGCGGGACACTCTGGCCTGTCTAGACAACCTTTTCTTTTATGTTTACCACAGACCAGCCCAGTAGTTTTTTTTCTTTTTGAAAATGGCTAGCCCAATTTTTTTGTGATTTGTCAAGTAAGTCACTTTATCCTGTTGGGCTGTAAATCTTTCAAGACGAGGAGAGCTTCATTCGGCTGGCCGAGAAATGGCCTATCAGTAATGAGAAATGGGCTGTACATTTTTAAAACACATCAGACCGGCAATTAGTTTCAAATATCTTTTTTTCATTTCGAGATTTTAAATTGCATTGATTTTTATGCGTGGACAATTTATTGGATTTTATATTGATATACATTTATTTTTAAAATCAGTCTGAATGTGACTCGAAATTTCGGGATTAAAAACAGTTCAAACCGCACCGACATATGCAAAATTTTGTATAATTTTTTAACCATGGCCACAATATGGGCTGTAATGCTAAAAAAAGAATATGGGCTCGAAAAAACCCATAAGAATTAGCAAATGGGCTGTAAACTATTTGAAATAATGGCAGATGGGCTATATGCCGTTTCCCACAGATGGCCTGTATACTGTTGGATGTCCATCCAACGGCTGTCGTGCTTCTTCAATCTCTGCTCTTCCTGCTCCAGCCGCTCAAACAAGCGCCGGCGGGACTGCCGGCTCCCTCCTCCCCGCGGCCGGCTGTGCTGCCGCGCAGGCCTCACCGCTCAACTGTACACACCCAAAGGATCAACCCTAGCCCTTCTAGCCAGCTCATGAGCCACGCGATTCGAATCACGCGCACAATGCTCAAAACTAACATGGCCAAAATTATTACAAATCTCAAAGCAATCATTAAGAATAGGGGCCGCTACTGAATTAACTGAAATGCCTCCTTATTACGCGCAAAATAATGATTCCTCCACCTGACAGCTAGGACCCACAGGAAGGGCCTCTGTATTTCACGAAAAAAATGTTCCCCCCGCTGACAGGTCGGACCCACCAGCTATATCTTCGCACGCAAGGAAGTGCCTCCTTATTACGCCCAAAAAATGAATACCCCCTGCTAGCTGGGACCCACCATATTGTTGGGCTGACTTGTGGGCCTACTAAGTTGACGGGGACGGAGGGCTTTGTCAACTTAGTCAATACTCCAGTGACCGTATGATGTCCATCCAACGGCCATAGTGCTTCTTCAACCTCTGGTCTTCTTGCTCCAGCCGCCCAAAGCAGCGCCGGTCGTGCCGCCTGCTCCTGTCTCCCGTGGCCCGGCTCCGCGTCGTCCCCTTCCTAGGCCTCGCCGTCGGCCACCGCCGTGGTGCTCTCGGCGCGGCGTGGTCAATGTGATCAACGACCGACTTCCATCGGAAGAGTACTGTACATGGAGAGGCTGGCAGTTGGGTCCACGGCAGCCGCAAGGAAGTGCCTCCTTATTACGCGGAAAATAATTATTCCTCCACCTGACAGCGGGCTGGGTTGTCGACGTTGGGCTCGATCTCTTCTCTCGCTGGGGCTCGACGAACCAGCTCTCCACGAGCTGCGATCAGATCAATGGTGATTTGATCGAACAGTTCCTCCAGTGCACTTACATAGCGCACTAGGTGCAGCAATGCATGATCCGTCTCGTGATCTCCGTTGGCAACTTGGGTTGGTCTACTATACCCTTCACGCCTGGGGTAGTAGTGGAACGAGCGACAGTTAACTCTGGGCGACAGGTGCCTGAGATGAACCATAGCCTCTCGAGCAGCTAGTTGGATGGCTTGTGGCTCAAAGGAAGTTGTCCTTCGGTGAACACAGTAGGGCGCTGGGTGCAGACCCTACCGTAGATATGTACAGTGGCCCAGAATTGACGGCTCTCACCACTTATGGGTCCTTGGTACACAACATATTCTGGGGGCTCTTCTAACGCATAGGCACGACGGGTGAGGTTTGCGAGTATGGTCACAAAACCTCCAAGGTTGGTTGCTGTAGTCTCATGGTGCACTACGGGACCAGGCATCGTGGCTTGGTTTGGGGTAGCGGCTGTGTTGGGCTGGGTTGAGGCGAGCGTGCCCTTTTTATAGAGAAAGGGGACGGAGTCTTCCTTCGCACGGTTGCGAATGAGACACCTTGGGTGCTGGTCACTGGTGCGTGATAGACAGGCTAGGTTGATAGGTTGGGCACCGACTGCCGAAAGTGTCGGGGTCACTGTGTGGCTATCTTGCACGGGAAGCTTGGCTGGGGTTCGGTTGTGGACTGGTGGGTTGGTTTGCCTAAGTTTATTGACCTGGCTAAGATAGGATTAGCCAATGGTCAGCCTGGCTCTGATACCAAGTCTGTGGCGACCGATTCTCCGGGTAATAATTCCCAGAAAATGGCCCTTGTGCTCACCAGCCCCAGGATAACTGTTAGCTGATGAGGCACCAACTTGATACAGGAATTCCAAGAAAAATACAAAGTATGTAGTACAAGACCATTCTGGCCTATGTGTACAACAATATGGTTTCTAGTGGTTGATGGCGGAAGCGGATTGTGAATCATCATCGTCTATGGGACTCCATTTCCCACAGGAACAGCTGACCAGGTTAACTCCTATCTTCGCGAGGCTGCTGTCACCATTGCATAAGTTCCGGGTTGTCGTTCGACGCTCCTCTCCAAGCAAGAAATCTGGCCAAGACAATAGCTGAGGACAAGGCAGTGAGTACTTTGAATGTACTACAAAACATTATGAACAGGGCATAATATAACAATGATATGCTGCAAATATCTTATGCTCATGGCGTCGATCGCAAAAGATAAATAAAACTCGATGCGTGCAAGCATGTTATTTGTGAATATGCAATAACATGGTAGTATTAAAATTATGAAATAAATAACATAAAGGACTTTAAAAGAAATGCCACGATCAAGGCGTCTTAGCGACACCACATAAAGGGCTTTAAAAGAAATGCCACGATCGAGGCGTCTTAGCGACACCACATAAAGGGCTTTAAAAGAAATGCCACGATCGAGGTCTTAGCGACACCACATAAAGGGCTTTAAAAGAAATGCCACAGTCGGGTGTCTTAGCGACACCGCATAAAGGGCTTTAAAAGAAATGCCACAGTCGGGCGTCTTAGCGACACCACATAAAGGGCTTATAAATAAACAAAAAACAATGCATGATCGGGCGTCGAGCGACACCACATAAAGGGCTTATAAATAAACAAAAAAACAATGCATGATCGAGGCGTCTGGCGACACCACATAAAGGGCTTTAAATAAACACAGTGAATATCCAGGAGGTAGAACCATCCCAGGGATGTTCGATAATACCAAAAATATCACGGGTTAGTCCACATCAAAAATAATAATCATAATTATCACAAGTCACAATCGTGATTCCAGGTTTAATAGTTTCACCTCCGAAGACCGACACTAAGACCGACACTTGACCCATCCTGCATCGTAGTCCTTAACCACGGACACGGCTATTCGAATAGGTTTAATCTCTGCAGAGGTGTACTCTTTACCCACGAGTAGCAGTTTCATTAGTCCATCGGGACTAATTTCGCTCTCTGACCTTTTGTTGAAAACACACCTAGCTTGCACACACCAGCTTAACTCACATGTGTGCGGAATCACCCACGACACCTGTTAAGCAAAACTCTAAGTGGGAGGCTACAACCTCGGCGTAACATGGGATCACAAAATTTATACATGGCATAACTGGGGAGCTACCCCTTCGGCTACAACCAAACACCCATGCTCCTGCACCGGTGGCATGACTACGGATGCCTCCAGATCTTCCACCATGGCCTCTCACATGCAGTGTGTGCTAGGAAAGGGTTGAAAACTTCTTGAACCGTACCCTACTTGTGGTAGAGGCAGTGGTAGTCTGAAGCAAGTATGGGGTTATTGGCACAAGACTCGATCTACGGTCGACTCAGGAGGTTGTAATATTCCCTGCAAGATTAGTATAAGAATGCATATACTTCAAACAACAGATAGAAACACCACGCGACATACCCCCTCATGCCATACCGGACACGACCGTCTCGACGGAGGACTAGGGACAAGACCGTGTCTACCCAAGACAGAGGCCTTCCCGGCTTTCCTCCCGGTATGCATGAAAGGCATATGATGGTGATTTCTATCACAATCATATCAACTCCATTTGCATGAAATTCATTAACATGCACTCACGAGTAGGAACACATCCTCACATAAAAATCCAGGGGCGTGCTTGCTCGGGCGCGGGCACGTGCAAAACGCGTGCTCTACTCGCGCTCCGGGCGTGCACGGCGTCTGCTCAATGAAATGCCAGGATGGCCAAAACTGCTAGAGATCAAATGCAAATCCACAGGTCTGGGTTAGAGACCATTAGCAGGCTACTAGACAACTTGGTTTGGACAGATGGGAAAGTTCACAACAAAAACTTACAATCATGCCAAAACTGTTCATGCCCACAGGGTGTTTGACAAAATGCCAGAGGCACTTAGGCATTTCTTGGAGTGACCAAAACTTCCAGAGTGGGGTCTCTTTAGATGAAAGAGAGGGTGGTGAGGTTAGTTTGCAAAAAGGAGAAACTTGCTAGTGCAAGTTTTGCAAAACTACAGTTCTGGATAGGGAGTAAATGGCATCATTACATGGACCATAAGTGTTCCAAAGAGTGCATGCTCCTGGACTTAGGGGTTTTGCAGGGTTGACTACAAGCATGAGAAAGCACAAGGTCACTTGAGCAAGAAAGAATGGAGTTGCAGTAGAAAACACAAGTCTGGTCCAGAATGAAAAAGAGGTTGGTTCACTCAATCTTTCCAAAGAACATCACTAGGTTTTTGCATAAAGTTGAATTGCATACTATTACTGACACCCCATAATTTTGGTGGAAGCTAGGAAGAATTATTGAAATAGGTTGTAGTGCAAAATTGCCCGCTGGACCAGAGAAGAAAATTAGGTGTAGAGCTCAAAATATTTAATGGGAAGAAGATATTTTTGCACAAAAGTGGTTCAAATACTCCATATGACATCTCCTAATTTTGGTGGAATTTTTGAAAGAATTTATAAAAGGGGTGCAGTACAAAAAGGACCATAAAACCATGGGAAACCAATTTTCAAGAAAATAAAGATTATGGAGATTATTATATAATTAATTTCTCCGATGAAAAGAAAGGATTTTTCTTGAGAGGATAAATAAGTCCAATAACATATTTTGAAAAGTTTTTACTAGGGGTGAAAACTCCACAACTTAGGGAAAAGAGAGGCTCTGAAATCAAGATTAAGTCCAGAAAATAAAAAATTAAATTTCCTGGCAAAATTTTACTTGAACAAACAAGGTTAAATTTTTATGGGGTGTTACACCTTGGTGGGAGGCTGTCCCGTGGGCCTACTAAGTTGACGGGGACGAAGGGCTTTCTTAGCTTAGTAAATATGAACGATTCTAGCTCCAGTGACCGTACGATGTCCATCCAACGGCCGTAGTGCTTCTTCAACCTCTGGTCTTCTTGCTCCAGCTGCCCAAAGCAGCGCCGGTCGTGCCGCATGCTCCTGCCTCCCATGGCCGGTTGTGCTGCCGTGGGCGTCACCGCCTACTATTCCCACGGCGGCCAGGCCTGCGGCGGCGGCAACCTCACACCGCAGCCGAACGGTGAACCCTCGTACTCCTCTCATGCGGGCTTCCATTGCCGCGTCTTCCCAGCTCCGTGTCGTCCCCTTCCTAGGCCTCGTCGTCGTCCACCGCCGTGGTGCTCTCCGCGCGGGGTGGTCAACGTGGTCAAGGAAAGACTTCCATCGGAAGCGTACTGTACATCGAGAGGCTGACAGCTGGGTCCACGGCCACAACCCAGTTTTTTTGTGCTCTGCCAAGTAAGTCGCTTTGTCAGGCCTGTTGGGCTGCAAATCTTTCAAGACGAGGAGAGCTTTCATTGGTTGGCGAGAAAATGGCCCATCGATGTCTGAAATGGGCTGTACATTTTAAAGCACATCAAACCGCAATTAGTTTCAAATATATTTTTTTCATTTCAAGATTTTAAATTACATTAATTTTTATGCGTTGAGAATTTGTTGGATTTATATTGATATACATTTATTTTTAAAATCTGTTTGAATGTGAGTCAAAAATTCGGGATTAAAAACAGTTCGGACCGCACCAAAATATGCAAAATTTCGTATAATTTTTTTAACCGTGGCCACAATATGGGTTGTAATGCTAACAAAAAGAATATGGGCTCCAAAAAAACCTTAAGAATTAGCAAATGGGCTGTAAATTATTAGAAATAATGGCAGATGGGCTGTATGCTGTTTTCCATAGATTTGAGGCTTTCCTAAAAAAAGGTTGACGCACAAGCAGTGAAGGTTGGATGTCCATCCAACGGCCGTCGTGCTTCTTCAATCTCTGCTCTTCCTGCTCCAGCCGCTCAAACAAGCGCCGGTGGGACTGCCTGCTCCCTCCTCCCCGCGGCCGGCTATGCTGCCGCGCAGGCCTCACCGCCCCACCGTACTTCTATCACTGGCCTAGCCATCCCTCTACTCACCCACACCTGCTGTTATTCTCCGGCGACGGTGGACGAACCAGTAAACACTCGTATAGTCGTACTCCCCTCCGCGTGGGAAACAACTGCCGAGTCTTCTCTGCCTCCGTGTCGTCCCCTTCTTAGGCCTCGCCATCGTCCACCACCGTGGTGCTCTCGGTGCGGCGTGGTCAATGTGGTCAACGACCGACTTCCATCGGAAGAGTAATGTGCGTAGAGAGGCTGACAACTGGGTCCATGGCCGCAGCAAGGAAGTGCCTCCTTATTACGTGCAAAATAATTATTCCTCCACCTGACAGCGGGGACCCACCGGACGGGCCACCGTATTTCGCGAAAAAAACGTTTCCCCCCTGACTGCTGGGACCCACTAGCTACACCTTCGCACGCAAGGAAGTGCGTCCGGGCAAAAAAACGATTCGCCCCCCTGACTGCTGGGACCCAACAGCTACATCTTCGCACGCAAGGAAGTGCGTCCGGGCAAAAAACGATTAAGCCCCACTTGCTGGGACCCACCAGCTACATCTTCGCAGCAAGCAAGTGCTCGATACCGACCCACCTGATCGAAGCGTACGTAGAGTTGTCATTCTGGTCACGAACGTGTACGTACATATATACTGGTGGATGTAGAGGCGCGCACGTGTCATAGTAGAAGCGCGCACGTAGCATGTACACGTACGTACAGCGGCCAGGGTGCAAGAAAGAAAATACGGCCACGTATGTGTACATACGGGCGGGGTCTCGAACGCCTACTCGCGCATACGTACGACGAGGGCTCGTGTACATGGCTGGGTCGGTACGGAGAAACAGCAGCGTCGTCGTGTTCATGGGGAGGCAACGGAATGCGTCGTGTTCATGGCGAGGCAACAGAATGCGTCGTGTTCATCGGGAGGCAACGAAACGCGTGGGAGCCAACCGGCTGGGCGGAACGGAATGCGTGGTCGTGTTCATCGGGAGGGCTTGGATGGAACAGGCGATGGAAACGAGGCCTGGCGTACCGCAGAATGGTGGAAACGGACCTCCTACGTTCGGAACGGGGTCCTGTTGATCAGGAGGGGTGTGGCGTACCGCAAAACGGAGGAAACGGACCTCCTACGGTCGAAACGGGGGTCCTGTTGATTGGGAGGGGTGTAGCATACCGCAAAACGAAGGAAACGGACCTCCAACGGTCGAAATGGGGGTCATGTTGATCGGGAGGGTGTGGCGTGCATAAAGCAGACGAAACGGACCTCCTACGGTCAAACAGGGTCTGTTCGCCGGGAGGGTGTGGCGTGCATAAAACGGACTCCACGGATCTGTTCATCTCCACCGTCGACCTCCTCCGGCCTCCACGGGCTACCGTCGACCTCCTCCAGCCTCCACGGGCTCCTGTTCATCCAGCCTCCACCGCGCTTCTCCACCGCTCTTGTTCAACCTCCACTCCACGGGCACCCCTCCACCATCTATTGTTCACCCAGCCCTCCACACCACGGGGTCCTGTTCAACCACTCCTCCACGGCCACCCCTCCACCGTCTCTGTTCATCCAACCCTCCACACCACGGGTCCTGTTCATCTAGAAACAACGCCACCGCTCACTATTCATCCAACCCCCATAGCGCTCACTTTGTTCATCAATCGATCGACTTGATTAGCAGCAGCAGCGAAGGAATCGCTCCATCGGGTTCAGTTAACAACCATCGATCGATCGCTCGGGTTCAGTAACACGTAGCCTGTAGTGCAATCGCTCAGGTTCAGTTAGAGCCCAACGCCTCGCTCGGGTTCAGTTAGAGCCAACGCCTCGCACACACGCGCATACGTACGAGAGAAACGTGCATCACTCGGCCCCGACCTCCCATCGTAACCAGCAACTCCCTGAAATTTTCCTCACCCTCGCTTCTACCACGGTTTTTCCCGTCATGGACGGCCCAAAGAATGTCATGCAGCTGCGTCTCCGGCCCGCCCAGGACGAAAAGCCCATTTTCTATCATGATTTTTTGTCATAAAAGTAGGAGCCCCCCACATCTATGATGATACCAGGTTTTGTCACAATTATCATCATAGAAGTGTCATATGTATGACATAAATTTTTTTCGCTCGGCCCAAAATGTCACGGATGTGTCTTTTTTTTGTAGTGTTTCATGATCATAATCAACATGAAAGCCTGGGAAAAGAAACCTATAATGGAACTATTTTTCCAAGAAGATGTCTTATAACATATCTCTCTGTGTCCCTTTGTTTATAAAACCGTATGGTCGGATTGCCTTGTTTTCGTAAATATTTTGCCATTATAAAGGCTTTATAAAGTGGGACAAACACTCTGTGGCTACTGACCGAGGAGGTTGAAGCCGATGGTCGGTTAACAAAGTTTTTTACAATGCAGATCCGAGCATTAATGATGTAAAGTACTTGGGTACATAGAATCATTACACATAAATTGTGAGCAAAAATCAATTTTTTCGTAGCCAACCTTTTAAAAAGTCAATGGCACAGTCTCTTTGAGACAACCGAGCAGCTGACATAACACTCTCATAGTTCCTTATTGGCATTGATTTCCTATCTATTAAGCCCCTTGAGGCCGACCTTGGCAAGCTCAGCTTTTGTTAGCTCTAACTCCTTTATGAGATATTTATTCTCTTTCCAAGAAGTTTGTGTTAAACACAACAAAATTGTTTGTCAAACGGATATCGATCCTTAATTCGGCCACCCGTGCCCACATTAAGGCTCGGGAGCTACTGGGCTTCGCGCTCATTATTTATAAATATCAAAGGGGCATCTCGATCCCCTGATCTGGTGTTGCCACCCGACCATTGTCTCGGGGGCTACTGCATTGCTTATTCAATGCAGAGAATTCAAAGTGATCAGTGTTCGGCATGACCGAACTATGGGCAAGCGCATCTTTGGACAACAATGAGTACCATCTGGGAGTTATCCGGCATCAAGCTAATATATCACGGTGACTTATCACAACTCTCTCTCAGGGGCCTGTCTGCCGATTATTATTTCTAATATATTACACTTTGTTTCTATTCCTACATATGCTACCGAGCTAGGAGTTGATACTCAGGCCGATTTTGCAAATCGACCTGAGTCTCAGGGGTTACTAGGATCCGTAGTTTTATGTTTTCCTTCAGATGCATCTCGGGTTTTAGACCGACACACACCTTGAGGGCTACTAGATATACATATACTGGCTATATATCTCGGCAGAGAATAAATTGCACCAATAAAAAATATTCACAAAAATTCAGCCCGCGGTCGGGGTGGTGCACCAGCTCGGAGCTGTTCGGCATAAAGCTCGGGCGCCAGTGGCTGGCTCCATAGAGGGCATTTCCGGCATTAAGCTCGGCTGAATTCGTTCAATCTTTTAAAAGACCAAGGTAGTTTACGACACCTGACGCTGACCATCGTTGAAGCTCGGAAGTGGTCCGACATAATGCTTGGATTCGGATGGCTCGTTCCATAGAGAAAATTTCACCGTTAAACTCGGATAACCTCCTTCAAACTTTTTCAAACAAAGGTGATCTATGACACCTCAGATATAGTCCGGCGTTGGTGCTCATATGCAAAAGATATCTCGAATGCAGTCCGGCGTTGGAGCTCGGATGCAAGAGGACACCGCCGCACAGGAACAACTTCAAACCCAAGGTGTGGCGTAAAAAATAATAAGGCATTGATAAAGTCCGAGAACTTAAAGGGGCTCCTCAGATACCCGATGTGTAAACTCTTCGGATTCACTTCGGCGATCCTCAAGATAGAAGATGAGAAGATTTGGTGAACCGGTTTTCAAGACCGACGATCGAAGATGAGGAGCAGTTCGAAAGAATCGAGGAGCGTCCCCAACTTGAAGACCGGTTCAGGGGGTGATAACCCACAAGTATAGGGGATCGCAACAGCTTTCGTGGGTAGAGTATTCAACCCAAATTTATTGATTCGACACAAGGGGAGCCAAAGAATATTCTTGAGTATTAGCAGTTGAGTTGTGAATTCAACCACACATGGATAACTTAGTATCTGCAGCAAAGTGTTTAGTAGCAAAAGTGGTATGATAATAAAAGTAACGGTAGCAAAAGTAAAGATAAATGTTTTTGGGTTTTGTAGTAGTTATAACAGAGCAGCGGAAAAGTAAATAAGCGAAGAACAATATCTGAAAAGCTCGTAGGCAATGGATCGTGATGCATAATTATGCGGATCGATTCCTCATGCAATAGTTATAACATAGGGTGATATAGAACTAGCTCCAATTCATCAATGTAATGTAGGCATGTATTAGTAAATAGTCATACGTGCTTATGGAAAAGAACTTGTATGACATGTTTTGTCCTACCCTCCCGTTGCAGCGGGGTCCTTACGAAAACTAAGGGATATTAAGGCCTCCTTTTAATAGAGAACGGAACAAAGCATTAACACATAGTGAATACATGAACTCCTCAAACTACGGCCATCACCGAGAAATATCCGATTATTGTCACTTGGGGTTGTCGGATCATAACACATAATAGGTGACTATAGACTTGCAAGATAGGATCAAGAACACACATATATTCATGAAAACATAATAGGTTCAGATCTGAAATCATGGCACTCGGGCCCTAGTGACAAGCATTAAGCATAGCAAAGTCATAGCAACATCAATCTCAAAACATAGTGGATACTAGGGATCAAACCCTAACAAAACTAACTTGATTACATGATAAATCTCATCCAACCCATCACCGTCCAGCAAGCCTATGATGGAATTACTCACACACGGCAGTGAGAATCATGAAATTGGTGATGGAGGATGGTTGATGATGACGACGGTGACGAATCCCCTCTCCGGGCCCGAGCGGACTCAGATCAGCCCTCCCGAGAGATTAGGGCTTGGCGGCGTAAGCGTGTCGTGAAACGCGATGAAACTTTCTCTCTGATTTTTTCACCCCGAGACGGAATATATGGAGTTGGAATTGAGGTCGGAGGAGGTCCAGGGGGCCCACGAGATAGGGGGGCGCGCCCTAGGGGGGGGGGGGGCGCCCCCTATCTCGTAGACAGGCCCTAGGCCGCCTGGTGTATTTCTTTCACCCAATATTTTTTATAAATTCCAAAAAGTGCCTTCGTTTGATTTCCAGGACATTCCGAGAACTTTTCTTTTCTACACACAAAACAACATCATGGTAGTTCTGCTGAAAACAGCGTCAGTCCGGGTTAGTTTCATTTAAATCATGCAAGTTAGAGTCCAAAACTGGGGCATAAGTGTTTGGAAAAGTAGATACGTTGGAGACGTATCAACTCCCCCAAGCTTAAACCTTTGCTTGTCCTCAAGCAATTCAGTTGATAAATTGAAAGTTATAAAGAAAAACTTTTACAAACTCTATTTGCTCTTGTTGTTGTAAACATGAAAAGCCAGCATTCAAGTTTCAGCAAATATTATGAACTAACCATACTCACAATAACACATAGGTCTCACAATTACTCATATCAATAACATAATCAGCTAGCGAGCCATAATAATAAAACTCGGATGACAACACTTTCTCAAAATAATTATAACATGATATAACAAAGTGGTATCTCGCTAGCCCTTACTGAGACCGCAAAACATAAATGCAGAGCACCTTTAAGGATCAAGGACTGAATAAACATTGTAATTCATGGTAAAAGAGATCCAGTCAAGTCATACCCAATATAAACTAATAATAATGAATGCAAACGACAGTATGCTCTCCAGCAGGTGCTTTTTAATAAGAAGGGTGATGACTCAACATGAAAGTAAATAGATAGGCCCTTCGCAGAGGGAAGTAGGGATTTGTAGAGGTGCCAGAGCTCGGTTTTAAAATAGAGATAATTATATTTTGAGTGGCATGCTTTCATTGTCAACATAACAACTAAGAGATGACAATGTCTTCCATGCTAAACAAATTATAGGCGGTTCCCAAACAGAATGGTAAAGTTTATACTCCCCCTCCTCCACAAGCATCAATCCATGGCTTGCTCGAAACAACGAGTGCCTCCAACATTCAACGGGTCCCAGGGGGAGTTTTTTTTGCAATTATTTTGATTTTGTTTGCATAAAGCATGGGACTGGGCATCCTGGTGACCAGCCATTTTCTCATGAGTGAGGAGCGGAGTCCACTCCTCTTGAGAATAACCCGCCTAACACGGAAGATAAGGGCAGCCCTAGTTGATATATGAGCTAATCGAGCATGCAAAACAGAATGTTTATTTGAAGTTTTAGAGTTTGGCACATACAAATTTACTTGGAACAGCAGGTAGATACTGCATATAGGAAGGTATAGTGGACTCATATGGAACAACTTTGGGGTTTAAGGAGTTTGGGTGCACAAGCAGTATTCCCACTTAGTACAAGTGAAGGCTATCAAAAGACTGGGAAGCGACCAACTGAGAGAGCGACAACAGTCGTAAACATGCATTAAAATTAATTCACACCGAATACAAGCATGAGTAGGATATAATCCACCATGAACATAAATATCATGAAGGCTATGTTGATTTGATTCAACTACATGTGTGAACATGTGCCAAGTCGAGTCACTCAATTCATTCAAAGGAGGATACCATCCCATCATACCACATCATAATCATTCTAATAGCATGTTGGCACGCAAGGTAAACCATTATAACTCATAGCTAATCAAGCATGGCACAAGCAACTATAATCTCTAAATGTCATTGCAAATATGTTTACTTCGTAATAGTTGACTCAGAAACGATGAACTCATCATATTTACAAAAAACAAGAGTGGTCGAGTTCATACCAGCTTTTCTCATCCCAATAAGTTCATCATATATCATCATTATTGCCTTTCACTCGCACGACCGAACGATGTGTATAATAATAAGAGTGCACGTGCATTGGACTAAGCTGGAATCTGCAAGCATTCAACTCAAGAGAGAAGACAAGTAATATGGGATCTAAATTAAATAAACAATCATGCATATGAGAGCCACTAAGCATTTTTAATACGGTCTTCTCGACCCCCAAAAGAAAGAAAAGAAAACTATTTACACGGGAAAGCTCACAACAAGTAAGAAGAAGAACTAGAAATCTTTTTGGGTTTTCATTTTAATTTCTACTACAAGCATGGAAATTAAACTAACTAATTTTTTGGTTTTTCTTAAGGTTTATCAAACACACTAGAAGAAAACTAGAAAAATAAATTTAAACTAACATGGATAATACAATGAAAGAGTATGAGCACCGACGACTAGTGTATGAACATGAATGTAAAGTCGGTGAAATCGTACTCCCCAAGCTTAGGCTTTTGGCCTAAGTTGGTCTAGTACCAAGGACCGCCGCTACTCTCCCCGGTGTAATGGGAGGTGTAATCAGGATACCACTGGCTGGTCATCTCCGGATCCCATTGGACAGATGATGCACGATAAGGATCCAGTTCAGGTTCTGGCTCAGGTTCAGGTTCTGGAGTAAAAGCTTGAGCTCGATGATTGTACACTGCTTCTGGTCTAACCAGAAAATTATCTGCAGTCAGATCAAACAACAGAGGCATAGGCAAAATAATAGTCTCATTGTGTTTCTTATCAAATCTAAGGTTATACAAGAGCATCTTCTCTTCGTTGTCAACAATAAACTTGTGTGCTACCATGCTCTTATAATCTAAAATGTGAGGACGTAATTTTTTTCTCCTCCTCCTCATGGTGCGTAATGGGTATCCGAAAATGTTCAGCGAGACGTGCAGCATAGATACCTCCAAATATGGGGCCTTTTGTACGATTCAGGGCTAGCCGTTTAGCAACGACGGCACCCTTACTAAAAGTATTGTCTCCTAGCAAAGCATGTTGAAGAATAATAATATCTAGAACGCTCAAATTTCCACTATTTCCACGACCAACCAAGCATCTACTAGCAAATATGGCAAAGTAGCGTAAAACAGGAAAGTGTATGCTAGAGACCTTCGCCTCGGAGCCTTTCTTTGGCTCCTCTACAGCAATAGTATTAACAAAGCCACCCACATCTTCACGATGGGGTTCATCTAATTCTCCCTCATAAGGTATCCTACATACCGCACAAAAATGACGTAAAGACATTTCTTTGAATTAATCATATTAATGAAATGATACTGCAGGCGGTGATTTCTTAGGATAATAATAAAAGTTTTGCACGTGAGTAAGAGATACTGATCGATTCGGTCGTTGATGAAACCGGTGAGGCCTGCAGTCTCGATTAAAGCATAAAAATCTTCATGAATTCCGGCTTCTTTCAAGAAATCTTCGCATGGCCATTCACATGACCGTACTTCCGCTAAGCGAGGAAGATTATACTTGGGTTTTTCCTTCTCTTTGTCTTGTTTTTCCTTAGAGCTTTGGATAGAAGAGCCTTTAAAGAGCCTCCTTAACATTTTCTCAAAATTTCTGTGATTTTAGTAACTTCAAAATAAAAATGAATAAAACTAAACAAGATTGATAACAACTATTCCTACAAGTGCCTAGAGCCTATATCATGCATTGGAATTGCTTGGGACCTCAAAAATTTAACATGCAAGCTCAAGAACATGGTCACCTATGCAGCAAAAAATTGCAATGAATAAAGAACTAGAACTAAAACTAATTGGACCAATGGAGGAGTCACATACCCAGGAACAATCTCCCAAAGCAGTTTTGTGAATGGAGCTTTGAGCATGGAGATCGAAAATCGCAGCAAAATGAGCTAGAACTCGTGCTTGAGCTGGATAGGGATTTTTTTGGGTAGAAGATGGAGTGTGTGGGTGCTGGCATAAGTGGAGGGGAGCCACCAGGGGCCCACGAGATAGGGGGGCGTGCCCTACAAGGGGGGGCGCTCCCTCCTCTCTCGTGGCCTGGTGCTTGGCCCTCCTGCAGTGTTTTCAGTGCCTAAAATCCTCAAATATTCCAGGAAAAAATCATACTAGATTTGTAGGGCATTTGGAGCACTTTTATTTTCGGACTATTTTTTAATGTACGGATAATTCAGAAAACAGATGGATAATACTAATTTTGCTTTATTTAATCTAAATAACAGAAAGTAAAAAGAGGGTGCAGAGGGTTGTGCCTTCTAGTGTCATCCATCTCGTGATCATCAAAATGAACCCACTAACAAGGTTGATCAAGTCTTGTTAACAAACTCATTCCGAATAACACGGAACCGAAGAAATTTCGAATAACACTAAGTTACCTCAACGGGGATATGAAAATCCCCAACAATAAGAATATCATACTTTTTCTTGACAGTAGGGAGAGGAAATTCAAAACCTCCAAAAATGATAGCTGGAACTTTTTCAATAGAATTGATGCTATGGACTTGAGATTGTTTCCTCGGAAAGTGTACCGTATGCTCATTACCATTAACATGAAAAGTGACATTGCCTTTGTTGCAATTAATAACAACCCCTGCAGTATTAAGAAAAGGTCTACCAAGGATAATAGACATACTATCGTCCTCAGGAATATCAAGAATAACAAAGTCCGTTAAGATAGTGACATTTGCAACCACAACAGGCACATCCTCACAAATACCGGCAATTATAGCAGTTGATTTATCAGCCATTTGCAAAGATATTTCAGTAGGTGTCAACTTATTCAATTCAAGTCTATGATATAAAGAGAGAGGCATAACACTAACACCGGCTCCAAGATCACATAAAGCAGTTCTAACATAATTTCTTTTAATAGAGCATGGTATAGTTGGAACACCCGGATCTCCAAGTTTCTTTGGTATTCCACCCTTAAAAGTGTAATTAGCAAGCACGGTGGAAATTTCAGCTTCCGGTATCTTTCTTTTATTTGTGATGATATCCTTCATATACTTAGCATAAGGATTTACTTTAAGCATATCAGTTAAACACATACGTAAGAAAATAGGTCTAATAATTTTAGCAGAGCGCTCAAAATCCTCATCATCCTTTGACTTGGATGGTTTAGGAGGAAAGGGCATGGGTTTCTGAACCCATGGTTCTCTTTCTTTACCATGCTTCCTAGCAACAAAATCTCTCTTATCATAACGTTGATTATTCGATTGTGGGTTAGCAAGATCAACAGCAGGTTCAATCTCTACATCATTGTCTTTGCTAGGTTGAGCATCAACTTGAACATTATCATTAACATTATCACTAGGTTCATGTTCATCACTGATTGTGTTTCACATCGAAATAGAAATATCATTGGGATTCTCGGTGTGTCTCTGACAGAGTTCACTAGAAGCATGCAAAGTTCTATCGTTTTTCTTCTTCTTCTTTTTAGAAGAACTAGGTGCCTCTAAATTATTTCTCTGAGAATCTTGTTCGATTCTCTTAGGGTGGCCTTCAGGATACAAAGGTTCCTGAGTCATTCTACCAGTTCTAGTAGCCACTCTAACAGCAAAGTCATTTTTATTATTTAATTCATCAAGCAAATCATTTTGAGCTTTGAGTACTTGCTCAGCTTGAGTAGCAACCATAGAAGCATATTTGCTAATGCGGTGAAGTTCATCTTTAACTCTAGCCAGATTATCAGCTACGCGTCCTATCTCGAAAGCATTATTCTTTAACTCTCTACCAACATAAGCATTAAAACTTTCTTGCCTAGCCATAAAGCCATCAAATTCATCTAAGCATGGGCTATGAAATTTAGTAGAGGGTATTTCAACTTTATCATATCTATAGAGAGAATTTACCTTCACTACCTGTGTCGGGTTATCAAGACAATGTGGTTCTTCAGGCGGTATAATAAGACCAAGTATTTCTTCAATAGGTGGTAAATTCTTAACATCTTCAGCTTTAATACCTTTTTTATTTCATTGATTTCTTTGCCTCTTGCATATCTTCGGGACTGAGAAATAAAACACCTCTCTTCTTCGGAGTGGGTTTAGGAATAGGCTCAGGAGTTGGCTCAATTGGTTCGGGAATTACTTCAGGAACTGGCTCGGGAAGAGTCCAATTATTTTCATTAGTCAACATATTATTCAATAATATTTCAGCTTCGTCCACTATTCTTTCCCTGAAAACACAACCAGCACAACTATCCAAGTAGTCCTTGGAAGCATCGGTTAGTCCATTATACAAGATATCAAGTATTTTATTTTTCTTAAGAGGATGATCAGGCAAAGCATTAAGTAACTGGAGAAGCCTCCCCCAAGCTTGTGGGAGACTCTCTTCTTTGATTTGCACAAAATTATATATTTCCATAAGGCAGCTTGTTTCTTATGAGCAGGAAATATTTAGCGAGAAGTAATAAATCATATCACGGGACTATGCACACAACCAGGAGCAAGAGAAATATACCAAGTCTTAGCATCACCCTTTAATGAGAACGGAAATATCTTACGGATATATAAATAGCGAGACTTCTCATCATGAGTAAATAGGGTGGCTATATCATTCAACTTGGTAAGATGTGCCACAACAGTTTCAGATTCAAGGCCATAAAAAGGATCAGATTCAACTAAAGTGATAATATCAGGATCAACAGAGAATTCATAATCCTTATCAGTAACACAGATAGGTGAAGTAGCAAAAGTAGGATCAGGTTTCATTCTAGCATTAAGAGACTGCTGCTTCCATTTAGCTAATAATTTCTTAAGATGATCTCTATCATTGCAAGCAAGGATTTCCATAGCATCTTTTTCATGCATAACATAACCATTAGTAACAATAGGTAAAACATAATCATTGGGGGAACCTTCATCATCACTATAATCAATAATAGGTTCTTCAATATTTTCGTTCCCCCTAACTATAGCAAGTTGTTCATCTAGAAATTCACCTAATGGCAAAGTAGTATCATGCACATAAGTAGTTTCATCATGCATAGTAGAAGTGGCATCATCAATAACATGCGACATATCAGAATTCATAGCAGTAGCAGGTTTAGGTGTCGCAAGCTTACTAATAACGGAAGGATAATCTAGTGCAGAGCTAGATGGCAGTTCCTTACCTCCCCTCGTAGTTGAGGGCAAAATCTTGGTCTTAGCGTCTTTCAAGTTCTTCATAGTGATCAACAGATATAAATCCCAAGTGACTCAGAGAATAGAGCTATGCTCCCCGGCAACGGCGCTCGAAATTAGTCTTGATAACCCACAAGTATAGGGGATCGCAACAGCTTTCAAGGGTAGAGTATTCAACCCAAATTTATTGATTCGACACAAGGGGAGCCAAAGAATATTCTTGAGTATTAGCAGTTGAGTTGTCAATTCAACCACACCTGGATAACTTAGTATCTTCTGCAAAGTGTTTAGTAGCAAAAGTGGTATGATAATAAAAGTAACGGTAGCAAAAGTAAAGATAAATGTTTTGGGTTTTGTAGTAGTTGTAACAGAGCAACGGAAAAGTAAATAAGCTAAGAACAATATCTGAAAGCTCGTAGGCAATGGATCGTGATGGATAATTATGCGGATCGATTCCTCATGCAATAGTTATAACATAGGGTGATATAGAACTAGCTCCAATTCATCAATGTAATGTAGGCATGTATTCGTAAATAGTCATACGTGCTTATGGAAAAGAACTTGTATGACATCTTTTGTCCAACCCTCCAGTTGCAGCGGGGTCCTTACGGAAACTAAGGGATATTAAGGCATCCTTTTAATAGAGAACCGGAACAAAGCATTAACACATAGTGAATACATGAACTCCTCAAACTACGGCCATCACCGAGAAATATCCCGATTATTGTCACTTCGGGGTTGTCGGATCATAACACATAATAGGTGACTATAGACTTGCAAGATAGGATCAAGAACACACATATATTCATGAAAAAATAATAGGTTCAGATCTGAAATCATGGCACTCGGGCCCTAGTGACAAGCATTAAGCATAGCAAAGTCATAGCAACATCATTCTCAGAACATAGTGGATACTAGGGACCAAACCCTAACAAAACTAACTTGATTACATGATAAATCTCATCCAACCCATCATCGTCTAGCAAGCCTACGATGGAATTACTCACGCACGGCGGTGAGCATCATGAAATTGGTGATGGAGGATGGTTGATGATGACGACGGCGACGAATCCCCCTCTCCGGAGCCCCGAACGGACTCCAGATCAGCCCTCCCGAGAGAGATTAGGGCTTGGCGGCCATGAAACGCGATGAAACTTGCTCTCTGATTTTTTTTCTCCCCGAGACGGAATATATGGAGTTGGAGTTGAGGTCGGAGGAGGTCCAGGGGGCCCATGAGATAGGGGGCGCGCCCTAGGGGGGGGCGCCCCCTGTCTTGTGGACAAGTCCTGGGCCCCCTAGTGTATTTCTTTCGCCCAATATTTTTTATAAATTCCAAAAAGTGCCTCCGTTGATTTCCAGGACATTCCGAGAACTTTTCTTTTCTACACATAAAACAACATCATGGTAGTTCTGCTGAAAACAGTGTCAGTCCGGGTTAGTTTCGTTCAAATCATGCAAGTTAGGGTCCAAAACAAGGGCAAAAGTGTTTGGAAAAGTAGATACGTTGGAGGCGTATCAGGGGGCTACTGACGGTGTCCTGGACTAGGGGGTACTCACCACGTCGTCTCCCGACCAGCTGGATCATGCCGAGGACCCCCATGGCGGTTCACTCATGGGCCAGTTCGGACAGCCCATGCCACATACAAGGGACATTCCACAAGACTTGATGATCAAGACAAGGACTCCTCTCCACCTACGTATTCGACTAGGACTCTTGCTATCCTAGGCCTCCGGTATGTTATATAAGTCGAGGCTAGGCTAGTCGATAGATCAGGATATTATTCATCATACCCTTAGGTTTAGACCACAACATATGATCTCGGGGTAGATCAACTCTTGTAATCTCTATATCCATCAAGATCAATCAAGCAGGAAGTAGGGTATTACCTCCATTAAGAGGGCCTGAACCTGGGTAAATATCGTGTCCCCTGTCTCCTATTACCCATCGATCCATGACACACAGCTTGGGACCCCCTACTCGAGATCTGCCGGTTTTGACACCGACAATAGTGACCCCATCAGTAGTTTTTTTGTACACACTCTCACAACTTATGTCTTTAGTTATGAAGTAAATATTGGCTATGATCCATGAATCATTGAGATGCATCAGCATGCGTGTTATTTTTCCTTTGTATTTGATGGAATGTTGTAATGGGGCAACCTTGAAGTCAGGATACATACATGAAACAAAATCATAAAGCTTCATACTCCCTCCGGTCCTTTTTTGTATGCGTATAAGGCTACTCATAGTGGGGAGTATCATATACTAGTATCATGCATAAATTACATAGGGGACGGAGGTAGCAGTATGTGAGAGTGTATGGTGGGTCATGTGGTAAAATGTACTACTACGCAAAGAAAAAAGGACCGAAGGTGTCGCACGATGTCCAAGGAATACGGTGATAGTGGGAGGTGGGCCATGTAGTCACTGGGCTGCCATGTTTCGTACTCCTCCGGTGTAAGAGTGGAGAAAGTTAGTTTTATCACAGAATAAATAAATAAGAGTGCAGGCGCTCTACGACGCTCTATCGCCGCAGTAATAGTGACCAATGAGCCGCCAAATCACATAGACCTAGTATAGTTATTGGACGGAAGAAGAAAACCATCACTCTATCTCTTTCATGCAATACAATATTCTTTTGGAAACCAACATTTCTTTTTGTTGAAATCGCGCCATCGAGCAAAACCAATGTTTAAATCACGTATGTCGCGTTCGTGTCTCACCCTCCTCCACCCCATACGGTCGTTTACATGCCACTCACCGCAAACCGAGTATATGATAAATTTCCCACCTACTTGTCGATGGATCGTGCCATGGAGTACTAGCACTACTGGAAGAGATTGGCGAGGAGGGTGAGGACAGCTAGCTGTAGCACGGACTCCCAAGAACTATTTTTCATGCATGTTGTGGCCAGCCATGGCGACGTTTTAACGTGGAGCAGTCGCGCGCACCGGGAAGCACCACAGGAGGCGCTCTCTCGGCTTGCGCGCCGCTTCAATGTCGGTGCCAGTGAGAGGTTGCGTCCGCTCTGGCCGGGCATGAATGCGGCACTGACCGTTTCAGGCGGGAAGCACGTGCGGGTGATGAAGGGTTGGCCGGGGCGGTGAGGAGTGGGCGTGGCAGCGGTCCGGAAGCCTGCAAACAAGAGATGATGTATGTAAGTATTGCTGCGTATATAATTAATAACGTAAATAATGTGCCAGTTGGACAAATATGATTGGAGATGGAGATGGAATTTTACGTAAACACGGATATGCATGTCTATGTCTTTGTGTGTGTGCGCGACGACTCTCGCGACTACTCATGCACACCATCGATGTCTCGTTCTCCCTACACACACACAAACTTAGTACCGCCTCATTTTGTTCTTAGGATAGGAATATCATACGAGTGGGAAACTATATGAAGTGAGATAAATGGAGTACGACGTACAAGAAGAAATTTACATGCACTCACTCTGCCTGTGAGATACCCGCGAGTACACGATGTTGCGCATTTGTACATGAAGAGGCAGCTTACGTACGTAATAATTTGACCCTTTAATTTGTTCACTTAATAATGGAGGGTCAGGGACCACACGTGAGCGATTCAAACTACGACCTGGAAGCGGGGGCATGTTTTTGATCGAGTTCTCTTTCTTGGTACGTTAAAAAAAGATTTGTCCGCCAGTTTTTGTTTCTTTTTTCCGGGAACGTGCATATTCTATTTAAAACCACTCCTATGGAGAGATTTTTTACTCCATTGTATATATAGCCTCTTGTTTGATAGGGTTTCTCGCGTCTCGCTCTCTCACCCTCTCCATATCTCAACAAGATGACAGTGTCCACTCTATCTCTCTCCTCACTGGTGGTCACAGAACCGGCCGAATCCCGTCCGCTGTAGGAGGTGAGGAGGTGCAGCGTTGACGTTGTCACCGTCGGCGATGGAGGAAGCCGATGTGCAGCGTCCTCTCTGAGTCGGTGCTGGCGCAGACGAAGGTCCTCCGCGCCCTTGTTCGTTGCCATCGTGTGGGCAGATCCCGCCCGCCCGCCTAAGTGACATCTCGCCCACCCGAGGTATAACTTCTTTTGGATTTCATGCTTCATCGTACTGGTCCAGCTCCCCAGCTCGCTGCATGCAGGTTTTCTTCTATTCCACTACTCCCCAGCTCCCCATGTACAGTAGCTAGGGTTCGTCGGCTGGTCCAACATCACCTACTTTTTACTATTATAGAGGAAAGGCCACTCGAAAAGTTGTCCTGGTTTATGCCTCGGTGGAGGTATACATGTTTTTTTGACAAAAAGTACATGGTGGTTGTGTGGTCATTATCCATATACTCCTATTGCTGCTGCTAATCTAATACTATCACTAGTTAAATGAAGCAATTCCCATGTTAAAGTGACGTCTCTTTAATTTTAAGTAATGCTGATGTCAATCCATAGGCGTCGACAAATGCTTCTGTCCTGCTTTTTTTCTCGGGTATCCTGGTTTTGTTCCCATCAAGATAATCATGATGCTTCTGTTTGTTGGTGTACTTTTCATTAATTCTTATTGACAATTGAGATGTCGCTGTTAATCTTGTACCACTGCCAAAACAAAGTAACAACACTATATCCCTTTTTTATATTTTTGCAAACAGCGATGCGTATCTCCATACCCGGTCATGTCTTCCTCAATTTTAGTGGGACTGCACAAAATTGGATGGCCATTGTTGTTCCGCCTCACTGTCCTCTGCCACGTGGTTCTTCCTTCCTCGAGCTTGATTACCGAGAAGAAACAGACCATAGAGAGGATTTGTCAAACTTCATTGGTGCCTCACCCAAACTTGATGCCAAATGGATGATGCATCACCATGATCACCTATCAATGCTCATGGTTGCATCTCATGGTTGCATCGGCTGGTGAAGCTGATCGATTTTTGACGAAAAACAAGCTATCTTCCATCACTGCTCTTTGCTTGTTACCCACAAAGATGACATCCTTCATCAGTTTACCTTGGTTGCGCCGGAGACGCATTCGTCTTTCACGTTGGTGCAATTTTATCACACAATTGGCTATGAACCAAATGTTTCCTCAAAGAAGCATCGACGCTGGTACTAAGAGCATAAGTTTTGTATTGATTTCTAAGCCTTCTCACAACTTTGTCTTCAGCTCCGCTGTAATTTTATTTGTCCAACTATTAACTAAATATGTGTTCAAACTTTGATTAAAAATATGGTGTGGACTAAAAACCCAGATGGACGTAGTAGCCCTCCGTTTTTATTTACTCTGCATATTAGATTTGATTGAAGTCAAACTTTGTAAAGTTTGACCAAGTTTAGGCCGAACACAAGAAACCATAATTATTGAGAGAGGGCAAACCATACGTACTCTCAAATCTTTCTGATAATTGAAATTAAAATTCTTTATTTGTACACACTCTCACACCTTTCTGATAATTTGGCGCGTGTGTGGTTGTTCACTTAACGGAGGGTAGTGTACCGCACGTGAAGGATAGGAAGTGCGACCAGGACACGTGGATCGTTAGTTGATCGTAAGTAGTTTTCTTCACTGGTACGTTAAATAAAGAGTTTCGTTTCGTACTTACACAATTTGAAACGATTGTTATGGAGAGAAAAACAAAACCACTCCACTATATATTAGTAGTATACACGAGTACTATATAAGTACTATATAAGCTGGAGCCTCAGCGCTTGTTCGCTAAGGTTTGCACTCTCCACACTCTCGCCGCACTACATATATATATACACACGCTGGAGGCTCATCGTTCATTTGCTAGGGTTTGCTATATTCACAGTCTCTCACCCTCTTCACCAGATCTAAACAATACTGTGTTGGGCTCTGTCTCTCTCTTCCCCCTCACAGCTGGTGAAGGAGCCGTCCGGATCCCGTCGCACCGGGAAGGGGAGGAGGTGCAGCGTTCACTCTGTCGCCTTCGGCGAGGGAGGCAATCCACTGCTGGCTGCGTTGTTCTCTTTCACCCATCGCCTGTGCGGAAGGGCCACTGACCCCTTCTTCCTCAGTGTCATACGTAGTGTGGGCAGATCCGACCTCCCTCCGCACGCCTAGCCACATCCCGGTGACCCCAAGGTATACCATTCTTTGAAACCGTCATTGCTCTAGCTGCATGCGGATCTTTTTCGATTCTGTATAAGGGTGGGGTGGGGTGGAGCATGAATCTAGGACGTGGTTCAATGAGGAAAGGAGGGAGGGAAAGTAGTATAGACTGGCTATCAAGCCGCTTTGTTGGTCATAAAGGGGAAAGGGGTAACCCAGTACACACATTTGTAAGGAACCGATCTCTTTGTTGAAAAAGGAAAGAAACTGGGGGGGGGGGGGTCGGGTAGTTTGTGTAGGACTAGATTTGCTTCCGTCACATAGGAAAAAGGTTCAAAGAGGACAAATATGGGACCAATGCAGATATGCTGCTTGGTGACATACTCTGCATCACCCATTTATACGTGTGGACGCACATGGTGCTGGCATGTCGCATGTCACATGTCCCATGTCCCATACAACTATTTTGTTGTTGTTAATCTAAGAATGCCGCTTGAAAATTGAAGCAATGCCACTATTAAAAGTGAATTACATTTCTAACGAATGCTATTTTAAGAAATTGTCTCTGTTAATATGAATCAATGCAACCGTTTTAGAAATGCTACTGTCCTACTTTGTTTTCCATCAAGATAAGTTAGATGCTTCTTTTTGTCGCCGTATGTTTCATCCTCCTTTATTGGCCAGTAATTGTTTCCTTTTTTGCCTCTGTTAAAACAGGGATATCTATTCAACTTGTTGCTATAGAGAACTTAAATGTCACACCGGCGACTTTCCTTGATTTAGTTGAACTACACAAAACAAGATTGGATTTCCTATTCGTGTTGGCAGATTCGTAGGTGATCTTATCTGCGTCATGAAAGGTCAGTACCTGCCTTCATCCACATGATCATGCAGTGTGCTTTGAGATTTTGTGCTACTTGTATTGGTATTGTTTTAAATAAATGTTGAATTGAAGCTATTGAATTGCTGTATTTTCCCATTAAGTGAACAAAAATGGGACCAACCCAGACATGATGCTTGTTGCTTTGTTACAACAAACTCTGCATCACCCCCTTTATATGTAGATGGAAGCATATGGTGTTGTTGCGCCCACTCTCCATTGCAACTGTTTATGCTTTTTGTTAATGTAACCCCACTGGTAAAATTAAGAAATGCCACTCTCAGAATTAACTATTGAATCTTAGTTCAAAACTGCAACACTTGTTAGGGATCGGCGGGAGTACCATTTCTGTTAGGGATCGGCCGGAGTACATGTTTAAGAAATGTATTGTTGAGATAATATCTCTGTTATTATATATCAGTTACAATGTTTTACAAATGGTACTATCCTGCTTTGTAGTTCTTTCTACATGTTTAACCAAGGTATTGTTAAGATAATGTCTCTGTTAATATGAATCAGTCGCATTGTTTTAGGAATGGTACTTTTCTGCTTTGTCGTTCTTTATGCATGTTGAAACAAGGAATTGTTAAGATAATGTCTCAGTTAATATGAATGAATCACACTGTTTGAGAATTGCAACTCTCCTTCTTAGTTTCCCATTAAGATAAGGTAGATGTTTTTTCTTCTGGGAGTATGATAACCCACAAGTATAGGGGATCGCAACATTTTTCGAGGGTAGAGTATTCAACCCAAATTTATAGATTCGACACAAGGGGAGCCAAAGAATATTTGAAGGTATTAG
The DNA here is from genome assembly GCA_021605205.1 of Aegilops longissima. Taxonomy (NCBI): domain Eukaryota; kingdom Viridiplantae; phylum Streptophyta; class Magnoliopsida; order Poales; family Poaceae; genus Aegilops; species Aegilops longissima. Next base: position 136,664,825 of record CM038677.1, on the reverse strand, counting down.
CAGCTGAGTTGTCAATTCAACCACACCTGGAGATTAATTATCTGCAGCAAAGTAGTATGATAGTTTTGATAATAGTAGTAGTAGCAATGGTAACGGTAACAGTGATAGCAGTAGTTTTGTAACAAGTGCAACAGTAACGATAGTAGTAGTAACTTAGTAAGAACAATATAGGATAAATTCGTAGGCATTGGATCGGTGACTTGTTGGATGACATTCATCATGAGACAGTTATAACCTAGGGCGATACGGCACTAGCTCCAGTTCATCAATATAATGTAGGCATGTATTCCGTAAATAGTCATACGTGCTTATGGAAAGAACTTGCATGACATCTTTTGTTCTACCCTCCCATGGCAACGGGGTCCTATTGGAAACTAAGGGATATAAAGGCCTCCTTTTAATAGAGAACCAGAACAAAGCATTAACACATACTGAATACATGAACTCCTCAAACTGCGGTCATCACCGGGAGTGGTCCCGACTATTGTCACTCCGGGGTTGCCAGATCAGAACACGCAGTAGGTGACTATAACTTGCAAGATCGGATCTAGAACATGGATATAACGGTGATAACATAAACAGTTCAGATCTGAAATCATGGCACCCGGGCCCAAAGTGACAAGCATTAAGCATGGCAAAGTCATAGCAACATCAATCTTAGAACATAGTGGATACTAGGGATCAAGCCCTAACAAAACTAACTCAATTACATGATGAATATCATCCAACTCCTCACTGACCAGTGAGCCTACGAAGGAATTACTCACTACCGGTGGGGAGCATCATGGAATTGGCAATGGAGAAGGGTTGGCTATGATGAAGAACGGAGATCCCCCTCTCCGGAGCCCCAAACGGACTCCAGATCTGGCCTCCCGATGAAGAACAGGAGGTGACAGCGGCTCCCTCTCATGGATCACGATAATTCTTTCTCTGTCATTTTTTCTGGAAAAATAGGATTTTATAGCGTCGGTTTCAGGGTCTGCGGGGCCACCAGGTGGGGACAACCCACCTGGGCGCGCCAGGAGAGGGGGCGTGCCCTGGTGGGTTGTGCCCACCCAGGTGCCCCTCTCCGATAGGTCTTGGCTCCAGAAATTCTTGTTTATTGTATAAAAATTCCTCGCAAAGTTTCGTTCCATTCCGATAACTTTTATTTCAGCACAAAAACAACACCATGGTAGTTCTACTGAAAACATCGTCAGTCTGGGGTTAGTTTCATTCAAATCATGCAAATTAGAGTCCAAAACAAGAGGAAAAGCGTTAGGAAAAGTAGATACGTTGGAGACATATCAACTCCCCCAAGCTTAAACCTTTGCTTGTCCTCAAGTAATTCAGTTGATAAACTGAAAGTGAAAAAGAAAAAAAATTACGAACTCTTTTGCTCTTGTTTGTATAAATAAGTTTAAACAACACCCAGGTTTTCAGCCAACATTATAACTAACCATGCCGAAAAAACTCTTAAAGATTACATTAACTCATATCAATGACATAATCAGCTAGCGAGCAATAATAAGGTATCTCAAACGGCAACACGTTGTCAAAACTACCATGATATAATATGACAATAGTGGTATCTCTCTAGCCCTTTCTGAGACCGTAAAACATAAAAGCAGAGCACCTCCAAAGTTCAAGCAGCAACTAAACATTGTAATTCATGGTAGAAAAGATCCAGTCATGATGCACCCAACATTAGCTACACACAATGCATAAGTCATGACAGCTGTGCTCTCAGGTCCTGGTGCTTGTTTTAGAAGCTGATGACACAACATAAAAGTATATAGATAGTCCCTTCACAGAGGGAAGCGGTAATTTGCAGAGGTGCCAGAGCTCAAGTTTTTTAAACAGAGGTAAATGATATTTTGAGACATGCACCCTTCTCATTTACTTCACGACCATCAGTTATCAATATCTTCCATGCTAAGCACGCTAGTGGCGGTTCCCAAGCAATAAAATTAAAGGTTTACTCCCCCTCCACCAACAGTCACATTCCACGGCTTGTCTGAAACAACGGGTGTCGTCCAAACCAACAACAGTCCCGGGGGAGTTTTTTAATTATTTGCATTTTTGAGTTCGGGACTGGGAATCCCTATTACCGCCCTTTTCTCGTGCAATGGAGAGTGAATAAACACTCGACCTGAGAATAACCCGCTTAGCATGGAAGATACCGACCACCTCCTATCATTCCATGAACGATCCAGGCACACAAAAAGATATTTATTTAGAAGTTTTTAGAGGTGGCACATGCAAATTTACTTAGGATGGTAGGGTAATACCGCATATAGGTAGGTATGGTGGACTCATCTGGAATAACTTTGGGTTCGAGGTTTTGATGTACAAGTAGAATTCCCACTTAGTACAGGCGAAGGCTAGCAATTAGATTGAGAAGCGGCCAGCTAGAGAGCAACAACGATCATGAAAATGCATTATGCATAAGTAACATTGGACACTATCATGAGTAGGATATGAACACCATGAACATAAATATCATAGAGGCTATGTTGGTTTTGATTCAACTACATGCATGAATATGTGCCAGGTCAAGCCAGTCGAACATTCAGAGGAGAATACCATATCATCATACTACATCACAATCATTTTAACGCAATGTTGATATCCAAGATAAATCATTATCCAGTCCTAGCTACTTATGCATGGCATGAGAAACTATAGTCTCTAATTGTCATTGCAAGCATGTTTAATCATAATGGGCTGAATCATGGATACTAGGTTAAACATATTTACACAAACAGAACAAGTCGAGTTCATACCAGTTTCTCTCTACCACGGCCAGTTCATCGAATATCATCATTATTGCTTTTCACTTGCACGACCGAACGATGTGAACATAATAATAGTGCAAGAGTGCCATGGACTAAGCTGGAATCTGCAAACATTTTATTCAGCAGGAGAAGACAAGGTAAAATGGGCTCTTTATTAGATCAACAGTTATTCATATGAGAGCCACTCAACATTTTCATCATGGTCTTCTCCTCGGTATGACTAAAATAAAAATGAAAGAAATTCAGAGAAACACACTGAAATGTTTTTGGAGTTTTTGGTTTTCTTGGGCAAGCAAATTAAAAGGGAAAAGCGAAAACGAGAAAAACTATTTACATGGGAATGCTCCCAACAAGCAAAAGAAGAACAAGGAAATCTTTTTGGACTTTTCTTTTTAATATTACAACTAAGCATGCATAGAAAGTAAACTAACTACAACTATTTTTTTGGTTTTCTAAAGTTTTTCAAACACACAAGTAGAAAGCAAGAAAATAAAATTAAGCATGGATGATACAATGAAAAAGTGTGGACACCGATAGATGAAATAAGTGAACATGAATGTAATGTCGGTGAGAACACGTACTCCCCCAAGATTAGGATTTTGGCCTAAGTTGGTAGTCGATCAGAAGCCTGGATAGTAGTTGGGGTACTGAGGAGCGGGCATCCACTGATCCCACTGTTGAGGCTCCTCCTCTGCCTCTACAGCAGCCTGATCATTCCGTTAGGCGATGTCATGTCTGTAGGCGTAATCCTATATCCGCCCCTTGCAACACGATCAAACAAAGGAGGAGCCGGCAATGGAATTATATCACGGGTGATGACGCTGAAAACCAGGTTATATGGAACAGGGATGTTAGGAGATCATTATCAGTGAAATGGTGGTGATCCATGGCTGCGCTGGCTAGGTAAACTTTGGTCAGAGGGTAATCATGATGGCGTATCTCAACATTAAAGTGAGCCACCAAACGAGTAGCAAAAATCCCACCATGTTTTTTACCCTTGGATTTATTAATGTTGAGGCGACGAGCCACAATAGCTCCCAAGCTATAAGTGTTGTCGCCCCCTAGTGCATGACGTAAAACAGCAAAGTCTGGTGCGCTGAGTGCACCCACTTTTTCCCTAGCAAGCAAACACTTAGCGACAAATAAAGTAAAATAATGCACTGCAGGAAAGTGTATGCTAGTGGCAGTGACGGCCGACACCCCTCTCTGATCTCCCAATGTCAAAGTACGATAAAAGGCCTCAAACTCCGCCGGCCTAGGCTCGGCTAACCTCCCATCAGAAGGGATCATGCATATGTTACAAAATTCAGTAAGTGGTATCTGATGGTTTTCAGCATATAAATCAAAACTCACTTCAGGAGGATTACTCCTAGCAAAGAAAGTAAAACTTTGAACAAAGATGTTTGTGAGGATTTGATGATGTTCACACTCATCTGCGATGAAGTCTGTGAGGCCGGCATTAGCAGCATATTGTGTGAATTCCTGAAGGATTCCGGCCTCTTCCATGAACTGGGTATGCGACCATTCGCACGACCGTACCTCCGTCAACCTTCGAGGGTGGAGATCACTATCAGATGAATCCCCAATAACACCCTTGGATTTCTTCTTGGAAGCAAACTTCCTAAAGATATTCATCTTTTTCCTATGAGCAAAAATTCTGAAATTTTTAGTCCACAAATTTTTCTCAACAAAACTTAACAAAATTGATACCAACTACTCATAGGGATACATAGAGGCCATATCAAGCATCCAAACTACTTAAAACACTAAGAATTCAACATGCAAGCTAATCTACAGAAGCACCAAGAGTAGCTAATTATTCAAAATATAAACCACTAAAACAAAAACTAATTGGACAAACGGTGGAGTCACATACCACTACTGCAGGATGCTGCTAACGCGACACTACGATCAGAGACCCTTTGACAAAACTGTGTGCGATGCCATAATCGCAAACGTGATGTAAAATAACCGTCAAAAAAGGTGCAAAACGTTTGTGATGGAGGATGCATCAAACAGGTTCAGGTTTTAGTTGCCTGTGTGATGCAGGGCATACAGTTTAGCTCAATTAACTATTTGCGATGAGGAGGGACAAAAGAAACGGGCAGCCAAATGAAGGTGTGTGTGTGATGTACAACATACGTTTCACTCGGATGAACTATTTGTGATTAGACAACACAAAAGAAAAGGTCAGCCCGATGAAGGTGTGTGCGATGTACAGCATACGTTCACTCAGATGAACTGTTTGTGATTAGGCAAGAGAACATAAACGGTTCAATATAACAAGATGTGTGTGATACGTGGCAAACAGGTCTGTAATCAGAAATGTGTGCTAAGACCAATAATAACACAGACGATTGCTTCTAATAAGACGTATGTGATATGCTCTGTCTACACAACATCTATTGGCCATGGTGGGACGGGCGGTCATCCGGATACACCATAAGGATGCGAAGAGGCATTCCTATCAGCAAGGACTAGCTGTTCCACCAGTAGCTCATGTAAGAAAACTATCAAGTTAAGTGTGCTCAGGCTGGAGCAACCATCAGATGGGTGACTGGATGGGAAGTTGTGTTGATGTTAAATTAACTGATAGGATGGGTCATTTTGGTCAAATGACCGAAATGACCCATTCCCTCAGCTAATTTAACCTCGAGGTCCTTGTTTTTTTTATTTTTATTTTTAACATGTTAAAGAAGGTCTACCGCATTACTTTTTGACAATGTGCGATACATGGCATACAGTTGATCCATCCGACCTGTTTGTGATGGAATAGGACGTGTGTGTTGTGGGCAAACGCTTGCTAGTATTCAACCGTTTGGGATTGATGAATTCATCACCGACGGGTTCCCTAGTGTGGTCCGTGTTCATCTGATCATTACCTACTTCTTGTGCTAGCTCGATGTTCCTTCTATGCTAAGTTTCCATTAATTGATGGCGTTTTATGAACACACCACCGTTTCCCACCATTTCCTCACCTGTTTCCCACCACCCTGCTATATTGCGCATAGGGGGCGCGCGACGCACGGAGGTGACAAGCGCAACCTATAGCACATCCACCTTTTCCAAGCATGCCAACCCACCAAAGCGCTGCCTCTGCCATCAACCTCGTCGACGAGGAAAACAAGCAGGTGCCATGGCCCGTCGAGGCCGAGGCTCTCCCTGGCAACGCGATGGACGACGCCGTGATGTGCGTCATCGCCAGGGTTGAGCAGACCTTTGGCGCATGGGGCTTGAGCACCACGGATCAAGATTGGCATGTCAGCACCGACAGGCTGCAGCTCGCCGCACAACATGATCGATGGCGCGCCATAGAGCAAGCTAGGCGCGTCCGCGCTGATAGGCTGCGGCTCGCCGCATGGCGAGACCGTTGGAGCGCCACTGAGTGAGAGGCGCGCCGTGCCGCACAACAAGAGAAGATCCATTGGCGCTTGCCTGCTGTCGACACGGCGTCGCAGCTGGGTACACGTCCCGTCAGTACCCCCATTCCTCGCTAGGAGTGGGCAGAGGCCCTCAGCGCCGTACTTGCACCAGAGGCCGGCCGCACCATACTTACACTGGATGCCTGCCATGCCGTTCGCATGGGTGCCGCCGTTCGCCTTGTCCATGTCTCGCTGGATGCCAACACGCTGGTCCGTAGGCTCGATCGCCTCCTTGGCCCAGGTGTCCACCTGGGCGCAGTAGAGGAACATGGCCGTCGCATCCTCGAGCTGGTGATCTCCGATGAAATAGCCAACTTGGAGCTCGAGATCGCGCTCCAGATGTATCACGAGCGTGTCGACCGCTTGGACGAACGCCTGCACGAGTTCAGGCAGAACCAAGAGCTACCCTACGCAAGGGCTGCTGGTCATGGTCTCATGGACGTGTTTTATTTTGAAAATTCGTTTCGACCTGGATAGCTATGTATTCACAACAATCATAGTATTGCTCTGTTTATTGATCTATTTCAATGTGTGTACTTTGTTTTCCATTCTTATATGTTCTATTTCAATGTGTGTATATACGCTTTCCATTCTGTATATGTGGATGATAACAACTAGATTCAAATTAGTTTACAAAAACAGATAGAAAATGGAATTCATAATATATATATTGATGGAAATATGCCCTAGAGGCAATAATAAAGTTGTTCTTTATATTTCCTTATATCATGATAAATGTTTACTATTCATGCTAGAATTGTATTAACCGGAAACTTAGTACATGTGTGAATACATAGACAAACATAGTGTCACTAGTATGCCTCTACTTGACTAGCTCGTTGAATCAAAGATGGTTAAGTTTCCTAGCCATAGACATGAGTTGTCATTTGATTAACGGGATCACATCATTAGATACTGATGTGATTGACTTGACCCATTCCGTTAGCCTAGCACTTGATCGTTTAGTTTATTTTCTATTGCTTTCTTCATGACTTATACATGTTCCTATGACTATGAGATTGTGCAACTCCCGTATACCAGAGGAACACTTAGTGTGCTACCAAACGTCACAACGTAAGTGGGTGATTATAAAGGTGCTCTACAGGTGTCTCCGATGGTGTTAGTTCAGTTGGCATAGATCGAGATTAGGATTTGTCACTCCAATTGTCTGAGAGGTATCTCTGGGCCCTTCGGTAATTCACATCACTATAAGCCTTGCAAGCAATGTGACTAATGAGTTAGTTGCGGGATGATGCATTACAGAACGAGTAAAGAGACTTGCCGGTAACGAGATTGAATTAGGTATTCAGATACCAACGATCGAATCTCGGGCAAGTAACATACCAATGACAAAAGAAACATCCAGGTTGACCGATAAAGATCTTCGTAGAATATGTGGGAGCCAATATGAACATCTAGGTTCCACTATTGGTTATTGACCAGAGATGTGTCTCGTTCATGTCTACATAGTTCTTGAACCCGTAGGGTCCGCACGCTTAACGTTCGGTGACGATCGATATTATGAGTTTATGTGTTTTGATGTACCGAAGGTAGTTCAGAGTCCTGGATATGGTCACGGACATGACGAGGAGTCTCGAAATGGTCGAGACATAAAGATTGATATATTGGACGGCTATGTTCGGACACCGGAAGTGTTCCGGGTGATTTCGGAGAGAATCGGAGTGCCGGAGGGTTACCGGAACTCCCCGGGGAACTAGTGGGCCTAGATGGGTCTTAGTGGAGAGAGAGAGAGGGGGGGTGCCAGGGTAGGCCGCACGCCCCCTTCCCCTTGAGTCCGAATTGGACTAGGAGGGGGGTGGCTACCCCCTTTCCTTCCCCTCTCCCACTCCTTCCTTCCCCGTCCTAGTAGGACTAGGAAAGGAGGAATCCTCCTCCTATTGCTCCCCTCCTTGGCGCGCCCTAGGGCCGGCTGGCCTCCCCCCTTGCTCCTTTATATACGGGGCCAGGGGGCACCCTAGAACACACAAGTTGATATTGTCTTAGCCGCGTGCGGTGCCCCCCTCCACCATAATCCACCTTGGTCATATCGTTGCAGTGCTTAGGTGAAGCCCTGTGCCGGTAACTTCATCATCACCATCATCACGCCATCGTACTGACGAAGCTATCCCTCAACACTCAGCTGGATCAAGAGTTCGTGGGACGTCACCTAGCTGAACGTATGCAGATCGCGGAGGTGTCGTACTTTCGGTACTAGGATCGGTTGGATCATGAAGACGTACGACTACATCTACCGCGTTGCCATAACACTTTCATTCTACGAGGGTACGTAGACAACACTCTCCCCTCTCGTTGCTATGCATCACCTAGATGGATCTTGCATGTGCGTAGGAATTTTTTTGAAATTACTGCATTCCCCAACAGTGGCATCCGAGCCAGGTCTATGCGTAGATGTTATGTGCATGAGTAGAACACAAATGAGTTGTGGGCGATAATAGTCATACTGCTTACCAGCATGTCATACTTTTATTCAGCGGTATTGTTGGATGAAGCGGCCCTGACCGACATTATGCGTACGCTTACGCGAGACTGGTTCTACCGACGTGCTTCGCACACAGGTGGCTGGCGGGTCTCAGTTTCTCCAACTTTAGTTGAATCGAGTGTGGCTACACCCGGTCCTTGTTGAAGGCTAAAACAACACACTTGATGAAAAATCATTGTGGTTTTAATGCGTAGGTAAGAATGGTTCTTGCTCAGCTCGTAGCAGCCACATAAAACTTGCAACAACAAAGCAGAGGACGTCTAACTAGTTTTTGCAGGGCATGTTGTGATGTGATATGGTTAAGACATGATGCTAAATTTTATTGTATGAGATGATCATGTTTTGTAACAGATTTATTGGCAACTGGTAAGAGCCTTATGGTTGTCGTTTTATTGCATGCAATGCAATCACCCTGTAATTGTTTTTACTTTATCACTAAGCGGTAGCAAGAGTCGTAGAAACAATAGTTGGCGAGACGACAACGATGCTACGATGGAGATCAAAGTGTCGCGCTGGTGACGATGGTGATCATGACGGTGCTTTGGAGATGGAGATCAAAGGCACAAGTTGATGATGGCCATATCATATCACTTATATTGATTACATGTGATGTTTATCCTTTATGCATCATATTTTGCTTAGATCGGCGGTAGCATTATAAGATGATCTCTCACTAAATTTCAAGGTACAAGTGTTCTCCCCAGTATGCACCGTTGCTAAAGTTAAATCGTGTCGAGACACCACGTGATGATCGGGTGTGATAAACTCTACGTTCACATACAACGGGTGCAAGCTAGTTTTGCACACGCAGGATACTCGGGTTAAACTTGACGAGCCTAGCATATGCAGATATGGCCTCGAACACTTGAGACCGAAAGGTCGGCGTGAATCATATAGTAGATATGATCAACATAGTGATGTTCACCATTGAAAACTACTCCATCTCACGTGATGATCGGACATGGTTTAGTTGATTTGGATCACGTGATCACTTAGATGATTAGAGGGATGTCTATCTAAGTGGGAGTTCTTAAGTAATATGATTAATTGAACTTTAATTTATCATGAACTTAGTACCTGATAGTATTTTGCATGTCTATGTTGTTGTAGATAAATGGCCCGTGCTGTTCTTCCATTGAATTTTAATGCGTTCCTAGAGAAAGCTAAGTTGAAAGATGATGGTAGCAACTACACGGACTGGGTCCGTAACTTGAGGATTAAGCTCATTATTGCATAGAAGAATTACGTCCTGGAAGCACCGCTAGGTGCCAAACCCGCTGCAGGAGCAACACCAGATGTTATGAACGTCTGGTAGAGCAAAGCTGATGACTACTCGATAGTTCAGTGTGCCATGCTTTACGGCTTAGAACCGGGACTTCAACGATGTTTTAAACGTCATGGAGTATATGAGATGTTCCAGGAGTTGAAGTTAATATTTCAAGCAAATGCCCAGATTGAGAGATATGAAGTCTCCAATAAGTTCTACAACTGCAAAATGGAGGAGAATAGTTCTGTCAGTGAGCATATACTCAAAATGTCTGGGTATAACAATCACTTGATTCAACTCGGAGTTAATCTTCCTGATGATAGTGTCATTCACAGAATTCTTCAATCACTGCCACCAAGCTTCAAGAGCTTCGTGATGAACTATAATATGCAAGGGATGGATAAGACAATTCCCGAGCTATTCGCAATGCTAAAGGCTGCGGTGGTAGAAACCAAGAAAGAGCATTAAGTGTTGATGGTCAACAAGACCACCAGTTTCAAGAAAAAGGGTAAAGGGAAGAAGGGGAACTTCAAGAAAAATGGAAAGCAAGTTGCTGCTCAAGTAAAGAAGCCCAAGTCTGTACCTAAGCCTGAGACTGAGTACTTCTACTGCAAAGGGACTGGTCACTAGAAGCGGAACTGCCCCAAGTATTTGGCGGATAAGAAGGATGGCAAGGTGAACAAAGGTATATGTGATATACATGTTATTGATGTGTGCCTTACTAATGCTCGCAGTAGTGCCTGGGTATTTGATACTGGTTCTGTTGCTAATATTTCCACTCGAAACAGGGACCATGGATTAAGCGAAGATTGGCTAAGGACGAGGTGATGATGCGCGTGGGAAATGGTTCCAAAGTCGATGCGATCACCGTCGGCATGCCAGCTCTACATCTACCTTCGGGATTAGTTTTAGACCTGAAATAATTGTTATTTGGTGCCAGCGTTAAGCATGAACATTATATCTAGATCTTGTTTGATGCGAAACGGTTATTCATTTAAATCAGAGAATAATGGTTGTTCTATTTATATGAGTAATATATTTTATGGTCATGCACCCTTGAAGAGTGGTCTATTTTTGTTGAATCTCGATAGTAGTGATACACATATTCATAATATTGAAGCCAAAATATGCAGAGTTGATAATGATAGTGCAACTTATTTGTGGCACTGCCGTTTAGGTCATATTGGTGTAAAGCGCATGAAGAAACTCCATTCTGATGGAATTTTGGAATCATTTGGTACTTGGGAACCATGCCTCATGGGCAAGATGACTAAAACTCCATTCTCCGGAACAATGGAGCGAGCAACAGATTTGTTGGAAATCATACACACTGATGTACGTGGTCCGATGAATATTGAGGCTCATGGCGGGTATCGTTATTTTCTCACCTTCACAGATGATTTGAGCAGATATGGGTATATCTACTTAATGAAACATAAGTCTGAAACATTTGACAAGTTCAAAGAATTTCAGAGCGAAGTGGAAAATCATTGTAACAAGAAAATAAAGTTTCTACAATCTGATCGCGGAGGATAATATTTGAGTTACGAGTTTGGTCTTCATTTGAAACAATGCGGAATAGTTTCACAACTCACGCCACCCGGAACACCACAACATAATGGTGTGTCCGAACCTCGTAATCGTACTTTACTAGATATGGTGCGATCTATGATGTCTCTTATTGATTTACCGCTATCGTTTTGGGGTTATGCTTTAGAGACGGCTGCATTCACATTAAATAGGGCACCATCTAAATCCGTTGAGATGACACCTTATGAACTGTGGTTTGGCAAGAAACCCAAGTTGTCGTTTCTTAAAGTTTGGTGCTGTGATGCCTATGTGAAAAGCTTCAACCTGATAAGCTCGAACCCAAATCAGATAAATGTGTCTTCATAGGATACCCAAAGGAGACTATTGGGTACACCTTCTATCACAGATCCGAAGGCAAGACATTCGTTGCTAAGAATGAATCCTTTCTAGAGAAGGAGTTCCTCTCGAAAGAAGTGAGTGGGAGGAAAGTAAAACTTGATGAGGTAACTGTACCTGCTCCCTTATTGGAAAGTAGTTCACTATAGAAAGCTGTTCCTATGACTCCTACACCAATTAGTGAGGAAGCTAATGATTATGATCATGTAACTTCAGATCAAGTTACTACCGAACCTCGTAGGTCAATCAGAGTAAGATCCGCACCAGAGTGGTACGGTAGTTCTGTTCTGGAGGTCATGTTACTTGACCATGACAAACCTACGAACTATGGGGAAGAAATGATGAGCCCAGATTCCGCGAAATGGCGTGAGGCCATTAAATCTGAGATGGGATCCATGTATGAGAACAAAGTGTGGACTTTGGTTGACTTGCCCGTTGATCGGTAAACCATCGAGAATAAATGGATCTTCAAGAAGAAGACTGACGCTGACGGTGATGTTATTGTCTTCAAAGCTCGACTTGTTGCGAAAGGTTTTCGACAAGTTCAAGGAGTTCACTACGATGAGACATTCTCACCCGTAGCGATGCTTAAGTCCATCCGAATCATGTTAGCAATTGCTGCATTTTATGATTATGAGATTTGGCAAATGGATGTAAAGACTGCATTCTGAATGGATTTACGGAAGAAGAGTTGTATATGATGCAACTCAAGGTTTTATTAATCCAAAGGATGCTAACAAAGTGTGCAAGCTCCAGCGATCCATTTATGGACTGGTGCAAGCATCTCGGAGTTGGAATAAACATTTTGATGGTGTGATCAAAGCATATGGTTTTCTACATACTTTTGGAGAAGCCTGTATTTACAAGAAAGTGAGTGGGAGCTCTGTAGCATTTCTAATATTATATGTGGATGACATATTGTTGATTGGAAATGATATAGAATTTCTGGATAGCATAAAGGATACTTGAATAAGAGTTTTTCAAAGAAAGACCTCGGTGAAGCTGCTTATATATTGGGCATCAAGATCTATAGAGATAGATCAAGACGCTTAATTGGACTTTCACACAGCACATACCTTGATAAAGTTTTGAAGAAGTTCAAAATGGATCAAGCTAAGAAAGGGTTCTTGCCTATGTTACAAGGTGTGAAGTTGAGTCAGGCTCAATGCCCGACCACTACAGAAGATAGAGAGAAAATGAAAGGCATTCCCTATGCTTCAGCCATAGGTTCTATCATGTATGCAATGCTGTGTACTGCACCTACGATGCTACGATGGAGATCAAAGTGTCGCTACCGGTGACGATGGTGATCATGACGGTGCTTTGGAGATGGAGATCAAAGGCACAAGTTGATGATGGCCATATCATATCACTTATATTGATTACATGTGATGTTTATCCTTTATGCATCATATTTTGCTTAGATCGGCGGTAGCATTATAAGATGATCTCTCACTAAATTTCAAGGTACAAGTGTTCTCCCTGAGTATGCACCGTTGCTAAAGTTCGTCGTGCCGAGACACCACGTGATGATCGGGTGTGATAAACTCTACGTTCACATACAACGGGTGCAAGCTAGTTTTGCACACGCAGGATACTCGGGTTAAACTTGACGAGCCTAGCATATGCAGATATGGCCTCAGAACACTGAGACTGAAAGGTCGAGCGTGAATCATATAGTAGATATGATCAACATAGTGATGTTCACCATTGAAAACTACTCCATCTCACGTGATGATCGGACATGGTTTAGTTGATTTGGATCACGTGATCACTTAGATGATTAGAGGGATGTCTATCTAAGTGGGAGTTCTTAAGTAATATGATTAATTGAACTTTAATTTATCATGAACTTAGTACCGATAGTATTTTGCATGTCTATGTTGTTGTAGATAAATGGCCCGTGCTGTTCTTCCATTGAATTTTAATGCTTCCTAGAGAAAGCTAAGTTGAAAGATGATGGTAGCAACTACACGGACTGGGTCCGTAACTTGAGGATTAAGCTCATTATTGCATAGAAGAATTACGCCCGAAGCACCGCTAGGTGCCAAACCCGCTGCAGGAGCAACACCAGATGTTATGAACGTCTGGTAGAGCAAAGCTGATGACTACTCGATAGTTCAGTGTGCCATGCTTTACGGCTTAGAACCGGGACTTCAACGATGTTTTAAACGTCATGGAGTATATGAGATGTTCCAGAGTTGAAGTTAATATTTCAAGCAAATGCCCAGATTGAGAGATATGAAGTCTCCAATAAGTTCTACAACTGCAAAATGGAGGAGAATAGTTCGTCAAGTGAGCATATACTCAAAATGTCCGGGTATAACAATCACTTGATTCAACTCGAGTTAATCTTCCCGATGATAGTGTCATTCACAGAATTCTTCAATCACGCCACCAAGCTTCAAGAGCTTCGTGATGAACTATAATATGCAAGGGATGGATAAGACAATTCCCGAGCTATTCGCAATGCTAAAGGCTGCGTGGTAGAAACCAAGAAAGAGCATTAAGTGTTGATGGTCAACAAGACCACCAGTTTCAAGAAAAGGGTAAAGGGAAGAAGGGAACTTCAAGAAAAATGGAAAGCAAGTTGCTGCTCAAGTAAAGAAGCCCAAGTCTGTACCTAAGCTCGAGACTGAGTACTTCTACCGCAAAGGACTGGTCACTAGAAGCGGAACTGCCCCAAGTATTTGGCGGATAAGAAGGATGGCAAGGTGAACAAAGGTATATGTGATATACATGTTATTGATGTGTGCCTTACTAATGCTCGCAGAGTGCACGGGTATTTGATACTGGTTCATTGCTAATATTTCCACTCAAACAGGGACCATGGATTGCGAAGATTGGCTAAGGACGAGGTGATGATGCGTGGGAAATGGTTCCAAAGTCGATGCGATCACCGTCGGCATGCCAGCTCTACATCTACCTTCGGGATTAGTTTTAGACCTGAAATAATTGTTATTTGGTGCCGCGTTAAGCATGAACATTATATCTAGATCTTGTTTGATGCGAAACGGTTATTCATTTAAATCAGAGAATAATGGTTGTTCTATTTATATGAGTAATATATTTTATGGTCATGCACCCTTGAAGAGTGGTCTATTTTTGTTGAATCTCGATAGTAGTGATACACATATTCATAATATTGAAGCCAAAATATGCAGAGTTGATAATGATAGTGCAACTTATTTGTGGCACTGCCGTTTAGGTCATATTGGTGTAAAGCGCATGAAGAAACTCCATTCTGATGGAATTTTGGAATCATTTGGTACTTGGGAACCATGCCTCATGGGCAAGATGACTAAAACTCCATTCTCGGAACAATGGAGCGAGCAACAGATTTGTTGGAAATCATACACACCGATGTACGTGGTCCGATGAATATTGAGGCTCATGGCGGTATCGTTATTTTCTCACCTTCACAGATGATTTGAGCAGATATGGGTATATCTACTTAATGAAACATAAGTCTGAAACATTTGACAAGTTCAAAGAATTTCAGAGCGAAGTGGAAAATCATTGTAACAAGAAAATAAAGTTTCTACAATCTGATCGCGGAGGATAATATTTGAGTTACGAGTTTGGTCTTCATTTGAAACAATGCGGAATAGTTTCACAACTCACGCCACCCGGAACACCACAACATAATGGTGTGTCCGAACCTCGTAATCGTACTTTACTAGATATGGTGCGATCTATGATGTCTCTTATTGATTTACCGCTATCGTTTTGGGGTTATGCTTTAGAGACGGCTGCATTCACATTAAATAGGGCACCATCTAAATCCGTTGAGATGACACCTTATGAACTGTGGTTTGGCAAGAAACCCAAGTTGTCGTTTCTTAAAGTTTGGTGCTGTGATGCCTATGTGAAAAAGCTTCAACCTGATAAGCTCGAACCCAAATCAGATAAATGTGTCTTCATAGGATACCCAAAGGAGACTATTGGGTACACCTTCTATCACAGATCCGAAGGCAAGACATTCGTTGCTAAGAATGAATCCTTTCTAGAGAAGGAGTTCCTCTCGAAAGAAGTGAGTGGGAGGAAAGTAAAACTTGATGAGGTAACTGTACCTGCTCCCTTATTGGAAAGTAGTTCACTACAGAAAGCTGTTCCTATGACTCCTACACCAATTAGTGAGGAAGCTAATGATTATGATCATGTAACTTCAGATCAAGTTACTACCGAACCTCGTAGGTCAATCAGAGTAAGATCCGCACCAGAGTGGTACGGTAGTTCTGTTCTGGAGGTCATGTTACTTGACCATGACAAACCTACGAACTATGGGGAAGAAATGATGAGCCCAGATTCCGCGAAATGGCGTGAGGCCATTAAATCTGAGATGGGATCCATGTATGAGAACAAAGTGTGGACTTTGGTTGACTTGCCCGTTGATCGGTAAACCATCGAGAATAAATGGATCTTCAAGAAGAAGACTGACGCTGACGGTGATGTTATTGTCTTCAAAGCTCGACTTGTTGCGAAAGGTTTTCGACAAGTTCAAGGAGTTCACTACGATGAGACATTCTCACCCGTAGCGATGCTTAAGTCCATCCGAATCATGTTAGCAATTGCTGCATTTTATGATTATGAGATTTGGCAAATGGATGTAAAGACTGCATTCCTGAATGGATTTCTGGAAGAAGAGTTGTATATGATGCAACCTGAAGGTTTTATTAATCCAAAGGATGCTAACAAAGTGTGCAAGCTCCAGCGATCCATTTATGGACTGGTGCAAGCATCTCGGAGTTGGAATAAACATTTTGATGGTGTGATCAAAGCATATGGTTTTCTACATACTTTTGGAGAAGCCTGTATTTACAAGAAAGTGAGTGGGAGCTCTGTAGCATTTCTAATATTATATGTGGATGACATATTGTTGATTGGAAATGATATAGAATTTCTGGATAGCATAAAAGGATACTTGAATAAGAGTTTTTCAAAGAAAGACCTCGGTGAAGCTGCTTATATATTGGGCATCAAGATCTATAGAGATAGATCAAGACGCTTAATTGGACTTTCACACAGCACATACCTTGATAAAGTTTTGAAGAAGTTCAAAATGGATCAAGCTAAGAAAGGGTTCTTGCCTATGTTACAAGGTGTGAAGTTGAGTCAGGCTCAATGCCCGACCACTACAGAAGATAGAGAGAAAATGAAAGGCATTCCCTATGCTTCAGCCATAGGTTCTATCATGTATGCAATGCTGTGTACCAGACCTGATGTGTGCCTTCACTACAAAAAAAAGACACATCCGTGACATTTTGGGCCGAACGAAAATTGTTTCTGTCATACATATGACACTTCTATGATGATAATTGTGACAAAACCCGGTATCATCATAGATGTGATGGGATCCTACTTCTATGACAAAAAATCATGACAGAAAATGGGCTTTTCGTCCTGGGCGGGCCGGAGACGCAGCTGCATGAAATTCTTTGGGCCATCCATGAAGGAAAAAACCGTGGTAGAAGCGAGGGCGAGGAAAATTTCGGGGAGTTCCCGGTTACGGTGGGAGGTCGGGCGCCGAGCGATGCACGTTTCTCTCGTACACGTACGCGCGTGTGTGCGAGGCGTTGGCTCTTTCTGAACCCGAGCGAGGCGTTGGGCTCTAACTGAACCTGAGAGATTGCACTGCAGGCTACGCGTTACTGAACCCGAGCGATCGACCGATGGCTGTTGACTGAACCCGATCGAGCGATTCCTTCGCTACTGCTGCTAACTGAAGCCGATCGATGCTACCTCTGGATGAACAGTGAGCATTGCTGGGGGTTTGGATGAACAGTTCCCGGTGGGGGTGGATGAACAGGACCCCGTGGTGTTGCCTCTGGATGAACAGGACCCCGATCGATTGAGCCGGTTGGGGCTGGATGAACAGGACCCCGTGGAGGGCTAGATGAACAGGACCACCCCGTTGAGGGCAGGATGAACAGTAGACGGTGGAGGGCTGGATGAACAGTAGCCCGTGGAGGGGTGGTTGAACAGGAGCCCGTGGAGAGGGCTGGTTGAACAGCAGCCGGTGGAGTAGCGCGCGGTGGAGGCTGGATGAACAGGAGCCCGTGGATGAACAGTCGCAGGTGGAGGCTGGAGGAGGTCGACGGTGGATGAACAGTAGCTCGTGGAGGCTGGAGGGGGTCAACGGTGGAGATGAACAGTATCCCGTGGAGTCCCGTTTTGCGGTACGCCACACCCCTCCCGATGAACAGGACCCCCGTTTCAACCGTAGGAGGTCTGTTTCGTCTGTTTTGCGGTACGCCACACCCCTCCCGATCAACAGGACCCCCGTTTCTACCGTAGGAGGTCCGTGTCATCCGTTTTTCGGTACGCCACACCCCTCCCACTACTAGGAAAAGGCCTACTAATGGCGCACCTAATTTGGCCATTAATGGCGCATTAGTGGTGCGCCATTAGTGCCACGCCATTAGTATATTTTACTAATGGCGCACCACTGGTGCGCCATTAGTATTCTGTACTAATGGCGCACCACTGATGCGCCATTAGTATATACAACAAGGCGCCATTAGTATACCTCCTGTGGGCCATGTATACCAGTGCTTTGGCATACTAATGGCGCATAACGGCAAGATGCGCCATTAGTAACTTCGGCATACTAATGGCGCACTCGCTTAATGATGCGCCATTAGTATCTTTGGATACTAATGGCGCATCGTGATGTGATGCGCCATTAGTATGAATATTAGGTTTTTTTATTTTTTTTTTCTGTTTTTGCACAGGTTACAAAATGTATAATTGGACAAAATATAGACAACACACATCAACAACAGATTCATCGAATACAATAGAAGATTAGTCTCTGAATACAATTCATCATATTAGTCTCTGAATACAATTCATCGTATTAGTCTCCGAATTGAAAAGACCGAACAAAGATAGAACATTATATTACAAGTCTCGAGACCGCGAATAGCGAGTTTGTCTTCACATTACAAGTCGATATCGATCATCTAAACTACCATCACATAGAAGAGATCTGCGGTCATCACGATGAGCATCATCACGATGAAACTCGCCTTCATCCGGTTCCTCCAACGCCCTCCTCTCCCGCTAGATAGCGGGCGATCTAGATTCGCCTCGCCCTAGTGGTGTACCTTTGTAACTGTTACCGCTGAATCGGTGAACCTGTCTCCGACACTCCTCCCAATGTCAGAGACTCCGAACCTTACCTTGTACACGACATACGACGGCATCGCTATGCACTAGCCAAACGTAAACGTTAGTACCAATTCACGCACAATACATAAGCAATATATAAGTATGCAACAGAACGATCGAAGAGAAAAGCAAGACATTAATAGCATCGATTACATCTAAGTTAGAACGACTCTCAAACCAAAGAGACATACTACAAGTTCATTAAAGTTTAATTACAACATGAGCCAATCGATGTTTCGTAAACTAGACACAAGATCACCGCTTTCGACTCAACTCAAGGGACCGGAGCGTGATGAAGCCGCCGCTCATCGTGGGAGTCATGAAAGAATGGGCGTTGTCACCTGCATTTGTAGCATTGTGTCGATGTCACCGTTGGACGGTTGATATCGAGGTAGAACTGCCCCGAGGTACGGCGACATCTTGATGGATGATTTCCGCAAACTCCGATCGGATGCGAAAGAATTCTTGTCCGATGTCCGCCCTGGATTGCCGACACGCTCGCGCCCAATCTTTGAGTTTACTCGGTAGCGAAGTTGATGATGGTCCCGCACGATCGCCTCGCATGTGATGGATGGCGTAGTAGGCACCCTTCGATCGCCAAAGCGGCTGCTTGACGCAGCGTAACGTCAGACAGGGAGAACACGTGCTTGCCGTGATTTACGAATAGGCCTGGTGAAGGTGCTCCTAGATTGGGCGAGCCGGGAGAACATCATCAAGAACCTTCTTGACATTTGTGTAGTCTACGCTCGATCGACGGTCCGGTCGAAATACGTGGCCATGGAATATTTGGGGCTTAGGAGGATGAGCGTGCAATGTGTGTCACCGCAGAAAACACGGAATGTTAAAAGAAAATGATCGAAATCTAAGAATTTATATGTTACGGGCGATTGAGGGAGGACTTACTCGGAAAGTAAGGCACGAGGAAGTTATCCTTATCTTGGTTTGCCGAATGACGCCTTCGAGGTAAGAACTCACGACTTGCCGATCCCCAGCGCTGCCCAAGATCTTGGCACGCATGTAGAAGGGGTCGACTATCACGATGTCCGGGTCTTGTCGCTAATGATCCACATCTCCATACTCAGCGAAAATAGCCGAACGAAGGTGTAGTGCAGCGGATGAAGGTTCAACATAGCGTGATGTCATCAAACCGCAGGACGATCGACGCCCAATGGAGTTATCCACAAAGCCCTTGCCCTCCGCACCTTGGCCACGAAAACCGGTATGCCACATCTTTCTCTCGAGACGCCGCTTCCCAAAGAAAGAACACAGTCATGCAGACTCAGATAGCACCGGTTGCAGCATTGAGCATATTTGTCGGTAGCATCGCCTTTCCCGCCACATGCACCTCCTCGAGATATCCTCGTGTGAAGGTGGCCCGCCCCGAGCACGGATCATTCTCGGTGCCGGCTGGCCCGCACCCTTGTTAGTCTTTCTTTTGTGTGCCTTCTTCTTCTCCTGTAATGGGACCGAGTTCTGCTCACAAACCGCCTTCTTGAGTGTGTTGGGGCTGATATTTTCGCACCTCGCCTATCTCGAGGCTCGGTGAAGTCGGCAGTCGGGGCGCTCCCGAGAGCTGAACGGCAGACGACGCTGTTGTAACTTGGCTTCTCCGCGGTACCAGCTAGATCGCGACGCCTTTTGTTGGGTTGGGTTCTTGAGAAGGAGGCCCCATGAAGTCGCCACCGCACTCCATGATCGGCAAAGTACTCGATCGACGCTGGCAAATGTATCGTCGTCGCCGCTGCTCGATCCTGTGCCATATGCATGTTTGGATCCAGGCATAGGGATGTCCGCACCGCTATGCGGCGGTCTTGCCATGGGGCCGACTTGGCGACGGCACGACCGGGCGGTGTTGTCTTTGGGTGGTGTCCCCGCCCCAAACGAATCTGGCTCTTCGCCAAAGCAGGGCCAGCTCAGCAGCGCCGAGGGTCATCACGTCATCATCGCCGCCCCGACGGGTCGAATCGGAGGTAACAACTCGTCGCAGCCTGGCAGCACCAACCAGTTCAACCCTAAACAAGTTGGGTGGCATCCGGTACCGTGGAACAAGGTTGCCCGTTGAACGATTTTGCCCTTGGCGACATCGACCAACTCGTTGTTCACGGCGCAGCAGAGTGCACGGAACGCCGATGGCGCCTCGCGAAACATGTAGGGCGTTAGGGATGCCCACCAAAGGCAAGGAGATGAAGTCCTCGACCGAGAGAGGCTTAATTAGTTACCGTGATGATGGCGCCGAGCTCGGCTAATGTCGAGGCACCGCCAACGGCGGGCATGTTGTTGACGGAGGGGCCGCTTGTCGCAGAGGTGCCGGATGGCGACACCCGGTGCATTAAGCTCCTGTGCGGCGCCGGAGACACCAATGCCGCCCGCCGGAGACACCAATGGCCCCGCCATCGCATTCTCGCGAGTTGCTGGCCGTGAAGCTAGGAATCGGGGCGGCCTGCTGGTCGCCCGCAATCCACGACTCAACCCCGGATCAAGGTAGGCACAATGGCGTGATCGTTGTTCGAGTTGTTGTTGCACTTGCTCTTGGACAATCTCCGAATCCGCGCCACGTGTGCCTTGAGTTCTTGAACCTCGCTACCGGGCTTTCCGAGCTGGTCTTTTTCTCCTTCCGCACACCAGCGTATAGTATGACCCCATTTTGTGGACAAGCCTTTGCCGCCACACGACCAACCGACGCCGGCTTATCGAGCTTATCCTTGTTCTTCATTACATTCAACGCCCTATTTAGAGTGGTGTCCCAAGGGTTGTTTTAGTCGACCCAGCCCATCGCTTTCAATACGCTGGGAAGGAATGTGAACCATTTAGAAATTTGGCTTCATTAATTAGAATGCAACCATATGGAGCTAATTACGCTGGGTGGTATTCCTTACTGTAACAACCTCAAGCGCCTGGTCTTCGGATCCGTGGTAAGCTCCTTTGTTTTCGGTCCTTCTTGTACCGGCCCCGACAAAGTTCCTGGTCTGCTTGTCACCGATTTATCAAGAGGGGCGGTAGGCCTTGCTCGGCATGCTCCGGCCCTCCTTGTCCCATATAGGCTCCGCCACTCAGAACCGCCGGACCGAGTGTGTGTTCCCTAAGTTCAGCTCCCGATTTCTTTCCCCACCGACTTGATTCAGAGTTTGCGGTGCTCGAGCAATGGATCTTGAAGTCGCTAGTAGTCATCTTCGTGATCGAAGGATTTTTCTCCTTGATCTTCTCATAACTCTCACCTTTCTCAATCATTCTCTTCACATTGCTTTTCCAAGTAGACAGGGCCTTGCTCATCTTCGTGAGGGCAGCATTGTTCACTTTATTACCTTTGAGGCTTGTGTTTTCAAATTCAGCGGGAACTTGTATCGCTCGTGCAGCTTCGTGAAGAGGAGGTTGCGCAAATTCCTCGGTCAGATGCCTCGATTCTCGGTGTTGATCGAGACGGTGCTCGGAGAATGCACCCGAGCTGAAGCGAGTACCCTTGACTATTTGTTCGGCGCCGTTGGATTCCCGCCGAGTCCACTTCAAGAATCTTCCTCCTTGAGGGTGCGGAGCACGATCGGGCACCGGTCCTTCCGCTGCCTCTTCTGCTGGCTGCCATCTATGCGCGCCGCCATCATCGCTGGTGGCATCCTCGGCGGCACCATCGGTGGTGGCATCATGGGGTCATACTCGGCGGTACCATCGGGTCTCGGGATCGGTGGGAAGGCGGCGCCCTCATACAAGTGAGGTTGTTCCTCCATCTCCGGGACAGCTCCTGAATGCCTTGCCGCCCAACCCCGGCCTCATCGTTGTTGGCCATGTTTCTCTCTAAATAGGAACAAAGTTTGGTCAAAAGTTGGTTATTGTCAAGGAACAAGATCATGGTCTCATCATTTAGGGTTTGTTGACACCAAGGCATCCTAAAAGCTAAGCTTTTATCATTGAGGGTTTTTCGACGCCGAGGCACCCTAAAAGCCTAAGCTTTCATCATTTCGATTTTTATCGACACCGAGGCACCCTAAAAGCCAAGGTTGTATAATTAATGGTTTGTCGACATCGAGGCATCCTAAAAGCTAAGCTGGGAAGGAGAATTCTAAGTTGGGCCAAATCACTTGGCTCTATTGCCGCATATGGTTTAATGCAGCTAGAATAAAGGGGCACTTGATCCTACTTAATTAACTACTAAGATACCCCAGCCCATGCATTAGTCACAAGTATTTATATGTCCTATTTTTAGCAAAGTCATGCTAAAATTCACGGAAAATTTCAGCATGACCTTTGCTGAAAATAGGACATATGGAGTACCCGAATTTGCCGGAACGGAAGTTAATCGACATTCCAGCAAACTCAAGGGCCTCTCGGGTGGACAAGGCAAAAAAGTAGACAATCTGCAACATGAGACACTGAAAACAATTGCTACCAATGAATCTACACTTTTATAAGAAAATAAATCAGAAACTTAGTCTGTCATCATTAGGCAGCCACCATTAGTTAGTGAAAATAAATCTACACTTTCATTTGTTCACACGAGCCATAAACCAAGCTTGCAAGTAAAACTATCCACTGGAGATGCGTGATCCTTATTTTGGAATTTCAAAGATAATAAAGGGGACAGGGACAGGAAACAGAGCATGACAGCAGAGTTCCTACTGTGCGTGTAACCTCAGCCGAGAGTTAACTTTTAACCACAAGTTGCACCTCAGATTATACCAAAGTCTAGCTAATGCAGGATCTATTGCTGTGTACGCCATCCGCCCAAGCAGTTAAAACACATGATTTGTCCACCGGGAAACTATATATGTAGGGTACTCACCGAGCATAACAAACCTATTTCTTCGTAACATAACTGTATTCAGCCTAATGGAAATGGGAATAACAAGATGCACGCCAATGTAAGCACATCATCGAGAGTAAATCAAATACAGCAAGATGCAGGTTTTAAAAGGAAATTCAAATTAGCATGCTCTGACAGACTGGGAGCTTAGGCTCCTTCAGTTGGACCAAAAGAAAAAAAAGATATACTCAGGAGAGCTGTGATATACTATACTCAGGAGAACAAAGCAAAATTGCATAAAATTCACCTGTGGGGATTTCTGGGCAGCCTCTTTCAGATCCTCAACCGCACCTTCCCAATCTTCCGTTAGAAGTTTAGCCTCACCTCTCTGCAGCAAGTATGAGAAACAGTTCAATTAAAAGGTTTACAAAATCTGACATAATGAGTAAGTTCATTCTGTTGTATAGTGCATAATTTCAATTTCCTGAAATAACACCAGTAACGAAATATTGATTACCATATCTGTAGTAATTTACTTGTGCACTCAGAGATATTTTGTTAGTGAAATATCACTCCATTCAGCAAGCAGCATTGTAACAAAAAGAAATTCTAGGCGCAAATTTCTTCAGAATGAAATTAAGTTAGTGAAACTGTCACACATTTCTTCACAATGAAAATGAAACATGTTAGGAAACCACCATGTTCTTCGGAAAAAGAAAAATTGATCATGTTTGTATTTTGCTCCAAAACACTTCATTTTGCAAAAAAATAAATAAAAAGAATAAATGGAGGTTTGTCCCCTGTTTGATAATGGCAACTCATGGTCATGGAGGGACGACTTAATTATGGATGAAAACAAATGCTACAACACGGTCACTAATCTAGTAGAAAGAAAGTATCCCCCATTCTCCTCCCATATAATTGGTAATAAGGAATCAGGAGACGAACATCTCTTCTCTGCTACTGAAGTTTTCATCTACTCTTTGAGCATATTATCCCATTCCCATCTACTACTACTCCCTCCGTAGGGTTTATAAGTTGGGCATAGATTTTAGGTCTTCAGTTTAACCAAGAAAACATATGTAATATCTCGCAAAAAAACACATGTAATATCTCGCAAAAAACACATGTAATATCTCATAAAAAATATGTGTTTGAAAATTTATTCGACGACAAATCTATTTTTTTGTGTCATAGTATAACACATGTTTCACAAGTTAATTTGCATGCCTAAGCCAAAAGGACTCAGATAATCACCACCAAACAAAATATTACTACTATGTCAAAAGGCGCATACCATGCATATAATACTCCAAGAAATAAACTAACCATTGCCGACCTTGCTACTCCAAGAAACAACGTACTACAAGCTGCTGCAAATTAATCCAAAGCGGTTTTGGGCTGGACATGGGTCTGAATGGTACTATTGCAAACTAGCAAATGCATCAGCACCGCAAACCACCCTAGCTACCTGCAGTGAACTGGATTGAGATGTAATGTTCAAAACCGCTAATTTGGCCCTTGAGAGTCAAGTAGAGACTACATCGATCAGCAGCTAGTGTATTTTTTTAGTTACATATGCATATACAAAATGCAAGTCCTTGGCCTCATGCTGAGCTCTACTAGAGAATCGACAACAGAGCAACTAACTAAGCAATCACCACGATACTACTGCCTGAGCTCTACTAGAGAATCGACACCAACAAACTAAGCAAGGGATCGATCTAACAACAAACTAGAGGATGCGAGGGGGAGAGGGGGAGAGGAGGAGGGGGAGCTCACGGGGGCGGTGGTGTGGACGGGCGACGAGGTGGGGCGACGAGGTCCGGGTGGTGGTGGTGCTCTGGCGACGGTGGTGTGGACGGGGCGGCGTCCGGGCCACCTCTTCCTCCTCCTTCTCCATGGGGAAAGCGGCGAGGCGGCGGCGTCGGGAGAGGAGAGGGCGGCGTCGCGGCGTTGGGGCCTCGGGGCGGAGACGAGGACGACGAGGCGGCATCACAAGGCCGGGCGGCGCCGAGGCGGCGGGCAGCGCGCGCTGGGAGAGGAGAGGGAAGGGATCAAGGGCGAGGGCGAGGGAGAGAGAGGGATAGGTTTGGGCCGCGGGGTGGGGCGACACAATACTAATGGCGCACCACCCATCGGTGCGCCTATAAGTACATCCATTCTAATGGCGCACCTCACCCCGGTGCGCCATTAGTAAATTTTTTTGATTTCTGCTCGAGCCAACAGGTTATCTCCCACCTGACCTGATCCACACCAAGTTCCTCTACTAGCTCGACTGGTCAAGAGCCGTTCTCACACCAGAGGTCCCGGGTTCGAATCCTGTGCTCCACAATTTTTTTTATGCATTTAAAATGCTGTGTGATAATTATTTGTGTTTAAATATGTTCAAACTTGTTTAAATCATAACAGTAATATTTTTTTATAAGACAGTAATAATTTTCTAAAAAATATCATCAAACAGTAATGCCGTGGAGCGGGGAGGGTGCGGGGGTGCGGGGGTCGGGGGCGGGGTTGAGTAGGGAGGGTGTGGGGGTCGGCGGCGGCGTTGAGTAGGGGAATCGTGTGGGGGGTCGGGCGGCGGTTGAGTAGGGGAACCGAGGGTGCGGGGTCGGCGGCGGGCGGCCGTGGACTGGGGTGCTCAAGGCGAGGGGACCGGATCTCAAGAGGTGGGATAGCGATCAAGATGGAGGGGATCGAGATCGAGTGTCCATGAAATTTAAAAATATTCATGATAGTTCAAAAGTGCCCATGAAATACAATCGAGAAATGAAGGCTACGATTTAAATACAATCGATCTTAGCTAGCTATCTGCTCACAATCTTCTTGCCCTTCTTTTTCGCAAATGGAGTTCTTCCGTGGAACGGACGCCCTTAGGTAGGGTGGTCCCGCTTCTTCTTGTGGTGTATGCTGCTACTTTATCATCGCCGCCATGTTAGATCCTCGGTCGCCGATTTGTCAAGTCTTGCTCATTGGCTACTCCATCCATTCCGATGATCTTCCTTTGCCTTTCCTCACGACAACACGACCGGGCTTTATGGTCGGTAATGAAGAAGCATTGGTCCACTTGGGAAGCCAGCACCCATGGCTCATTTTTCACGGTGACGCTTATGCCATGTGGTCTTGGATTTGGCTTCGGTATAACCATGGTGGTGAAATATCGGTCTTCTTTAGGACGCCTTGGCCCATCTCGACACGGAACATCGGCACCTTCTCTCCAACAGAGCTCAGCTCCCAGATCTCCTCGATCCTTCCGTAGTATCTGTCCTTGTCCTTACCGTGTAGGATTCCATCGTTACCCGGAGTTCGATAACCATCGCTCTTCATGTCCTTGTCCTCGTGTAGAATGTGTAGCCGCTGATATCGTGACGCCTCATAGGTCATCGTGTTGTGCTCGGCGCTCGTGACAAGGTGAATATGAGTTGTTCTTCCGCGAAGAATCTTCATGTAAAGGGTACGATGAAGCTTCGCTTGAACCAACGCGTGAAACATGAGTTGTGCTCTTTGAGTATATCTCCGTCCGCCCTCTGCTGGCCTCGGTGATTGTAACGCCTTCTCAATAAAGGTTTTGTGCTCTACCACCCAAGGATCGACCACGCCTATGTGTTGTAGCGCGACTAGGTTTGCTATTTCAAAGTCGGCGAGTCGACCGAAGTCGACATGCATTTCGCGGGCGACCCCATCTCCAGCGAGCCTGCCGAGGTGCTCGCTGACGGGCAGACCAACGGGTTCTCGATGCCTAGATAATTCGCGCAGAGGAGATGCACTCTTCGGTCGAAAAGCCCTCGCTATACTTCCTCTCGATGTGACATGTTCCAACGTATCCTTTGATGACACCATTCATCCTTTCGAACAGCATCATGCTGTGCAGGAACGCCGCCCGAAAGGATGATATCCTCCACGATATGGACCAGCAGATGCACCATAACGTCAAGAATGCGGGCGGAAGTACATCTCAAGCTCGCATAGTATCACCACGATCTCTTCCTGTAGCCTTCGAGTTGCCTCACGCCAATCGACTTCCGAGATGACGCCAAAAAGTTGCATAGGCCAAATAGCGTTTCACGGACATGCGCGCCCATGATCCCACGGATTGCAACTGGAAGTATCTGCGCCATCAAGACGTGATGTCTTGAGACTTCATCCCGCTGAACTTCGCTTCACTGGGTCTAGGTATCTGCTTATCTTCCCAGCAGAATCAGAAGGAAGTTTTACTCCTAGGAGGCAGGTGAAAACTGCTCGATCTCCTCCCGACTTAGAGTGAAGCATGCGGAGGGTAGTCATTTCCGGTCTTCTTGGCCTTTTGCCTTTGCGACGACTTTTCGTGTCCCTTCGCCTCATCATCATCATCATCATCATCATCATCATCATCATTAGCGTGAAGCTCCTGCCGATGCCCATTGATTTCAAGTCTGCCCTTGCTTTCGCCCATCTTTGGTCCTCTCCGCATGTTGAGCAGGGTACCAAGCAGACTCTCGCACACGCTCTTCGTGATATGCATGACATCAAGGCTGTGAGGCACACGGTGGATCTTCCAAGACGGCAAGTCCCGAAAACAGACCTCGTTGTCCATACCTTCAGCAGCGACTCGCGCGCCTTCGCTTCTTTCCTAGCTCGCGCTTTTGCTTCTTTCCGCAGCAAGGGCAGTCTTTCCAATTTTTCAACAGCTTGTCTATTTCTCGCCGCCCTCGTACACGGGCGCTGGGTTCGGTTTCACCATCGAACAGATCCTTGCGCTTCTCCACGGGTCATCGCCGCTGGCCACCTTCGATGTCCCATGAACACGGTTTTCAAGACCCGGATCTCTATCTAGCTGGCGATACGCTGTGTCATCCATGCACCTTACGATCCGTAAAATCCGTGGACTACCTGCCCCGCGAGATATCCGTAATCGAGATAGTCATGCACCGCCGTGAGCAGTGCGGCTCTCATAGGGAAATATTCTTTCTCCGCGGCCCCACGACACGGGCGTTTTCCACAGCGTGTCAAGCTCCTCTTTCAGCAGCCCCAGATACAGATTGATGTCGCTCCTGGTTGTTTCGCCCTTCAATTAGCATACTCATGTGAATGTACTTCCTCTTCATGCACAACCAGGGGAAGGTTGTACATCCACACAAACACAGGCCAGGTGCTATGTGTGCTTCTCCGCTGCCAAACGGATTGACTCCATCGGTGCTCGCGCCCAGCTTGATGTTCCTTGATCGCTCCCAAATTCTGAGTCTTCGGTTCAACGCTGCCACTAGCTCGCATCCTTAGGGTGACTCAGATCTTGTCTTTTTATCTATCTCCGGATCATTTGCGCCATCTTCTCGCTTCTTCTCCTCCCTATCCGCGTGCCACGCAGGAGCTTTGCTACCTTAGGGTCCACGAAATACCGCTGCAGACGAGGAGTGATCGGAAAGTACCACACCACTTTTCGAGGAGCTTTCTTCCTCTTCTTGTATCGAGTGACGCCAAGACACCGGACATATGGTAGACTCCGCGTGCTCGTCCCGATAAATGATGCAATTGTTCATGCACACATGGTATTTCACGTGCGGTAAATCTAGAGGACACGCGATTTTCTTCGCCTCCTCCAAACTGGTCGGGCACTTGTTCCCTTGGGAAGACGTTCGTGCGAACGACATGTTCTCGCCGAAACATGCGCCGGTCATTTTGTGTTTTACCTTCATCTCCGTGAGCCATGAGCGTTACTTTCAGCGGGTATCCTCGGCCTGCATCCTTCATACAATGGAGTAACCGCGCCTAACTCTGTTGATCCATCTTGGCTTTCTCTCGGCGGCAGCTCTTGCGTTATCCGCCTTCTTGAGAAGCAGCTCTTGAATATGAGGGTCCTGCACCCAGCCCATCGATGGTCCAGCGTCGTCGCTCCGCCGCATCATTATCTTCATGATCATGCCCGCTGCCCGCTCCGACATCTTCCTCATCATCATGTCCTGCATCTTCTACATGATGACTGTGTACAACATCACCGCCGTGATCATCTCCTCGGGATTCTTCATCTTCTCGCCCGCCGAGACGCTGTGGTTGTCTTGCTGCCCTTCCTCATTTCTTGCCCGCCCCCATGGACAACTTCATAGTCATCTTCATCACCTTGCCACCGATAGCCATCCATGAAACCACGCAAGAGCAGGTGGTCCCGACCTGCCGGAATCCGGGTCCGCAATAAGGCTCTTCACTTTGCATCTTCGACACGGACATCTTATCTCCGCCTCGTTCTTTTGAAGCATCTCGCCTTCAAGGACCTCAAAACCTATTCACGATGCCTTCGGTCATCGTATGGACTATGGTTGCTCAAGGGTAGAGCAAAACGATATTTTAGAACCAAGAAAAATTTGGCATGACTTTCCCTAAAAATAGGACAAAAAGAATGCTTAATGCCAAAATTCTCGCTAAACGGAAATGAATCAACATTCCGCAAAATATTGGCAACTATCGATTTCAAATACCGTACACCTCCATACACAAACACATATGCAACACCACAAACATATGCAACACCACCTAACATACATAGATCTAGCTAGGCCATAAAAAGTGCATGTGCACATTGTTGTAGGGAGAACAACATAAATATAGCTTCCCCTTACTTACCTATTAAAACAAGGTAATTTAACCACTTAATTTGAATGAATCTATGGTGGAAATGAGGTGAAAAGAGGAGGCACCGAGACAAGGAGGAGGTGGAGAGAATGAAGTGGGGAGAAAGTGAGTGTGGGTAGGAGAGGCTGTCCAAAATATCTTGTTGTTGCTCACTTACTAATGGCGCACCAGCACTAAATACGCCATTAGTAATCCAGGTTACTAATGGCGCACCTTCCGGCGGTGCGCCATTAGTAGTTTTGTAAAAAATACTAATGGTGTATCGATCCACAAAGGCGCCATTACTAGTTTAAACTAGTAATGGCGCACGTTGATCGATGCGCCATTAGTAGTATTGCAAAAAAGGAAGAAAAATATAATAAAAAACAACATTAGTGGCGCACTTCGACGGGTGCGCCATTAGTAGTTACAACTAGTAATGGCGACTTTGTCCGGATGCGCCATTAGTATGTTTGGACAAAGCACTAGTTCAAAAAATTTGATACTAATGGCGCACCTTGAGCCAAAAGCGCCATTAGTAGTTTCAACTCTAATGGCGTATCAGCAGGTGGTGCGCCATTAGTATATACTAATGGCGCACCCATTGTCTGGTGCGCCATTAGTGTCAATCCCATCTATAGCCCTTTTTCTAGTAGTGTCCCGATCAACAGGACCCCCGTTTCGACCGTAGGAGGTCTGTTTCCTCCGTTTTGCGGTAAGTCAGACCCCTCCCGATCAACAGGACCCCATTCCGAACGTAGGAGGCCCGTTTCCTTCGTTGTGCGGTATGCCAGGCCTCGTTTCCATTGCTTGTTCCGTCCAAGCCTTCCCGATGAACACGATCACGCATTCCGTTCCGACCCAGTCGGTTGGCTCCCACACGTTCCTGAAAGTGCGTTATATCGACTAGAGGGGGGGGGGTGAATAGGCGATTTTTATGAATTCTTCACTGAGGAATTTGCCGGTGAGGAAATTCCTTAACGAAGAACTACTTGCAGCAGAATAAGTACTCAGAAGTGCGCATAAGAGAATGCGGGCATGGTCATCATGATGAAATGAAGACAAACAAAGAGTACAGAAAACGTAAACACATGATATCACAAGATGAAGACAAACAGACTGAAGAAATTGAACTGAGGAAATTGAGAAAGTCTTCAGTCAAAGTCTTCAAACACAGATGTGAACAAACACTCAACACAATAATGAGGAAATGAAAGGGTTGAGGAAATAGAACCAGTTAGGTTGGTGAAGACAATGATTTGGTAGACCAGTTCCAACTGCTGTCTCGGCTTATACGTCTGGTTGGAGCGGCCGAGTATTTAAACTCGAGGACACAGTCCGGACACCCGAACGCCGAGCACGCAGCTCAGACACCAAGTCCCCATCAGATTATCCTTGAACTAAGGTCACATGCACTCGTCCCAATCACTCGTGGTAAGTCTTGAGCGACTTCCAAACCTTCACAGACTTGGTCACTCGGCGATCCACAATTCCTCTTGATGTTCTAGACCATGACGCCTAACCGTCTGGAAGAAGCACAGTCTTCAAAGGTAACAAGCGTCGGATCCACGCAGGATCAATCTCTTCAGATGATGCTCAATCACTTTGGGTTTGTAGGGTTTGGTTTTGGGTTTTCCTCACTGATGATTTTCGCCAAAGTCCTCGGAGGATGGGTTGCTCTCAAATGACAAGTGTCAAGTTCTCTCGAGCAGCCAACCAGCTAGTGGTTGTAGGGGCGGCTATTTATAGCCTAGGAGCAGCCCGACATGATAAGACATAAATGCCCTTCAATGATATGACCGTTAGGTGGATAAGATATTTTGGGACAGTTGGCGTAGAAGACAAGAACGGTCGGAAATTTGAATGTCAAATTCCTCGGGGCTATCATGTTCCTCACTGTAGACAATCCACATCGGCGAATTCCTAACTCCTCGGTCCGAACAAATTCTCGTGACGTAAGAACTTCGTCTCATCACATCAAGAAATTGACTGAATCTGTATGAGATTTCCAAAAGCTTCACTCAAGGGCTTGGTAGGTGTAGGATTTTGAGTTGAGCATCACATGGAAATTTTTCCTTAGTATTTCCTCGACCCCCTTTAACAGTACGGTGTTTCCTATGACTCAAGAAAGAGAAAACGAAACAACGAAAACAAAAGTCTTCACGCTTCATGTTCCTCAAGTGAATACCAAGTCTTCAAGGTCACACCAATTTCTTCACTTTCAAAGTCTTCAGAAAGTCTTCAAAATATCAAAGTCTTCAACAAGAACTTCCTTTTTAGGGTCGACTTTCTCTGTAAATATCAAACTCCTCATAGACTTATAGACCTGTGTACACTCACAAACGATTAGTTCCTTAACCTATAAGTCTTCAATACACCAAAATCACTAAGGGGCACTAGATGCACTTACAATCTCCCCCTTTTTGGTGATTGATGACAATATAGGTTAAATTTTCAACGGGGATAAACATATGAAGTGTAAATACTGATATTGAGGAATTTGATTGCAAGATATAGAAGAACTCCCCCTGAAGACGTGCATAGTGAGGAATTTGCTTTTGAGGCAATGCACATTTGAAGAGTTGAATCATGGAGATCTCCCCCTATATCTTGTAATTCATACACACATTTGACATATAATATGAAGAATTTGAAATGCATGATGAAATATGGTGCTTGATGTAATTCAGCATGCGTGCGATAGCATTAATGAGGAACAAGCATGCAAAATAATGCATCAAGAGTATCAGAGCTCAAGAGAATCAGAGCTCAATGTTAGAGCATAGTGCATCAAAAGTATCAAAGCACCATCGGGTTTAAGATTACAACTCGATCCAATAAAAGTTTCAAAAGAACGAGAGTTGTAACTTAACAAAATTTTGCCCATATAATAGACCCGCTTGAAGACTAACTCAAATTTCTCCCCTTTGTCATCGAATGACCAAAAGGATCGAACCGAGGACTAACGCCTCAACAATTTCAAGTTGAGGAAGGAGCATCAGATTCTTGGGGTCGTTTGTTGTAGTAGGGCCTGCCGCAGTTGTCGCCCAAGTCTTCATTTTCATCGTTGTCGCGATGAAGAATAGGAGCTGGCCACCAAGGAAGGAACTTTGACCTTCTTGTATTTCTTCTGGAGGAGGTGCAGACCACCAAATTCTTCCTTGAGTCCCATTGCGTCAGTTCTTCCGACTGTAGACATTTGAAAGAACAGCCAAAAGCGTTTGAAGGTTTCATGGAGGTAGTAGTGGTTTTCTTCACTGCATTGTGTGTTGAGATCATGTTGTGAAGAATTGAACCAAACCGACGCTTGACCCATTTATGATTGCGATCAACCTTCCGATGAAGACCGAGGAGTAACTCACGATCACCATCACCACAGGTGCGATAGCTTGAGGACTTTGCTTGACCGAGGTATTTGCGGCGAGTCATGTGTGGCGAGTCATCATTGGTGGAGTAGGATGCTGCTTTGCTAAACTGTCCATCCAATGGACGAATGCCTTCATCGATCACAGCAGTAGCCTTGCCCTTGTCATCACCGAGGTAAATGTCCGCTTGAGGACTTCAATCGGGGCAAGTAGCTGCAGTGGTTCGAGTGTCACCTTTGTAATTGAGTGAAGACCTTGTCCCGATGAATCTCATTATCCAAGGCGCATAAGGCTTCAGCTCAAATGGTGACATAGCAATGTTTGCCAGAGTCCTCATGAAGAAATCATGGAAGTTGACGGGAACGCCATGAATGATATTGAAAAGCATATTCTTCATGATGCCAACGACTTCTTCATCATTCGAGTCGTGGCCTTTGATAGGACTCATTGTCTTCGTTAGAATCCGATAGACAGTCCGAGGCACATACAATAATTCCTTGACGAGGAATTTGGTTCTTGGGGCCTGCCTTGGCTTCAAAGGCTTCATCAACACTTGCATATAGTGATTTGAAAGTTCTGGTTTGTTGTAGATACAACGAGCACCGTCAAGTGGAGGATTGAGTGGTAGAGCACGAAGCAATTCAGTTGCTGGTGCCTTGTAGTGAGTATTTTCGACATCCGCCTAATACCCATGAGTTCACGTCTTGGCGTCTCCGTGATGTGCAGCGTTGCATAGAATTGAAGAATGAGTTCTTCATTCCATCCACGTATATCGGTCAGAAGTTCGAAGTCTGCGTCGTGAAGAACACCGAGGACCGGCTCAAGCTGGCAGAGACTCCATGTCCACATGAGGAATATGTGCATGATCGAAGACTTTGTCTTTATTGAAGAACACCGAGGAATAGAAATTGGCTTGGTGGCAGTCCGTAAACGCCTCTTCCTTATGCGAAAGCGAATCATATGATTGTAATCAGTGAAGAATACGTGCTCCAAGAAGTCTTCAGCCTTGAACTTTTGCTTTGTTGAGAAGGGATCCTTTGGCTTTGGCAGTGGAGTGTCGGTGAGTTGCATCACGACCTCAGGAATCGCAATCTCAGTTCTTCAGTGAGGAATTTCTTGTTCCTCAACAGTGCGTATCGAGGATCAGCAGCAGCAGTTCATCACGCTTAGTGGCTGGAATTTCTTCATGGACAGATGAAGTGGGATGAGTTTCTTGAGCCCATTTGAACAGTTGGAGCAGGGACCGAGGTATCTGTTGGATTGGGGTGAAGAGTGGAGAATTTGGATGCTTGACTTTCCCAAAAGTCATCGCTCATCACTGGCGTTGTGCTTCCAATATCCACATCTTCATCAAGTTCCTCAACACCGGCCTCTTCAGCTGTGAACTGAGGCATATGTGAGGAAATGATTGGGGTTGAAGGGATTGCTTCCACTCCAATTTCTTCATCAATCTGCTCTGACGAAGCAGCAGAATGATTTTCTTCATCAGATCCGCTTGGGATCACATAATCTTCATCAAAAGGAACAAGATCCTTTGATGGAATTGAGGAAATTGGAATAGCATCAATTGGATTTTCAAAGGAGCTGGTCATTGGCTTCATTTTCTTCGCAGCCGAAGAGTTTGACGCGGCTGATGCTTTCCGCTTTCTTCACAAAGCAGCTCGCTTACGCAGCCTTGGTCTTCTTCACATCGAGGCGATGGAAGAATTAGAGTTGGTGTTGGTGCAGGAGGAGCTGAGGAATCTGGTTGATTTTCCTCAGGCGCAACTGATGCAGTTGCCCTGTCTTGTTCAGTTTCTTCAGTCGCACCACTAGTGGATGCCCTGGTAATTTCTTCAGCGGCTGGAATGAGATCATCAGCCCTGGAACTGGCATTTTCTTCAGCAGCCTGAACTTCATTAGCGCTGCTGGCATGTTCTTCAGTCGGCTGAGCTGAGGCTCCAGCCTGAGGAATTTCATGTTGCGTTGGGGCTGCAATATTTGTGAATTTCTTTGTCAGGTTGACGAATCTGACCTTGGCTCCTTGCCAATCAGCATAATAAGCATCGAAGTTTTTGCTAAGGTCTTGAATTTCAGTCTGGACCTTGAGAAGTTCCTCAGGTGTCATTCTGACAACGTTTTTCTTCAGGAACTTCTCCTTTCTGTATTGAGCTTTCTTGATCTCTCTTGCCTTTTCAAACTTCCATTTCTCCTCAGTGATGAAATGGGTCAGCATATGGCATTGTCCAGGGGTCAGATGAAAATCAGGCATAGGAGTGTTTGGATCCTTGTGCCAGAGATCAATGTAATCGAGGATTTTCCTTGGATCCAACAGCAATGGCACAGATGTGCCTTTGGCTCTAGCGGCTCTCTCTTGGCGATCTCTGATGATTTCCGCAAGTTCATCATCATCAGCCTCATCATCTTTAGGTGGCTCTTGGAAGGCGACCTGTTTCTTCTTGGGACTTGGCCGAGGACCTCGTCCAGCTGTGGCCTTAGTCTTCAGCAGAGTCGGGCCAGATGAAGACTTTGGTGCAGCTGAGGAACTTGCTGAGACACCAGAGGCAATGGAGAAGCCAGCAGTCCTTTGGCACATGGCCAGATGCACAGGTGCTGAGGACTCTGTCGGAACTGCTGAGGACTTGGGAGGAGCTGAGGATTTTGAAGGAGCTGAGGATTTTGGAGGAGCAGGGGCAACATGAGGAATTGGCCGTGAGGGCACTGCTGAGGAACTTGGCCGTGAGGGCACTGTTGGTGAAGCACTTGGCTTGTGTGCGGGCTTCTTTGCCATTGATTTTCTTGGCTTGACAGAGGCCTCAGTGGCAGCAGCAGTAGCAGAGTCCTCATTGAATTTCCTCACTGCCTCATTAGCTTGTCTTGCCAACTTGGCTTGGCGCTTAGCCCATTCTTCAGGAAAGTCCTCACCACGCTTGATGCTGGTGGGGTCAGCTTCTTGACCAGGTGCCAATGGAGCTCTTGGGCATGGAGGATTCAGTGCGAATTTCTTCATGTATTTTGGAGTTACATATCGGTACTCCTCCATTCCCTTGCCCATCTCCTTTCAATCCTTTGAATGCGCACCTTCCGCTGATTTTTGTTCTCTTTGCCGAACTCGGCTTCATCAGGTGTGCAATAATCAGCATATATTTCCTCAGGGATTTCAAACGCGGTCATGACCTCAGGCCTCTTTCCTCCTTT
Organism: Aegilops longissima; assembly: GCA_021605205.1. Classification (NCBI taxonomy): domain Eukaryota; kingdom Viridiplantae; phylum Streptophyta; class Magnoliopsida; order Poales; family Poaceae; genus Aegilops; species Aegilops longissima. Next base: position 136,627,904 of record CM038677.1, on the reverse strand, counting down.
CTATGGCTTCTTTCCTTCTGCCATATTCTTCAGCTGAGGAATTTGAACAAACGAATTCTCTGAAGAAGTATGCAACTTTTCTTTGAGGAACGCTGCAAATGAGTTAAGTTGATGAGAACCTAGTGATTCAGCGAATGACATGAGTACCTGTGAACAGAGTATAGTTGCGAGGAATTTGGAGAGGTCATATGCTTCTCGTAAGGTTTTTAAAAAAGAACAAGTTTTGAGGATTTTGACCAGATGAGCCTTGAAGAATTTCACTAAGCGTTCTTTGTCTTAGGTTCCAGAGTTGTACAGATCGAGGATCCACACAATTGAGGAATCTTGAAGATAAATGATTGCTTAGAGAAACGAATCAAGAGCATATAACTAGTGAGGTGTTTGTGTGTGAGGATTTGAAGAATAAAACACCTTTGAAGATTTGTAGAGTAAAATTTGGATCAACGAGGGTAGTAAAAGTAACTTTTAATTACCCTAAATGAAGAACACGACGAACTGGGTGTTGTAGATGTGAAGCTCGTCTGTTCAGATCTTCCACGCCCTAACTCGGCGGAGGAAGACAGCTACGGCGGCGGCGGAGTGAGGATTTCCGCAGTCAGCGCGAGTACGTCGGCGACAGGGTCGAGGCAACGAAGCTCTTCCTCACCGGCGACGATGGAGTAGCGGCGGCGCTAGGGTTTGAGGAGCTCGAGCGTGAGAGAGAGAGAGGTCGAGCGGAGTAAAAGAAGTGAGGATGGAGAGAGGGGTATTTATAGAGGCAGTGAAAAACTGTTCGCCCGAAGATTTAGGACGAACATGCCCCTGACCATTCTCCTTCTCACGACATGTGTCACCCACGTACTGTGTAGTGGATATCGTGTACGATCGTGGGTGAGTAAAATAATGCATCGTGGGATGCGGAACGGTTTGAGCGGCAAAACCGAAAGTTTGGATAAGATCGGTTTTAAAGTTCCGTTGGCAATTTCTTCAGCTGACAAGGACACAGTGAAGATTTTGAACGAGTTTCAAATAGAATGCACATGAAGATTTTGTGAATAGAGTGGGTTGAGTATAGCATATAGGGGGAAGGGTCCGATCACATTCACTTAGCAGAAAAAGCGACTTGAAGAAATAGCCATAAGTGAATGTCAGAGGACATAAACCCATATATATATATATATATATATATATATATATATATATATATATATATATATATATATATATATATATATATATATATATATAAAAGCCAATGAAGAAAAACGACGGAAACAGTGAAGATTTTGCAAAGTTGAAGAATTTGAAAAATCAAGAATTTCAAAACTGAGGAAAAAATTCAAATTGAAGATTTTCAACTTTGGTGGTGGCGTGACCCAATCAGATAAGAATGATGATTTCAGACACCGCGCATAATTGTCGAGGGTTCTCGAGAATCAAATTCTTCATTAATTTCTTCACACTTAGAGTGTTATTCTTCATTGATTGAAGAAAAACGTTTCTTCATGTGTGTCCTTTTCAAAGAACATTCGAAGATTCTAAGATATTTAGCTCACACCGCAACTTGCTAAATCTCTTCTCATCCAAGGGCTTAGTGAAGATATCGGCTAGCTGTTCTTCGTCTTCACATGCTCGATGGAGATGTCGCCTTCAACACATGATCACGAAGAAAATGATGACGAATTTGAATGTGCTTTGTCTTCGAGTGCTGAACTGGGTTGTGAGCAATCTTGATGGCACTCTCATTGTCACAGTAGAGAGGCACATTCTTCACGTTGATGCCGTAGTCCTTGAGAGTTTGCTTCATCCACAGCAATTGAGCACAACACGAGCTAGCAGCAATGTATTCAGCTTCCGCAGTAGACAGTGATACGCAGTTCTGTTTCTTCGAGGACCAACAGACCAAAGATCGTCCGAGGAAATGACAAGTACCAGATGTTGACTTGCGGTCCACACGATCACCAAAGATAGTCGAGTCGAATATCCAATGAGATCAAAAGTAGAGCCCTTGGGGTACCATAATCCTAGTGTTGGTGTGTGAGCTAGATATCGAAGAATATGCTTCACAGCCTTATGGTGTGATTCCTTCGGTGTAGCTTGAAATCGGGCACACATGCAAACACTAAGCATTATATCTGGCCTAGATGCACATAAGTACAATAAAGAACCAATCATGGAGCGGTATACCTTGTGATCAAGTCAATACCATTTTCATCGATTGCATAGATGGCCATTTGTGGGCATAGGAATTTTGACACCTTTGCAATCTTGCATGCCAATTTCTTCAGACATCTTTGAGGTATTTCTCCGAGATATGAATATGCCATTGTGTTGTTGATTTAATTTGAAGACCTAAGAAGAATTTCAACTCTCCCATCATAGACATTTGATATTCTTCACTCATCATATAGGCAAATTCATCACTATAACGTTGGTCAAGACAGCCAAAGATAATATCATCAACATATATTTGGCACACAAACAGTTCACCATCATAAGATTTAGTAAAGAGAGTAGGGTCGAGTGAACCGGTGTGAAGCCATTCTTCACGAAGAATTCCTTCAATGTATCATACCACGCCTGTAGGGCTTGTTTGAGACCATAGAGAGCCTTGTTGAGTCTCAAGACTTTGTCGGGATTCTTTGGATCTTCAAAACCTGGGGTTGAGCAACATATACTTCTTCCTCAAGCTTACCATTGAGGAATGCAATTTTCACATCCATTTGATATAAAGTGATATTGTGATGGTTAGCATAGGCGAGTAATATCTGAATAGACTCAAGTCTAGCAACAGTGCAAAAGTTTCATCGAAATCAATTCCTTCAACCTCGTGTAGCCTTGAGCTACTAGTCGTGCCTTATTCCTCACCACAAGGCCATTTTCATCTTGCTTGTTGCGGTAGATCCACTTTGTGCCAATGATATTATGCTTGCGAGGATCTGGATGTTTGACCAGTTCCCAGACATTGTTGAGCTCGAACTGATGTAATTCTTCTTGCATGGCCTGAATCCACTCAGGCTCCAGAAATGCTTCATCTACCTTAGTGGGATCTAGCGCTTCAATGTCATCGATGATCTTGTCAACTTGTACTTCTTTTGCAACACGAGGATGAGCTGGTTGTCGTCGAGGAATTTGATCATTTTCCTCAGCACCATTGTCTTCATCATTATCTTCAGGTGAATTAGCTCGGCGTTCTTCGCGTACAGGAATGAGTTCTTCAGCAGATTCTTTAGTAGGAATGACATCCTCAGTTGCCTTGAACTTGATAGATTCCTCAGGTGCTGGTTCATCTAACACAGAAGGTAGGTGCTCTCTTTGCAAGCCATTAGTTTCATCGAACCTCACATCTACAGTGTCAACAATCTTGTGAAGAGCGATGTTGAAGACTCTGTAGGTGTGCGAGTCCTTTCCGTAACCAAGCATAAAACCTTCATGTGCTTTCGGTGCAAATTTAGAATTGTGATGAGGATCTCTAATCCAGCATTTAGCACGAAGACTTTGAAATAACTCACATTGGGTTTCTTGTCGTTGAGGAGTTCATAGGCAGTCTTCTTGAAGAATTTGTGAAGATATACTCTGTTGATGATGTGGCACGCAGATATCAATTGCATCAATCAAAAACGACTAGGCGTTTTGTATTCATCAAGCATAGTGCGAGCCATCTCAACAAGAGTTCTGTTCTTGCGCCCACGACGCCATTTTTGCCGAGGAGTATAGGGAGCAGATAACTCATGAGTAATACCAAGTTCATCAAGATAGGCATCAAGACCGGAATTCTTGAACTCAGTTCCATTGTCACTCTTGATGTGTCTGATCTTCACACCAAAGTTAGTTGAAGCCCTCGAGGAAAATCGTTTGAAGACTTCCTGCACTTGATTTTTGTAAGTAACAATGTGTACCCATGTGTAACGAGAGTAATCATCAACAATAACAAAGCCATATAGAGATGCATCATTAGTGACACTGAGTAATGATTAGGACCAAAGAGGTCCATGTGAAGCAATTCAAGGGACGAGTAGTGGTCATGATAGTCTTCGCTGGATGCTTGGCCTTGGTCATTTTCCAGCTTCACAGGCTCCACACAAGTGATCCTTGAGGAATTTGACATTCTCAATGCCAATGACATGCTTCTTCTTTGCAAGCGTGTTCAAATTCCTCATGCCTGCGTGACCAAGTCGCCGATGCCATAGCCAGCCTTCTGAAGCTTTTGCAAGTAGACACACGGCTGGTTGTGGTCCCAGTAGAGAATCAACAATATACAAGTCTCCTCTCCTAAAGCCTTCAAGACTTTGGAATTGTCGCCCATAATCACAACACAATGATACTTGCCAAAGATAACAACCATATCAAGATCACAAAGCATTGAGATCGACATGAGGTTGTATCCTAAGGACTCAACAAGCATGACTTTGTCCATGTGTATGTCCTTAGAGATCGCAACCTTACCAAGACCCAATACGACTTTTGCCTTTGTCAAAAAAGATGATATGCTTCAGATGAGGCGGTGATAAGGGAGCATCCATCAATAGATTCTTGTCACCAAATATGTGATTTGTACATCCACTATCGAGAACCCACTCGGTGGCTTTGGGTTGATCATCCTGCAGATGAATTAGTGCAACTTACGATCTCATATACTTCATCGGTGAAGAATATGATATCAAGTTCATCGATGAATTTCATCACCAAGATAACAGATAAGCGGTATGAGGACGTGTGAAATGAAAGTTCATTTCATCATGATTAGCCTGCATCCTTTCAGGCAGTATTTTTGTCAGGCCCCCAGCAAATTCTTCAGACGTTTAAAGCACGCCCGGAGACCTGACCCTCAGAAGAGGTTAGTTCTTTTCTTCACCACCCACATCTGAAGGGGTGGCAAAGAGTTCATCACTCTGCGAGCACCATATGAGAATGGTGGCATAGAGGCCAAACCATTTCGTTTCACATAAGAGGGGTTAGGGTAAGCATATGAATAAGCAGAGAAATTCTTCGAGGACTTATGAACATATTGGTTTGAAGAATAATGCACATATTCATAGCCCTTAGCTCTACCCTGCGAAACAGAGTTGTTAGCACGATGATAATCATATGAGGACTTTGATCCATGTGAGGAATTTGGTCCGTATGAGGACTTGGATCCATATGAAGAATTTGGTCCATATGAAGAATTTGATCTGGGGTTCCTATTCTTCACAGGTGGTGTCATGAGGACATTCACCTGAAGACTTTCAAGGCACTTCTTGGGAACCCAGATTTTCTTCATAGGGGAACCGTTCCTGCAGTTAGTGCCAACATATCTAGCAAATACTTCACCATTCTGATTTTTGAACAGTTTATAGTTGAGTCAAATGACTCATCAGAAGAATGAGGAGATTCGCATGTAAAGCCAGATAAGTTAGATGGATCAACTGGAGGTCCCTTTGCAGCAACCCATGAGGTTTTGGGATACTGCTCAGGCTTCCAATATGTTCCATCAGCATTGAGTTTCCTCTCAAAGGCAATACCCTCTTTCCTAGGGTTCCAATTGAGGATCTGCTTTTTAAGCACATCACAAAGAGTCTGATGCCCTTTGAGGCTTTTGTACATGCCTTTCATATACAATTCCTTCAGCCCTGCATCGTCAGTGATACTAGCAATGTCCTCAGATGAGGAATTAGTGATAGCAGAGGAAGGTGAAGAATTTGTAACAGTTGAAGCATTTGAACATTCAGGTGAAGAATTAGCAGATTCACGTTCAATGCACTTTAAGCATGGAGGAACAAATTCTTCCTGAGAAGCGCTGATTTGTTGAGCAAGTAATGAATCGCGCTCCTTCTGAAGATCTTCATAACTCACTCTTAGCTTCTCAAGATCTTGCTTTCTTTGAAGAAATTCATAAGAAAGTTTCTCATGATCAGACAAGAGAGAGTTATGATGACCTTGAAGGCTGTCAAACCTAGACTGAAGTCTCTGAAGATTTTCAGTCAGGGCTTTAGTGCGATCCATTTCTTCACCTAACATATCATCACTCTTACCTAACATGTTTTGAACCTTTTCCAAGGCATGTTGTTGTTTGGTGGCAATGCAAACAAGTTTGGTATAGCTAGGTTCAATATCATCATCAGATCCATCATCATCAGATTCACAGTTACTAAATTCAGATGAGGAACATTCGGTTACCTCGACACCCTTTGCCATGAGACATGATGCTGAAGATGATGATTCTGGTTCGAAAGTCATCGTTTTGAGAGATTCCTTGAAGTCCTCAAACCAAGGATCATGACGGGTTCGATGACCTTCATAGACGTCGGAGATTCGGTCCCAGATAAGCTTCGCATTGCAAAGATGCATAATGCGCTTGAATTCATCTCTAGATAGGCAGGAATGATGATATCCTTTGCCATGATGTCAAGTCAAGTGTACTTGCGAATATCATCTGCGTTCATTGTCTTGCATGATTAGTAAGACCAATTTCAGTGACGGTCCACAACTCGCTGTCCATTGCCATGAGGCGCTTCCTCATCATGGCCTTCCACTTGGGATAATCGTGACCGTCAAAGATAGGGCATGTCACTTTCTTCATACCTGCGGTCGACATAACTAAAACTCCAGGTGGTTAAACCAAAATCACACAGAACAAGGGAGTACCTTGCTCTGATACCAATTGAAAGTGCGTTATATCGACTAGAGGGGGGGTGAATAGGCGATTTTTATGAATTCTTCACTGAGGAATTTGCCGGTGAGGAAATTCCTTAGCGAAGAACTACTTGCAGCGGAATAAGTACTCAGAAATAAGCATAAGAGAATGCGGGCATGGTCATCATGATGAAATGAAGACAAACAAAGAGTACAGAAAGCGTAAACACAGGATAGCACAAGATGAAGACAAACAGATCGAGGAAATTGAGAAAGTCTTCATCAAAGTCTTCAAACACAGATATGAACAAACACTCAACACAATAATGAGGAAATGAAAGGGTTGAGGAAATAGAACCAGTTAGGTTGGTGAAGACAATGATTTGGTAGACCAGTTCCAACTGCTGTCTCGGCTTGTACGTCTGGTTGGAGCGGCTGAGTATTTAAACTCGAGGACACACAGTCCGGACACCCGATCGCTGAGCACGCAGCTCAGACACCAAGTCCTCACAGTATTCTCCTTGAACTAAGGTCACACAGACCTCGCCCAATCATTCGTGGTAAGTCTTCAGCGACTTCCAAACCTTCACAGACTTGGTCACTCGGCGATCCACAATTCCTCTTGATGCTCTAGACCATGACGCCTAACCGTCTGGAAGAAGCACAGTCTTCAAAGGTAACAAGCGTCGGATCCACGCAGGATCAATCTCTTGATGATGCTCAATCACTTTGGGTTTGTAGGGGTTTGGTTTTGGGTTTTCCTCACTCGATGATTTTCGCCAAAGTCCTCGGAGGATGGGTTGCTCTCAAATGACAAGTGTCAAGTTCTCTCGGAGCAGCCAACCAGCTAGTGGTTGTAGGGGCGGCTATTTATAGCCTAGGGAGCAGCCCGACATGATAAGACATAAATGCCCTTCAATGATATGACCGTTAGGTGGATAAGATATTTTGGGACAGGTGGCGCGCAACAAGAACGGTCGGAAATTTGAATCTCAAATTCCTCGGGGCTATCATGTTCCTCATCGTAGGCAATCCAGACCGGCGAATTCCTAACTCCTAAGTCGAATAAATTCTCAACACTGTAAGAACTTCGCCTCTATCATCAAGAAATTGACTGAACTGTATGAGATTTCCAAAAGCTTCACTCGAAGGGATTGGTAGGTGTAGGATTTTGAGTTGAGCATCACATGGAAATTTTTCCTTAGTATTTCCTCGACCCCTTTAACAATGACGGTGTTTCCTATGACTCAAGAAAGAGAAAACGAAACAACGAAAACAAAAGTCTTCACGCTTCATGTTCCTCAAATGAATACCAAGTCTTCAAGGTCACACCAATTTCTTCACTTTCAAAGTCTTGAAAGTCTTCAAAATATCAAAGTCTTCAATAAGAACTTCATTTTAGGGTCGACTTTCTCTCAGAATATCAAACTCCTCATAGACTTATAGACCTGTGTACACTCACAAACGCATTAGTTCCTTAACCTATAAGTCTTCAATACACCAAAATCACTAAGGGCACTAGATGCACTTACAGTTCCATTGCGTCCCGATGAACACGACGCATTCCGTTGCCTCCCATGAACACGACACATTCCGTTGCCTCCCCATGAACACGACGATGGCGCTGTTTCTCCGCTCGACCCAGCCATGTCGGGCCGAGCCCTCGCCAGACGTGCGCGCGAGTAGGCGTTCGAGACCCCGCCTTATGTACACATATGTGGCCGTATTTTCTTTCTTGCACCCTGGCCATTGTACGTACGTGTACATGCTACGTGTGTGCCTCTACTACGACACGTGCGCGCCTCTACATCCACCAGTATATATGTACGTACACGTTCACGACCAGAATGACAATGCTACGTACGCTTCGACCAGGTGGGTCCCGGCCGTCGAGCACTTCCTTGCTCATGCGATCTAGCTGGTGGGTCCCAGCAGCGGGGGCGAATCTTTTTTTGCCCGGATGCACTACCTTGCGTGCGAAGATGTAGCTGGTGGGTCCCAGCAATGTGGGGGCGAATCATTTTTGCCCGCACGCACTTCCTTGCGTGCGAAGATGTAGTGGTGGGTCCCAACACTCGGGGAAACATTTTTTTGCGAAACGGTGGCCCGTCCGGTGGGTCCCCGCCGTCGTGGAGGAATCATTATTTTGCGCGTAATAAGGAGGCACTTCCTTGCTGCGGCCGTGGACCCAGTATCGTCCCTCTCCACGTCAGTCCACGTCCGATGGAATTCGTTCCTTGACCATATTGACCACGCCACCGAGAGCACCACGGCGGTGGGCGACGGCGAGGACTAGGAAGGGATGAATCGGAGCCGGGAAGACGCAGCGATGGATGCCCATGCTTGACTGGTTCGGCTGTGGTGTGAGGCTACTGTCGCCACAGAATAACAGGGGGTGTGGGTGAGTAGAGGGATGGCCTGGCCAGCGGTGGGAGTAGTAGGGGGCGGTGAGGCCTCCGCGGCATCACAGCCGGCCACGGGAGGCAGGAGTACGCGGCACGACTGGCGCTGGTTTGGGCGGGTGGAGCAAGAAGACCAGAGGTTGAAGAAGCACTACGGTCGTTGGATGAACATCATACGGTAACAGGAGCTGGAATCGTTCATATTGACTAAGTTGACAAAGCCCTCCATCCCCGTCAACTTGGTAGGCCCACAAGTCAGCCTCCCACTATGCGGGTTCCAGTTGGCAGGGGGAGTATTCATTTTTTGTGCGTAATAAGGAGGCACTTCCTTGCGTGCGAAGATAGCTGGTGGGTCCGACATGTCAGCGGGGGGCATGTTATTTTCACGAAATACAGAGGCCCTTCCGGTGGGTCCCAGATGTCAGGTGGAGGAATAATTATTTTGCGCGTAATAAGGAGGCATTTCCTTGTGTGTGGCCGTGGACCTAGCTGTCAGCCTCTCCACGCACAGTCTACTTCCGATGGTGTCGTTCGTTGACCACGTTGACCACGCCGGCGCGAGCGCATCCAAGGTGGTGGGCGGCGGTGAGGCCCCGGACAGCAACGAGCGGAGATGGGAAGACGCGGGTAGAGTCCAGACGGAGAGGTGTCGAGGGTTAACTGGTTCTAGTGCGGTGTGGTTCGTAATCGGTGGAGAAGAACAGGAGGTGTGGAGGGTGGAGGATGCCCCGCCAGCGGTGGAGTAGCGCTTCATAGCGAAGCGTGCTAAGCGTAGCTGCTAGCAGCGGGGAGGCGGAGGTGGTCCCAGCGGTGCCGGAGGAAGAAGACGAGAGATTGAAGATGGATGCGGTCGTTGGATGTAAATCCAACGACTAACATGTCGTAATCATTTGTTGACTAAATTGAAAACGACTTGCGTTGGCTTGACCTATTGGCCCACATTTCAGCCTCCAAAAATGTGGCACGATTCAACCCATTTTTCAGAATTTACAGTCTTTTTTGCCTTCAGAGAATTTACAATCAATTTGATCTTTTTTAATTACAACCATTAGCTGGGCTGGGTGAACAAATAATGTAGCGTCCATGCGGCCCATTTATTTTATTTCCTAAAAAATTACAGGCCATTTGCACTTTCTCGAAATAAACGATTTTGCTGGGCTGATTCTAATTATAATGTTGGGTTGGGCCAGCAATGTTATCAAAAAATAAAAAGGGGCTGAGCATTTTGTTATAAATATATTTAAATAATAAGTGATATTATTACATTCGTCCTTAAATATTACCAAGCTTTTGTACACAATCAATAGGATTTTCGTGCCAAAACAATCCAGGATTTTATTTGTTAAGAAATTATTTTATAAGTTAATAAGATGTGGGATATTGTTTTCTTACATATGTAAGTATCTCATTAAATATATGATGACAATAAAAATAATATATAATAACAAATAAAATAATTTAAATATATATAATATAGTTAGAAGGAAACATAAGTTGGACTGGCGTTCCTATTCTTATATAGAAAAATAGAATAGACCTCTGCATTTTCTTCAAAAAAATACATAAATTGGGCTGCCAAAATAAAACCTCGGATGGGAGGTCCATAGGCGATCGATACATGACGGCCCTAAGAAAATACAAACAGGCCTATGGACCTCCCATCCCAGGTCGTGGGCTGCGCATGTTAAAATGAAAGCCTAGGCAGGGCAGCTCAAAACCACGTCCAACACTTGCCAAAACTTAGTCCCTCGTTTTCTCTGTATTTACGCACACGACATTGTGTGGGCATTTTGACTGTGCATCATATGAAGATGTGCTATGCATGAATGTTGATCAGCATGATGTTAACTGGCTGGTAGTTCCATTTTCGACCATGAATAAAACTTCCAACATGATGTTAACCCTGTTTGAAAAGGCCGTGTTAATATAAATGCTCGCCTCACGAAAGTTGCAGTTTCTTATCTCAAACTAAACTTGCGTTTCTTATCTGAAACTGAAACTTGCAGTTTCTTCTCTGAGAATCACATTGCCTACACTTTTATACTCCTATGAAACTACATTTTTTAGTGCTAAAATAGATCTCTAGAATTCATAAAATACTTCATATGCTCAATCTTGCAAATCTGAAATTCAAAAGACATTCATATCTGAAAGTACTCTCAAAATACACAACACAAACACAATTCACAACCTGCAAATCCGACAACCCTAAGCTCCTCCCCGACAATTCACAACCTGCCCGACTATTGGGCTGGGAGAGCCCTCCTATTCCTCGGCGGCGCAGCCCGCCCGAGACGATGTGAGCGGCGAGGGAGGCGATGGCGGGGAAGCGCCGTCGGCCAACTGCTTTTCTCCTCTTGCAGTTGGGTTCGGTCAACGAAGACTCCAAAACGGCTCGCTCTGGCAGGACACCCTCACAAACGGCACTCTGTAGATGCTCGATCCTTCAATCTCTGGTGGATGCTCCATCTGGGATCGATACTCCCACCACCGCTCCCTCACGATCGGATTCGGTGAATCTGTTTGCTCCATGGCCCAGAGGAGCAGCTCTATGTACTCTGGCGCGACTCCCTCCGGGAGTATCGCCGACTTTTCGCTCTGTTGTTGATATTTGGCCATGGATGTCACCGTCGCCACTAGTTGGTCCTTGTTGTGAAACCAAGACTGTATCTCCAACATCCTAGCTAGCTTCACAGGGTCGCCGTCTGCGATCCTCATGTACCGATTGTACTCCTCCATCGATCTACTTCTCCACAACACCTTCACTCGCCGGCGGTGGTTTTTGAATGGAAGAGGAGAGGAGTAGCGCTGGTTTTGGATTAGAACGGGAGAGGAGCGACGCTGGTTTTGGACTGTAACAGGAGAGGAGGGGCGGTGGTTTTGAAATGGAAGAGGAGAGAAGCGGCACTACATTTAGATTGGAACAGGAGAGGAGCGGTGGTGGTTTAAGAGGAGAAGAGCGGAAGAGCGGAGCTGGTCTTGGAAGTATTTTTTTTGTTGTTTTGCGTATTTTGGGTCAAAGTTTGACCGCGTACTGTATTTGACAAGCAAAATGTGAATGCATGTCACCAAAAATTGTATCGTTTGGTTCGTATCTGAATGTACTTTCAAATTATATTATTTTTGCAACGTATAACATATATTTTATGTGCGAAAATCATGGTCGATTATGACCCAGAATAAAAGGGAGACTAGTTAATGTGGGGCCGCTTTCTTAATTGAAGGGTAAATTGATTTTGATTTTGATCCGATCCACAGCGTCTTGCCCCTCTCGTCCAATCCTAAATCATGCGCCAGACGCTCCTCTCCCTCTTCTCCATTGCAAAACCACCTCCTCTCCTCTCCATCATCTCCATTCCAAAACCACCGTCTCGCCTCTCCTCTTGATCTTCTCCATTGCAAAACCACCTCCTCTCCTCTCCATCATCTCCATTCCAAAACCACCGTCTCGCCTCTCCCTCTTCTGATCTTCTCCATTGCAAAACCACCTCCTCTCCTCTCCATCATCTCCATTCCAAAACCACCGTCTCGCCTCTCCCTCTTCTCTATTGCAAGACCACCGTCTCTCCTCCCATCTTCCAAAGCTAGCACCGGACCACTCAGAAGGACATCTATGGAGAGGATGCGGCAGCGAATCAGGAAGATGGCGGCGACCAGGCAAAGTTAGCCAGGTTGAAGGAGATCCTTAGTTGGTTTGACAATGAGTGGGAGATTTCGAGGACGGTGCGGGCCATGTGGCAAGGTATGCGAAAGAGCGAGACAGCGGCGATGAGGGCGGCGATGTACATGTACTCCTCGGTGGCAGTCATGTCGCAGTCCTCCGAGTTCATCGAGTATCTCCTCTGGGCGATGGAGCAGACAGAATCACCTGAGGCAATAGTCAGGCGGAGGTGGTGGGCGTATAGGTCGAAGGTCGAGCATCCAGAGGATAACGAATCTATGTGCCGTTCGTGAGGGTGCAGAGCCAGCCAGAGCCACAGGAGTATTCGTTCTCCCACCACAAGAGGAGGCCAGATGGCGCGACGTCGCTTCCCCGTTGTTCTCCACAGTTCCCTCGATGCTCGCTTCGTTTCAACGGCGTCGGTAGGGTTTAAGGTAAGCTTCGAACTAACCTAATCTTCCACCTGCTCATGCTTACAATCCATGTGACAGCTAATGAAAATCATGATAACAATCAGTCTCCGAGTACTACGCCAATCACCCTAAAATAGCTCGGACCTTTGGGTCAAAGTTGTGACATAGTGGACAAATAAAGAAAAATAGATTGGTGCTTCTTTCTAAAAAGAGTACTCCTAGAAAACTGCCAATATAAGCTACTAGTATTTGGTTAGATGATTTGCTGCGAGAAAGATCCGTCGACAGAGAGCGCCACACATCCCATGGTGGTGGTGGATGCCAATCGCGCATGCAGCATGGTTGGTGTCGGTAATTTTACTTGACACACCTTGCACTCTGCATATATGCCGGTTCCATCGTCCATTTGTGCAGTTCCACCAAAATGCAGCTGAATAACCCTGTTTGCAGATAATGAAAAAGCGTGATTACATTATAGTGGCACTAGTTGATGAAACTCACAAAATAAATAGAAGAAAATATTGCGATAGTATCATAGTATGCCATGCTGCGAGGGCGAGATGGGCCTCGCGACGCCTCATCTGGCACGCCTCATATCGACATCGTCCCAAGTCTCCCAGATACACCTTCCGCGGTGATGAACATCGGTGTACATCGGTAGTACAAGGAGGCGCTTGAGACATTCAAATCTCTATTTTGTACATATCAACTAAAATTAAGCACCCCGCTTTGTAAACGCTTAAACATTAACAATGGGACTAGTTGATGAAACATACATTAACAAAGAGAAGCACTTTCTTTATCTACATTGGAAATGAAATGATAGAGATGACACTCTCTCTATTTTAACTGTATTATTACTTCATTTTATCGGTGACACTAGGGTTGAGCGGTGGCAAACGAGGTGTACCATGCGCCGCAAGGATGGAGGCCGGGGTGCTTAGATCGATCTTTGAAGCTGGCTCTTTCAATACCAACATGGATGATTCAATTCATGGGACCTTTTGGTGCAGTTCACCTAAAATGAAGCAATGTCCCGTGAGCTAGCAGCTTCTTCTTAAATTTTTTAAGAAAAGGGCTCCAGCCCCGGTTCCATTTCCATCAGAAAACGAAACCCACAGAGCTTCTTCTTCATTAGTTGCAATAAAATTGAGCAACATCAAGGTTGGTTGTGAAGCTCCTGGAATGCTCAACTATAATTTGGATATCATTTGTGCAGTTCAACTAAGATCGAGCATGAAATGTATATCTC